>JAJPUD010001855.1:84177-147281 GCA_023553655.1 Myrmecobius fasciatus | reverse complement strand
TCTATCACCATTCAATTTCCTCCAGAGATCTATCATACCTAACTTTTATAGCCTTTTGTTAAGCTCCCTAACTTCTTTCTTATTTATTTTGTGATTTGATTTATCTAATTGTGAGAGAGCAAGGTTGAGATCTCCCACTAGTATAGTATTACTGTCTATTTCTCCTTGCATCTCTCTTAACTTCTCCTCTAGGAATTTGGATGCTATACCACTTGGTGCATATATGTTAAGTATTGATACTGCTTCATTGTCTATGGAACCCTTTAGTAAAATGTAGTTTCCTTCCTTATCTCTTTTAATTAGATCTATTTTTGTTTTTACTTGATCCGAGATAAGGATTGCTACCCCTGCCTTTCTTTGTTCACCTGAAGCATAGAAGATTCTGCTCCAGCCCTTTACCTTCACTCTGTATGTATCTCTATGTTTTAGATGTGTTTCTTGTAAACAACATATTGTAGGATTCTGGCTTTTAATCCAGTATGCTACCCACTTCCGTTTTATGGGAGACTTCATCCCATTCACATTCACAGTTAAAATAACTATATCTGTATTCCCTGCCATCTTATTTACTCAGAGTTATGATTTTCTCTTCCCTTTCCCCTCTCTCCCTTCCCCCCTCCCCAGTACTTTGCTCTTGATGACCACCTCCCACCAATAATCCTCCTCCCTTTAGAGTCCCTCCCTCACCTTTATACCTTTCCCCTTATCCTTCTATTAGTTTATCCCTTTCCTTTTCTCCCCTCCCTCCTACCTTCCCACAAGGAGGGTCAGGCCTTTCTTTGAAGCCAAATGTGTCTGATATACTCTCTTAGAGTCCAATCTAATGAGAGTAAGGTTTACACAATACTCATTGCCCTCCCTTCTTTCCCTCAATTATATTAGATCTTCTATGTCTCTTTATGAGATTTTGCCTTATTTTACCTCCTTTGTTTTTACTTTATTTTGCCTCCTTTCCCCCCTCCCCCTTTTTCTTTTTCAGTATGGTATCCCTTCTACCTCTAATTTCTTTTCCATTATTATCAAAGAAAAATCAAATTATACTGCCATTCTTTAAAGGATACCTATAGTAGGAATATAGTTCTCAAGATTTTTCCTTTTTACCTTTTTATGTTTCTCTTGAGTTCTCTATTTGGAGGTCAAATTTTTTGTTCAGATCAGGTCTTTTCATTAGAAATAGGTGAAATTCTCCTGTATCATCGAATGACCATCTTCTTCCCTGGAAGATGATGCTCATTCTAGCTGGATAACTTATTCTTGGCTGTAATCCAAGTTCTTTTGTCTTTCGGAATATCTGGTTCCAGGCCCTTCGATCCTTCAATGTGGAAGCTGACAGATCCTGGGGAATTCTAATGACAGTTCCTCGGTATTTGAACTGTTTCTTTCTAGCTGCTTGCAATATCTTTTCCTTGGTGCGATAGTCCTGAAATTTGGCCACGATATTCCTTGGGGTTTTAATTTTGGGGTCTCTTTCTAGAGGTGATTGGTGAATTCTTTCAATGCCAATTTTGCCTTCTGATTCTAAAACATCAGGGCAATTCTCTTTCATGATTTCCTGGAAGATAGCATCCAGGTTCTTTTTTTCATCATGGCTTTCAGGGAGTCCGATAATCCTTAAATTGTCTCTCCTGGATCTGTTTTCCAAGTCAGTTGTTTTTCCTAGGAGATATTTCATATTTTCTTCTATTTTTTCATTTTTTTGTTTTTGTTTAACTGATTCTTGAAGTCTTATTGAGTCATTTACTTCTATTTGTTCAATTTTAATTTTTAAAGTATTATTTCCTTCAGTTATCTTTTTTAGCTCCTTTTGTAGCTGGCCAATTGAATTTCTTGATTCAATGCATTCTTTTTCCATTTTGCCAGTTTTATTTTTCAGTGAATTGTTGTCTTTTTTCCAATTCACCAATTTTGTTTTTCAGTGAATTGTTGTCTTTTTCCAATTCACCAATTTTGTTTTTCAGTTCACCATTTTTATTTTCCAGTGAATTGGTGATTTTTTCCAATTCACTAATTTTGTTTTTCAGTGAACTGTTTTCTTTTTCCAATTCACCAGTCCTATTTTCCAGTTTTTGATATTTCTGTTGCCCTGATCTCAATTTATTTCCCCATTCTTCTTCTAGCTCTCTTTTGAGATTCTTAATGCAATCATCCAGGTAAGCCTTCTGAAAGGGAGACCAACTGAAGTCTGCCTTTGTGGCTTCATCTGGGATTGTTTTCATGATGTCAGGATCTGGGGACTGTTCTATTTTTTCTCCGTAAAAGCTTTCTATGGTGAGAGCTCTCTTCTGCTTCTTGCTCATGGTTTAAAGTTTGGATATTGGTCAAAAGCAGAGAAAATTGCAACAATTTGTATTTGCCCTGGGGCAGTTTGCCGAGTTGACTTCCGTTCTGAGGCTGGTCGGGCTAGATTCGCACTAGGACCACGTTTTCAGCTGCTCTCGATCCACCCTTTTCCAAAGGCAGATCTGCCAAAGCACCTGCCCGCAAGCAGAGCAAAGTGGCCCAGGCATCTCCCAGGGGCTTCCTGGGTGCCCAAAATCCGCCCCTCTATCGCAGCCCTGACTTCCACCCCAGCTGGAGTCTGATCGTGACCAATGGCCGATTTCCCCTGAGGCTAACTTTCTCTGGAGTTCTTTCAAAGTAGATCTTTGATAGAAGTGCGTTCTAGTCCAAATGCTTGGCGGGGCCCTCACTCAGAAACCAGTTGGAAGGCTTACTTTGTCTGGGTTTGAGGGAATGTCCCAGGAGTTCACAGAGAAAGCTGTCTGCAGTTCGCCATCTTGGCTCCGCCCCCTCGACTGCCGGTTTTATTTCTTAGTGGTAAAATTGTTCATATGCTTTGAACATTTATCCTTGCTTGTATTCTTATAAATTTGAGTCAATTCAGTATATATTTTAGAAATGAAGCCTTTATTAGAATCCTTGTATGGAAAAAAAAATCCCAGTTTACAGCTTCCTTTGTAATCTTGTCTGCATTGGTTTTGTTTGAACAAAAACATTTTTATTTAATATAATTAAAATTATCTATTTTGCATTCCATAATGTACTCTAGTCCTTCTTTGGTCATAAATTCCTTCCTTCTCTAGAGGTCTGAGAGATTTACTGTCCTTTGCTCTTCCAATTTGTTTATAGTATCACTCTTTATATCTAAATCATGAACCCATTTTGACTTTATCTTGTAAAAGAGTGTTAGGTGTGGATCAATGCCTAGTTTCTGCCACAGTAACTTCCAATTTTTTCCAGCAATTTTTTTCAAATAGTGAGTTCTTATCCCAGAAGCTGGAGTCTTTGGGTTTATCAAACCCAAGATTACTATTGTCATTGACTATGGTGTCTTGTGGACCTAATCTATTTCATTGATTGACTATTCTATTTCATGGCCAGTAAAAATGGTTTTGATGACCACTGCTTTAAAATATAGCTTTAAGTCTGATACACCTAGGCCACCTTCATTTGCATTTTTTTTCATTAATTGTCTTCTTTTTCATTAATTCATTCTTCCAGATGAACTTTGCTATTTTTTTTATAGCTCTGTAAAATAATTTCTTGGTAGTTTGATTGGTATAGCACTGAATAAATATATTAACTTAGGGAGAATTGTCATTTTTATTACATTAGCTCAGCCTACCCATGAGCATTTGATATTCTTATAATTGATTATCTCTGACCTTATTTGTTTGGAAACTATTTTGTAATTGTGTTCATATAGTTTGTGACTTTCTCTTGCCAGGTAGACACCTAAATATTATCTACAATTATTTTAAATGGGATTTCTTTTTGTATCTCTTGCTGCTTAATTTTGTTGGTAACATTTGGAAATGCTGATGATTTCTGTGGATTTGTTTTGTCTCTTGCAACTCTGTTAAAGTTGTAAATTGTTTCTAGCACTTTTTCAGATGATTCTCTAGGATTCTCCAAGTATGCCGTCATATCATCTTCAAAGAGTAGTAATTTGGTTTCCTCATTACCTACTCTTATTCCTTTAATTTCTTTTTCTTCTGTTATTACTAAAGCTAATATTTTTAATACAATATAGAATAGTAATGGTGATAGAGGGCAATCTTTTTTCACCTTTGATCTTACTGGGAATGGTTCTAGTTTATGCCCACTATATATGATGCTTGCTGATGGTTTTACATAAATGCTACTGAGCATTTTTTAAGAAAAACTCCACTTACTCCTAGATTTTCCAGTGTTTTTAATAGGAATGGGTGCTGGATTTTGACAAATATCTTTTTCTACACCTATTGTGATAACCATATTTCTGTTAGTATGATTATTGATATAGTTAATTAGGTTAATTGTTTTCCTAATATTTAACCAGTCCTGCAATCCTGGTCATAGTGTGTTATTCTTGTGATAGTTTGTTGTAATCTCTGCTAATATTTTATTTAAGATTTTTGGATCAATATTCATTAAAAAAATTAGTCTAATTTCATTTTTGTTTTTCATTTTTGACCCTACCTGGTTTAGATATCAGCACTATATCTGTGTCATAAAAGGAATCTGGTATGACTTCTTTCCAAATAGTTTGTATTGTATTGGAATTAATTGTTCTTTAAATGTTTGTTAAAATTCACATGTAAATCCATCCATCCTGAACATTTTTTCTTAGAGGGTTAATTAATGATAATAAGTTCAATTTCTTTTTCTAAAATGGGACTATTTAAGTAATCTATTTCTTCATCTGTTAATCTAGGCAATCTATATCTTTGTAATTATTCATCTATTTCCCTTGGATTATCAGATTTATTGGCATAAATTTGGTCAAAATAACTCCTAATAATTGTTCTAATTTCCTCTTCATTGGTGGAAAGTTCTCCCTTTTCATTTTTTATACTAACAATTTAATTTTCTTTTCTTTTTTCTAATCAAATTAAATAAAGGTTTATCTATTCTTTTGGTTTTTTCATCAAACCAACTTTGAATTTTGTTTATTAGTTCAAGTATTTTACTTTCAATTTTATTAATCTATTCTTTTATTTTCAGAATTTCAAAGTTTATATTTAATTGAAAAGTCTTAATTTGTTCTTTTTCTAGCTTTTTTAGTTGCATACCCAATTCATTGATTTTCTCTTTCTCTATTTTATGGAAGATAGCATCTAGAGATATAAAACTTCCCATAAGAACTGCTTTGAGAGTTCCCATAAATTTGTTATATTTTCTCATTATTGTCATTCTCTTGGTTGAAATTATTGTGTTTATGATTTGTTCTTTCACCCATTCATTATTTAGCATTATATTATATAGTTTTGAATTAATTTTTAGTCTGTTTCCCCTGGCCTTATATTACATTTAATTTTTTTTTTGCATTGTGGTCTGAAAAGGAAGTATTTACTACTATCTCTGCCTTTCTGAATTAGATTTTGAGGTTTTTATTCCATAATACATGGTCATTTTTGTGTATTCTCAATGTAGCATTTTCTAAATGTACCACTGAGAAAAAAAGTATATTCCTTTCTGTCTTCATTCAATTTCCTCCAAAGTTATATCATACTAACTTTTCTAAAATTCTATTTACCTTAATTTCTTTTTTTACTTAATTTACTTAATTTCTTTCTTATTTATTTTATAGGTCAATTTATTTAGTTTGATAGAGCAAGGTTGAGATCCCCCACTAGTATAGTATTGCTGTCTATTTCTTTTTGCAGCTCTCTTAACTTCTTCTCTAGGAACTTGGATGCTATAACACTTGGTACATATATATTTAGTATTGATATTAGTTGACTATCTATGGTACCTGTTAGCAAGATGTAGTTTCCTTCTTTTTATTAGATCTATTTTTGCATGATCTGAGAGCAGGATCACTACCCCTGCTTTTATTACTTTACCTGAAGCATAATTGATTCTTCTCCAGCCTTTGACTATATCACTCTGCTTTAAAGACATTTTTTTTAAACAACATATTGTAGGATTCTGGATCTTAATCCATTCTGCTGTCTGCTTCCATTCTATGGGAGAATTCCTTCCATTCACATTTACAGATAAAATTACTAACTCTGTATTTCCTGCCATTTTATTTTTCCCGTTATATTTTTTTTCTTTCACCCTTTCCCTCCTCACCAATGTTTTGCTTCTGACCCCCACCTCCCTCATTCTGCCCTCCATTTTTTACAGCCGCTCCCTTCTTTCTTATCCCTTTACCCTTCTACTTCTGCTTTCCTTTCTATTACCTTCCCATTTGCCTTCCCCTTTCTCCTCCTAATTCCCCATTGGATGAGGTGAGTTTCTATTTTAAACTACAAAATTTTTATATTCTCTCTTTGAGCCATTGATAGTAATAAGAATAATTATTCCAAATCACTCTTAATTAAAGAAATACAAATTTAAATAACTCTGCAATATCACCTCAAGCTTCTCAGATTGGTTAAGATGAAAAGAAAATATAATGATAAATTTTGGAGTGGATATGGGAAAATTGGTACATTAATGCATTGTTAGTGGAGTTGTGAAATGATCCAACCATTCTGGAGAGCAATTTGGAACTATGCCCAAAGAGATATAAAACTATGCATATCTATTGACCCAGCAGAACCATCACTAGGTCTGTATCCCCAGGAAATTATAAAGGAAGGGGAAAGTCAAAAAATATTTGTAAACACTCTTTTTGCCTTGCAAAAATTGGAATGAGTAAATGCATATCAATTGCGGAGTGGCTGAATAAATTGTGTTATATGAAGGTTATGGTATATTATTATTCTATAAAAAATGATGAACAAACTGATTTCATAAAGGCATGGAAAGTTTGACATGAACTGATGCTGAGTGAAACAAGCAGAACCAGGGATACATTGTACACAAAAATGTGCAATGATCAACTATAAATGACTTGATTCTTAGTGATTCAGTGAGTCAAGGAAATCCCAATACACTTTGGATAGAAAAATGCCATCTGCATTCAGAAAAAGAATTATGGAGATTAAATGTAAATCAACACATGCTATGTTTGCTTCTTTTTTCTCTTTTCTTTTTCCTTCTGTTTTTCCCTTTTGTCCTGATTATTCTCTCTCAACATGATTCTTAAAGAAATGTGTATTTTAAAAATTAATATATGTATATAATTAGAAAAACATTAATTAATAATCATTATTTGACAAAATGTTCACCCTTAAATTTTTAGTGTCATGAGGAAAATTTCTTGTTGCTTTCCTAGAGTTAAGTCATATATGAGGGAATTTCACAGAGTACTATAGCACCTGAATGGGAATGCTATGTGATAATGCACCAATAATTTTTAATATTATTTATATTTAAATATTATTTATATATAAATATAATAATATTTATATTAAATATTATATTATATAATATATAAATATTTATATTAAATATTATAATATAAATTAGCTATTGCTCATATTTCTCTAGCCCTGAAATCGTGGAATTTTGTCAAAATTTGTGGATCAAATAGTTAAACCTGATATGTTTTGATAGGTAATAGAATTTCAATCAATAATCGACCAATAGACATTTGGCAAGTACCTATATGTCAGTCACTTGCCTAAGTGTTGGGAATTTGAAATGTTTTGAGTGACAGAACCAGATCATTGATTAATGTTGCTTCTGGCAGGATGGATTATATTAAGAAGAAAGTGGAGCCAGAAATAAGTAAGGATGCTACTTCAATAGTCTAAATAGGCTTTAATGAAGTAAGAACAAGGTAAGTTTTTTTTTTTAAAGTAATTAAGAAGACATTGTAAAGGTAGAAAGAATCTCATCATAAGTTGAAAGTAAGGTGGAAAAAAAGAGTGAAAGCTTCCAATTGTTCACTGAAGAAAGCCATATACACCCAGAGAGAGGAATGTGAAATGTGGACCACAACATAACATTTTCATGCTCTTGATTGATGTTGGCTTGCATTTTGTTTCCTTTATCTGATTTTTCTTTCTTGTAGATACGGTTTTTCTTGCACAACAATGATGTGTGGAAATATGTATACATATATTCGATTTGTCAAGTATTTTAACATAATTAACATGTAGTAGATATCCTGCCATCTAGGAGAGGGGTAGGGAGTAGGGAGGAAAAATTTGTAACAGAAAGCTTTGTAAGGGTTAATGTTGAAGAATTACCTATACATATGTTTTGCAAATAAAAAGAAAAGAAAAGATCTGATATTTTTCTTCCTTACCTTTGACATCTTCCCCTCCTTCAAATAACTTGTGAACTGAATCCTGGGCATCCTTGTAATGATGTAGTCTCCTTCATGAGTCTCCTCTTTGATATCTGGTCTGCTGTTCTCTTTATTATATTTTGTATTATTTTTCCTTCCTCTGTAAGCAAATTCAGGACTGTAATGTTAGAATCTAAGTATGATAGCTCCATTTCCTTGATGACTAAAAAAAGAATCTGCTATAAAATCTGTAACAAATCTTTTCCATTTCTGAAAAAAAAAGAAAAAAGAGTGAAAGACAGCATTTTTTTCATGAGAGATCAGATGAATGGAGAAGCATTAAAATAGTGAATTTCAATTCTAGGAGATGGAGGCAAGATGGTGGAGGGAAGCCAGGAAGCTGCTTGAGCTCTCCCAGTTTTCCTTGAAAAGCACATGAAACTACACCTTTGAACAGATGGATAGAATGAAACCATTCTCCAGATGAATATAGTTTGGAAAAACTTCAAGAAAAGTCAATCTTACTGGAGTGAAAGGGATATTTAGTTGATTCAGCTCAGATAGACACTGGTAAAGATTACAGCAGATCAACAACTTAGACCTTTGGGCCTGGCTTAAAAGTGGGGCAAACCAGTGGGGCAGCCTTCATTTCCAGCTCAGAAGGCATTTTTTTTGTAAACCAGACTGTTTCCTAGAAAGAACATGCCAACCCACTCCTGGAAACTCAAGGGGCCCTTGTGCTCAAAGTCAAGGTTCAGAGCTGTGCCACCTTTACCTCAGGAGTAAAGCCCTGAGCTTAAAAGTAAAAAAAAAAAAGAAATACCAAAAGAAAAGGAAAGAAACAAAAAAGAACTTTTTTGTCTGCTACTATGGAGACAGGGCAGGCCAAACACCAGCTCAGATAAGGACAAAATGTCCACAGAAGAAATCTCAAAGAGTGATATGAATTGATCTCAAGCCCTAAGAGACTTCTTGAATGTGCTCATAAAGGATTTTAAAAAGAACAAATAAGAGAGCTAGAAGAAAATAGAGAGGTTCAAATGAAGAATACTGTGGAGTGGCACCTACTTATATAGGCTTGATTGCTTTTCCCTCTGCAGGATCAGGTAGACCAATCTCAGGCTCATCATTGTTTTGGCTTCCTTATCTCTAGAGTCATGAAAGACCCAACGCTAAAAATAGGTTGTTTGCAAAGGTTTAATTTGGCTTCCTATGACCCTGTTGATACACCTGCCGACCCAGTATTACTGATTGTTGTGTTGAATGTGAAGATGGAGGAGAGTAATATTTCATATGAGTCAATATCCTTTTTAATTTTAAAAACTGTATCCTTTTAAATCTCATTCTAAGTAAAATTGTTTTTACTGCATTTTATGGCTTCTGTATGCCCTATTGCTTTCTAATCCCAACCCTGAACCATTTGAGCTAAAGCTGACCCAGAATATATTGGTCTTAGAGAAAGATAAAAAGCTCATTTTGAGACAAGTTGATTTTGGACTGTTGTTTTGACATACAGAGATGTTTTATATTCATTTGCAGATGCAGGTCAGTAGTGAAAGAGAGAGGTTTGGATGGGGATGGGAATATTGTGCAATATTAGAGATTCCTGGTATAGTATGCTAGTCATTATCATAATTTAATGCCATTCTTCAAGCATTTATTC
This sequence comes from Myrmecobius fasciatus, assembly GCA_023553655.1. Taxonomy (NCBI): domain Eukaryota; kingdom Metazoa; phylum Chordata; class Mammalia; order Dasyuromorphia; family Myrmecobiidae; genus Myrmecobius; species Myrmecobius fasciatus. The sequence goes on along the minus strand of JAJPUD010001855.1, from coordinate 137,508 downwards.
TTATTTACTGTATCCCAATCACTGTGTTGGTACTGGGAAAATGAGGGCACAAATTTATGCTCTCTGACCTCAGGGATCTTAAAAAGAAGAATCAAAGTTTCTCTTTCCTGGAAGAGAAGGGGTGCTGGGTACCCTTCCCCACATCCTCCTATTTATGGTTTTGGCTCCAGAAAGTTGTAGTCAGCCTGAAATATTAGAGTAGAGAAGAAATAACCACTAAAAAAGAGATATTAGTCACAAGATCATAAATTTAGACAGACCTCATTTTTTCCCACCTCTCATTATATCTGAAAAAGAAAGTCTCCGGTATAGTGATTTTTTTTTTCAAACTCATACAAGTCATAAAGCGTCAGGAGTCAAACTTGATTCTTTTCTCTCTATATCCGGTGCTCTTTTCATGGTTGTATATTTGTTGAATCAAATTTGATTTTCTACCATTTGAGGAAGGCAATAGGAGAAAGTCTGGAGAGTTAGATTTTAAAGAATAGGCATTTATCCATTGCTTGATCATGATTGTTTACTGCTCGGAATCTTAGTCACCATCTTCAAAATAGAGACAGTATGGCTTCTCTAATCACAGTCATGAAGATGAAACAAGACAAACTTTGCAAAATCAAATACCTTTCTTATTGTAAAGCATTACAAAGTCAATTTTTAGAATAAGTAGGAAATCTGTACATACTATTAAAAAAGCATAGCATAGATGTAAAGTTGTCACTTCCCTTTTTCCAGTCTTTCCATTAGCTGCTTTATATACTCTGTGTGTTCAGAATAGGAGGATTATTGTGGTGAGAGTTAGAATCAATGAGTCAATCAAAAACATTTAAGGGCTTAAAATATTTCTGGCACTCTACTAAGGTTTGAGAACACAAAGTATAAAGAAAAGTTTAAAAAAACCCTGATTTCAAGATCCTCCCATGTACTACTTGAGTGGTATTGAGTTCGTTTCTTTTCCTTTTTAGTCTTCAGTTTTTCCATGTATAAAATAAAGGATTAGACTGAATGGCACTAAAGAATCATTTCCAGATTCTGTGGAAGATATGCTAAGCAAACATTATTTAAATATTAATTTATTAATTCAATTTTTCTTTGGTTTCTCTTTCCTTGCTTTGTTCTTCCCTTCCTTCTTTTCTTCCTCCCTTCCTTCTTTTTTCTTTCTTTCCTTCTTTTCTTCATTCCTTCTTTCTTTATTTCTCTTTTTTCTTTTCTTCTTTTCTTTCTTTCTTAACCTACTTATTTGTTCAATCATTTCAGTCATGGCTAACTCTTTGTGACTCCATTTAGGACTTTCTTGACAAAGACACTAAAGTGGTTTGCCATTTCCTTCTCCAGCTCATTGTCTAGATTAGGAAACCAAGACAAAAAGAATTAAATGCCTTGCCATGTGTCACACAGTTATTAACTATCTGAAATCAGATTTTTAACTTAGATTTTCCTAACTTTTCCTTAGACAAATCAGTTAACATCTTAGTACCTCAGTTTCCTCATTTGTAAAACTAATGAATTGAAATAATGCTAAATCAGTTCTACAATCTCTTCCACCTTTAAAATATGTGATTAATGCAATAAGTGAATTAATGTTACAATATAGTGAATAATTAAGTGCTAGATCACAGGGCACAGAAAAGGAGACTGTTGTTCAAAGGAGTGGAAGATCCATGAGGACGCAAGATTGTGGGGGAATGCAGTGAGCTCTCTGGAATGAGAAGACTTAGCTCAAAATGCACCAAGTCATTTCCATCTTTTAAGCTTTCTTGATGAGACAGTATTTAGTCTAGACTCAAGAAAACCTGAGGTCAAACCTAGTTTCAGATACATACTAACTGTTTGATTTGGGAAAGTGAATTAAATTGTCTCAATTTCCATGTCTGTAAAATGGGCATAATAACACCACCTATATTTCAGTTGTAAAGTCCTTAACACAGTGCCTGGTGCAAAGTAAGTACTAAAAATGGTGGCTGTAATCATTTATTAAAAACTAATGAAAGGTTGAAATAAAATGTTCCAATTCTAGAAATCTGATAATAGGCATTAAGGAAGTGGAATTTAAGCTGAAAATCAAAGGACAAGATAGGATTTGGTTGGCTGAAGAGAAAGGTTATAGTATCATAGACAATGAGAATAGCATGAGCTTAGTTTAGAGGTTATGTTTATTTACCAATGAAGAGGACTACGTTTGAATAGAAGATATTTTAGTGCATAAGACAGTAGAGAGAAAATAAATTTAATAGATATCATGAGATGAGATTAGAAAAGAATTTGAAAGACAAACAAAAAGATGTCCATTATATATGGTAAGAAAAAAGGTACTGACTGGCATCAATGTTGACACCTTTCAAACCAGAATCCTGAAATCTAGCAATTAAGTCATGTGATGCTATGTTACCCTCACCACCACCAAAAATGAGGGTGTTGGGGAATCAGTCATCAAAAGCCTTAGGATAATAACAAATTCATGTATATATTGCCATCTAATATTTGCAAATAATTTTATCATAATGAATTCCTTTGAGGTAAGCAGTATGAATATTAATCTCCTCATTTTATGCATGTAGAAACTGAAGTATTGTGGACTTAAATGTTTTGCTCATCGTATTACAGCTTTGTTGTAGTTGACTCCAACTCGAAGCATTTTTTCTCTGTGTCTTAGGAAGTTGCATAAAAGAATAAAATTTTAGGACAATAAATATGGCAGCATAAAATAATATTTTAACTGCTCACTGGCTTATTTTAATCTTATATGGTACTAAAGTACCTGAGTTAATATATTTAATAGGATTTTTCTGTTCATTTAAGACCTTTCAAGCAAAGCAACTTATTTATAGATGAATTTACTTCTAGAATCAGAATGTGTTTATGTGTGTATAAAAACAGAAATTTGAATGTCTGTAGGTATGTGTATATAAGTACAGATTATATATATATATGTATATATATATTTATAGTATAGCATACATATACATATATTTACATATATGTAGACATATCCATCTATATATGTACATTTAATGCTACAAAATCTATTACAGCACCAATATTTTACACATATGTATGGATTTTTGAGAAATCACCCACATATACAGATTTTATGCATGTGTATAAAATGTTCACACTTTGATGAAAAGCATTGCAGACATTAAACATTAGTAATATGCTTAAGAGATTTTTCTCTTGCTGTTTAGGCTTTAGAAGCTGTCTTGGAGATTAAATTCTAAAAGGAAAACAGGATGAATAATTTAAGATAATATTTTAATCCATGGGAAGTGGTGTCAGCACAAGAATTCACAATGGCCCCCAGCCTAGTCTTTCTCATTGATGACTTGACATGTGCATCTAGAGAATCAAAATAAATTTTTGATGTACCCCAAGAGTTACATTTTTTCTACTTCATTTCTTTCTCTAAGTCTCTTCAAACATGGATTAAGTGTCATTTAATGAAATTAGCCACCTGAATGTTGTTAAAGAGAGATTTCCTATATTCATTCTCAGGAAAATTAAAAACAAGCAAAGATATGTAAGATCCTTTCTGAGATAGTTTCAACAGGTTCAAAAAGTGAGAATAAAGGAAGGTGGTGGAAAGTTGGAATGTTAACTTTCAAAAAGGAAATTTCTTAACAAAAAATAAATAAATAAATAAAGTAATACTTAGACAGTGGAAAGAACTCCAGCCTGGGAATCATAAAACATGAATTCTAGGATGGCTTTTGACACTCTGTGGCTTTGGTCAAATCAAGTAATTTATCTGAGCAGAGTCTCCACCTATATTAACGAAAGATAGTAATATTTTATTTTTGAAGTTAGGCAATTAGTCCACTAAACATTGCCTTGGATAGATCACTGGGTCAGGAGTTAGGAAGAGCCAAATTCAAATCCAGCCTCAGACACTTATATGGCTCTGTGACTCTGAGCAAGTCATTTAAGCTCTGTTTGCCTGTTTTCTTAACCATAAAAATGGGAATAATCATAGTATTTAATTCACAGAGTTGTTTTGAGTATTAAACAAGAGAATATTTGTAAAGCACTTCACACTGGCTGACATAGTAGATGCTATATAAATGCTACTTATTATTTATAATTAACATAATATTTGATAAATAGAACAACATATCTCAAAGAGTAATGTGAAGAAAGTTCCTTTTTAATGTTGAAGAGCTATATAAATAGCTATTTTTATATTATTAGCTTAGTAATCACAGCCTTTTGGGGAGGTTCAATTCCCTTATCTGTAAAATGACTAAATTTCTAGTCCTCTATGAGTTAACATTCTGCAATGCTATAAATCAGGGTTTCTTAACTTTTTCCACTCGTGACTCCTTTTCATCAGAGAATTTTTTACATGACTGGGTGTAAAGTTACATAAAGTAGGTAAACAAATCAAACATTTACTGATAAATTATAACTTCACAACCCTCACATTCAGCTACAAGATTCCAGAAGATTTGTGAATCACAGTTTGAGAGCTATAAACAAATTCTATCATTCATCCTATGCAATATGATGCAGATAAGAGGTCAAAAGCTCATAATGTGAGAAAGAATGCCCCTTCTATATGTTTACACCAGAGGGCCAGCCTACCAGGCATAGAAATTTTATTTCTTCTCTACTATTGATACACTCTCCCATTCCAAATTCACAAGAATAAGAAAAGAAAATTTTTCTTTACCCTTTGGTCCCAGAGAGCAAACTTATGCCCTGCTAAGATGAAAGTTGACATGTCATTTTTTTTTTACATTTGGAAACTAAACATAGTCATAGAGATTAATGATGATGAGGAATACAAGCCCAACAGGAAATAATGCAGTGCATAGGAGGCAAAGCCAAAATGGCAGAGCAAAGACAAGAACTCACCTAAGGTCTTTCTCAAAGTCCTCAAAATATCTTTCAATAAGGGCACTAATCATTTTTTAAAGAATCAGCACCCAGAAAAAATGGAGTGAAATGATTTTTCAGCTGAAGATAACCAAGAAGATCAGTTGGAAAAGTCTATTATACCAAGGTTGGACTGGACACAGTCATGGCAGAGACCGGGCAAAGCCAGAACAGTCCTAGCCCTAGAAAATTAGGAGCAGGCCTTGGAAGCCGCTGAATTAGCAATAAAGGTAGCAGCTGCAATGGCAACTGCACTTTCAGAGGTCTCAGCCCATAAATGATCAGGGTTGTAGTGCTGGCTCACAATCCCTGGCTAAGTAGGAACATTAGCATACTAGAACTTTTAAACACAGTGTTTTGGGGATCCTTCTCAGAGTTTCAGGGCAGAAAAGAGTTCTTATGGTCATTCACAAATCAGAGCATAGGCCAAGAAATTAGTAAACACTTCTCCTTGGATCATACCACCTTGGAAGAACTGAAAACATAAGGATACCCAGGAGGATTTCTGAAAATAACTGCAAAAACCATTGAATCTTGGACCATTCCAGCCTCCTCTCTGGAAACAGAGACCTACTTTAACAAAGAGTTAAAAGCTGAGTAATAGGCTGGGAAAATGAGCAAGCAATAGAAAAGGAGTCTGACCACAGAAAGTTACTATTGTGATAAAAACAATCAAAACAAACATTCAGAAGAAGATAACAAAGGCAAAGTTCTGATATCCACAGTTTCCAAGAAAAGCAGGAATTGGTCTCAGGCCATGAGAAGGTGCAGTGGATAGCGTTCTGGGTCTGGAGTCAAGAAGATGTGTGTTCAAATTCATTCTCACGTATAAACTGAATGAGTTTGACCAAGTCATTTAATCTTTTTACTTTGGTTTTATCAGCTGTAAAATGGGATAATCATAACACCTACCTCGAGTTGTTCAAATGAAATAATATTTTTAAAAAATACTTAGAATAATCCCTAAAACATAGCATTATACAAATATTTCCTTTATTTTCTCTGCAAGTCTTGAATGTGGGTTGATCTTTAGTCTCTTGGGTGAATGACACTACATGATTACATCACTGTTCTATTATCTATGTATTGTAAACATTTTATTTTTATCTCCTTTGACCTGATGATCTCATAGCCTCTTTCCAGCTTTGACAATCCATTTGTTTTTTTTTTGTATTTTTTTGATATAGCTCTCTTTAGTTTATAAACATGTTGAGAATAAAGACTATGTTTTCTTTCATTTTTATATCCCCAAAACTCACATATTTCATTGTATTGCCTAATAAATGTTTCTAAAATTAAATTTATTGAACTGAATTACATTCTGTCTTTTTCAATCTTATGCTTAGGAGAGTGATAGAGACAATTAGTCTTTTTCTTTTAAATTCAATTGTTGATTTTACCTGTTATACCACTATTTCAAGTATACATGATCAAAACAGAGTGGGTCCACATCCTTCCTTCCCCAGTCTCAACCTTGTAATTGCCCTGCTTCTATAACTGCTGATTAATTTTCCAACACTAGAGACCAAGACCAAGAAGGCCTAACTCTCCAGACTCTGCATTACTAAGAACCATACATCTTACCCTGGCTCACTCTCTTTCTGTGTCTCTGTCTCTATGTATATCTGTCTTTCTCTGGTTTTGTCTCTGTCTGTCTCTGTCCCTCTATCTCTTTGTGTGTCTCTGTCTCTCTCTGTGTGCCTCTCTGTGTATTTCTGTGTATCTCTCTTGTCTCTCCTTCATTTTTGTCTCTCTTCCTCTTTCTCTCTCCCTTCCCTGAACACATGAACCCCCAACCTCTTACCTTTAGTTAGTGTTTTTCCACATACTAAACAAGACCACTATAGACCCTGCCTAGGAGAAGATAAATTACTGAACTCTAAGTTCCACAGAAACCCTCAGTCCTGATTTTTGTTTACTACTTTTAACCCTGCTGCCATATGTCTGTGCTTCAGTCATTTTTTCAGTAATATCTGACTTTTATGACCACATTTAGGATTTTCTTGGGGTACAGGAATGGTTTGCTATTATCTATTACAGCTTATGTTACAGATGAGGAAACTGAGGCAAAAGAGTAAGTAACAAATTGCCAGTGTCTAAGTCCAGGTTTGAACTTAGATTTCCTGACTTCAGGACTGGCACTCCATCTACTGTGTCATCTGGCTGCCTGCTTGTCACAGATGTACCTTCCTTCCATCTTCCATTTTGCCACTTTGAGACATGAAATTGATTTACTATTATAATTATTCCTGGAAAGTATGCATTTGTGGTTTATTCTTCGGTTCCACTCACCTTCTTTGTGACTTCCTTGTCAATAAATCTTTTCCCTAGTCACTGATATCCAATATCCACATTTAGAATGTATGTTCCTTGAGGGAAGGATTTTTCTTCCTTTTGTATTTATATTCCCCAGACCTAGCATAGATCCTGGGAAGAACTCAATAAATATTTTCTGCTCATCCATTCATTCACTTACATGTTAGAAGACAGTTGTAATGAATGGTTATGCACAAAACAGTATTCTTCACATGATGGCCAGCTTTTTTGTGATGGGTATCTTCAGTCTTAGGGAGGAAATTCCTTAGCTGTCAGATACAAGTTCCAAGTAATGGTTCATACTTGAACCTTTTCTAGGACATAACAAATTTTACCTTTCATTGGTATGATCTTCAAGAAACTAGGGTCAACTCCAAATCATAATAGTGTATAGAAAGCAAAATGGTGTAATAGAAAGAATCTGAATCTGAAGTCAGAGTAGATAGAGTTGAATTCTGCTTCTGTTGTTTCTTCCTTATATTATTCTAGGTCAATCTCCTCTTAAACGTGGTGGACCTCATTTTTCTTCTCTTATCAAATGACTAGATGACCTCTCAACTCTCTTCTCACTCTAAATTTGATGAAGCACTATAAATAAGGCCACTCTTTAAATTTTTTAATGCCTCTGGAAGAGTTCTCAAATTATTGTGTTAGTATTTAACCTTTCCTCTAGTTCTATACTATCTTTTCTTATCCATCACCATCTTATTTTTTACTCCCTTACCTTCTGGTTCTATTTGTCTTATTTCCTTATTTGTTTTCTTCAATTCCCTTTTTCCTACTTGTAATCATGCTTTTAAATTGTATTAGTAAACTTTCCTTAACTACACTGGTAACAATTGAACCTAGAGATATGACTGATCCTAGAAAGCACTTTCTAGATAATTCCATTACAATTATTAGTTCTATAAACTATGAGATATAAGGTGCCTAAAAGGTTATATAGTTTAATAACTTCTTTCTATAAATAAGGAAACAGGAAGCAAAGGTCCAGAGAAAGAGAGTGTTTTGCCCAGGGTCACACAGACAGTAAATAGTAGAGTCTAAATTAGGTGCTCAAATTTAGTATTTCAAGTTCTTTGTATTTTCTACTATATCCACATACGTCCTCCCTGTGCTGTAATATCCATACAAAGCTAAAAGCAGAAAGCTACTTTACATATTAAGACTAGAAATGAGGGTCCTCATTTCTAATAGAGGAAGAAGCAGAGATTAAGAGATTTCTTCAAGATCAGATGTCTGTGAATGAAATAAAATCAGATTCCAAGTATTTAAATTCTAGTCCTATATGCTTTTCATGTTGCTGTCATGTACTTGTTTGAGACATTGTAGTATTAAATATTGAATCTAGTTAGTTATACTACATTACTTTGATATTTATGGAGTCTCTTAGTTATTGTTCCTCATTAAGGTTTCAAAAGTTTCAAAGGACTGTGGGAAAAAGTCATTTTCATTTTAAAGATAGCTAAAATTAAACTATGAAGCAGAAAGGTTACAAAAGAAGTGATAAAGTTAAAGATATTAGAATGAATTTTGGAGAAATTAAAATGAAACATGATGTTGGTGAATCCTATGTAAGGTATGAAAATTACACTTCTTCCTCATATCCAGTAAATTGTCAAATTTGACCAAAGAAATGGAAATCATCAATGGTAGAAAGACTGAGGGAAGACTAGTGAACTAATATTATTAATGGATGTTTCAAATCCAATTAAGTGCATGGTACTGTGCTAAGTGCTGGAGATGCAATTTAAAAAAAAAAAGACATTCCCTGAGCATAACCAAGATGGCAGAGAATAGACATGTTTCTATGTGACCTCCTCTGAGCTTCCCTCAAATTGATAGCAAATTAAGACTCTGGACTGGTTTTGGAGTGACAGAACCCACAAATATTTGGAGTACAACAAATCTCCAGAAGATATTTTGGAAGGACTTCAGAAAAGGTTTGTTTCAATAGGGCAGGGGGAGAGGCTGCTGCGCCCAGATCACAGTGCAGGGAACTGGGGCAAGGACCAGGGAGTTGTGGCTTCTGTGCACCAGGGAATCTACTTTGAGACTCTTAGGCAGGTGGCAAGCCTATGGTTAATCAGATTTTCTATGAGACACCCAAAGCAAATAAAAAAGGCAAAGTGTAAGCCACTGAGCTCCAGAAGAACAGGGTCTGTGCTGACTCAGCACTGGAAGTCAGTCAGCAACACTTATCCCAGGGCAAACCAAAGTGTCTGTCACCCCTTTGCCTTAAGAGCAGACTTAAAACTTTTTTTTAAATGAGCAAAATACAAAAAGAACTCTGACCATAGGCAGCTTTTATGGAGAAAGAGAACATACACCAAAGTCTGAGGATCCTAAAGGCAAATCAGATCTAGATGAAGCCCCAAAGGGTGATAGGAGTTGGTCCCCATTTCACAAGGCTCTCTTGGAAGAATTCAAAAAGGATCTTAAAAGAGAGGTAGAAGAAAAATGGGGAAAGGAAATGAGATCTTTCCAAAAGGGTATGGAAAAAGAAAACCAGAAATTATCTGAAGAAAACTCCTTAAAATAGACTTGATGAAATGGGAAAAGCAATTAACTTCTTACAAAATAGATATGAAAAAGAAACCAATTTGATGGAAAAAAGAAGAATTTGTGAAATGGAAAAAAAATGATGCAATAAAAAGACATTCCCTGCCCTCAAGGAGCTCATTAATTTGGGGAAGGGGGCAGTGAGAGAAACAAAATGAATCAAGAGAATGGAGAAGTAGGGAGGCAAGAAGATACACAAGTCACAGACATTTTGTTTCATGGAGTTAAAAATAGGCAGGATAGCAGATGCAAAATAGAGTGAGCTCAGTTTAATTTGTTTAATTATAATGATCAAAGTTAATCTGGAGAAAAGAAGAAGAAATATACTTCCTTCCCTTCATTGTAAATGTGGAGAACTGTGGTGGTAGAATATTGCATAAGGTGTCAAACAACTGTAACTTTATTACATGGAATGACTTATTGAGAAGAAGATAGGCACAAATATATTTAAAAATAAACATGAAAATTATAGGAATGCCTGTCAACTGGAGAATGACTGAACAACAAGTTGTGTTATAGGATTTTGATGGATACTCTGCTATAAGAAACGATAAACTAAATGATCTTAGAAAAAATGAGCAAAAACAACATAATTTGTAAGAAACAATATTGTTTTAAGAACAAATTTAAACAAATAAGTCATTCTGACTATTATGAATAACTAAATTAACGACAGGACACACGAAGGAAGTTATCTGCTTCCAGAGGGGGGAAAGATATATTGAAGTTTATATAGAATGATTTTTACATGTACGTGTCTGTGTGTATAAACATGTTTTTATTTAATCATAGCCATCTGGGGGTAAGAAATAAAAGGGAAAAAGAAAGGGAAAAAGTTTATTATTATATTAAATATATATTTAAAAGTAATAGCAGATTGTATATAATAGACACAGTTTCATGTGAAATTGTCTTTAACATTATACTATGTTGTCTAAATGCTTGTTTTTATTAAATAAATAAAAATATATATTTTAAGATATAGAGAGGATAAATTTTATAGACATAAATAAAAACATTTTTCAGATAAAATAAAATTACAAATACATTTTTATTATTGTCCACTAGTTAAGGCCTTACTTTGATACATGCAACTTATAGGAACATAAAGAGAGTTGCATAGTACTTGGAGCTCAAAGGACCTTAATTCAACCCCCTCATCTTACACTAAAATATTAACAGTAAAAAAAAAAAAAAAGTAAAGCAGAGACTTGCAAATGAAGTGATTGCTCATTAAGTAGGGAATAGCTAAACAAATTGTGGTGCATGAATATAATGTAATATTATTATGCCATTGATAACATACCATAAGAAACAGAAAACTGATGCTCAGAAAAGTAAGGTTATAGAAATCCCAACAATTTTAAGTAATCAAGAGTAAAACATAATATTTTTAAATCCCAGCTTCAATATTTCTGTGCTGTGCAAGACATTTCTCTGAATCTCAGTTTCTGGAACTAGGGATGTTGATACTTGTAGGATTTTTGTGAGGAAAGCATTTTGGAAACCTGAAAGCATTAAAGAAAATGTGAATTACTCATTTCTTTCAGAGAGTTAACTTTGATGTTTTCTATTTCTTCCATATTTCTCTCATTCATAAAAATATAAACTAGACTATGAAATATGAATCATGTAGGCTTAAACAAAGATTAATTTGCATAAAATATACAGTCCAGAAAAGAAAACTCTTTAACACTCCTAAGTTTCATATTTAGAATAAGTATTCTAAAAATATGGCATTTCCCAAGGACACCTCTTATAACTACTTTTTTGTTAAATATTCAGAAACTAACAGTAGCTTTCAACTATCACAAGGCTGGATCATCTTGATTTCATCTAAATTTTTAACAGGTTTGTAGAAAGTATAGAAAATCTCATACTCTTCCAATTCCACACATTCCTAACCCCATTGCAAGGAAAATATCTTGAAGCTCTTCTGACAGTTACCACTATTGAGGACTTAGTTTTTATTTATTTATTTATTTTAATACACATTGCTTTGTGAATAATGCTGGAAGAGAAAAATCAGAACAAAAAGGAAAAGCATGAGAGAGAAAAAAAACAGAAAAAAGTGAACATAGCAAGTACTAAAATAGATTCAGTCTTCATAGTTGCTTTTCTGCAGGCAGATGGCATTTTCTATCCAAAGACAATTGGGATTCCTTTGGATCACTGAACCACTGAGAAAAATTGAGTCATTCGTAGTTGATCATCACACATTCTTGCTGTTATTTTGTACAATGAATTCCTCGTGGTTCTCCTTGCTTTGCTCAGCAGCAGGTCATGTAAATCTTTCCAAGCCTTTCTAAAATTGGCTTGTTCATCTTTTTTATAGAACTAATGTTCTATAAATATTCTATTACCTTAATATGCCACAGATAATTCACCCATTCCACAATTGGTGGGCATCTAATCATTTACCAATTTGTTGACACCACCAAAAGAGCTTCTAGGAAGGAAAGATGGGAGAATGAAGCCAGGAAATTGCTCAAGCTCTGCAAGTTTTCCTCAAAAACCTCAGGGAACCAAGCCTCTGAACAGTCTGACAGCATGAAACTAATGTGCAGCTCAGGATAGACTAGGGAAACTTCAAGAAAGGTCAGTGTCACTGGGATGAAAAAGGTATTCAGCCCCGCTCAGGCAGACTCTGGGAAAGCTGGTGAGAGGGTCTGAATCACAGCAAATCACTAACTGAGACCCTCACTCCTGGCTTGGTAGAGAAACAGAACAGTGGGCAGCTTCTAGTCCCAGCTCTGAAAGCAACCTCTGGGAAACCAGGCTGATTTCTGAAAAAAATGAGGCAAAGGTATCCTCTGCAAAACCAAGGGGGACCTGTGTTCAAAAGCAAGGCTCAGAGCTACACAAGAAGCTTGGGACAGTGTTCCCCTTACCGCAGGAGCAGAGCTCAACCATGAAAGTAAAACAAAAGAGGAAAAACCAAAAGAAAAGGAAATTAGAAAGAAAAAGAATCTTGACCATAGAAAGCTACTATGGTGACAGGGAAGACTCAGATGATGACAAAATGTCCGCAGAAGAAATATAAAAGAGTAATATGAATTGGTCTGAAGTCCAAAGAGGTTGCTTGGAAGTACTCATAAAAGACTTTAAAATGCAAATAAGAGAGGTAGAAGGAAAAAAAAAGAAAATGAGTGATATGCATGAGAGGTCAACAGTTTGGAAAAGGAAGGAAAAAAATTCTGAAGAAAACAACTCCTTAAGAAGTAGAATTAAGCAAATGAAAAAAGAGATACAAAAGCTAACTGAAGAAAAATCACACATTAAAAGTGAGAACAGGGCAAATAGAAGCAAATGGCACTGTGAGACAGCAACAATCAGTCAAACAAACCAAAAGAAAATTTAAAAAAATGGAAGAAAATGTGAATTACCTCATTGGAAAAGCCATCCACTTGGAAAGTAGAACCGTAAGAGACAATTTTTTAAAAATGGCATATACAAAAAATATCTTAGGTAGCATTCTTCAAAAAATCATTAAGGAAAACTGCACAAATATTCTAGAGAGGGGGGAAATCTCATTGAAAGAATCCATCAATCTCTTTTTTGGGAAATGATCCCAAAAGGAAAATCCAAAAGAACTTTGTTGCAAAAATGCAGAATTACAATCTCAAAGAAATAAATTATGTAAGCTGCCAGACAAAAATAATTCAAATATCAGGGAGCAACAGTCAGGATTACCCAGAATGAGGCAGCTTCTATAATAAAGGATCAAAGGGCCTGGAATACCATATTCTGGAATGTAAAGGACCTAGGGTCAGAACCAATTCCCAGAGAAATTCATCAAAATCTTTCAGGAGAGGTGCTGGAGATTCACTGAAATAAGAAACTTTCAATCATTTGTATTAAAAAAAAACAGAAGCAAACAGAAAATTCAGTCTATAAATACAAGACTCAAGAGAAGCATAGAAAGATAAACTGGTGGAAAGCATATAAGCATATATTATTTAATGATTAAATGATTTGCAACCCTAGATTAGAAAACAATATCTGCAATACTTGAGGATTGTATCTGTCCCTGGGGCAGACAGACAGGGGCATCACACAAACTGAGAGTGTTTTTGGGAATGGACTCAAATGTGATAACATCAAAGAAAAAGATATTAAGGGGTGGGAAAAAGGTCTATACTTAAAAAAAAAACTAAAGAGGAGTTATAGTGGGACAGTAAGTTCACATGAAAAGGTGCAAAATGCCTCTTACAATCCAGAGAAAGAATGGAGAAAAATGAGCTTTGTCTGAAGCTTGGTCACATCAGTTTGGATTCTAAGAGTGAATAACTTAATCATTCCATTGATTATGGAAATTTATCTAACCTTAAAGAGAAATAGGAGGAGAATGAGGAAAGAAAATGGAGGGACAGAATAGAAAGGAAGGCAGAAAGGCTAGGGAAAAAAGGTAAGAGAATGGAAAAAGAAATAATAGAAGATAAGGTAGTAGATGGAGTGGGTTAAAATAAACACTGCTAAGAAAAGGGGGAAGTATGATAAGAGATAACATAGTAGTCAGGTGGATAAAAAAATATGGACAGGGTGGAAAGCAAGAACAAAAGTATAGGCAGGAGTGAAAATAGGATGGAGAGAAATACATAGATAATCATAATTATGAATGTGAATGGGATGTATTCTCATTTAAAATGGAAGCAATTAGCAGAGTGGATTAAAAACAGAATCCTACAGTATATTGCTTAAAAATACATTTTGGAGGCACATAATAATAGTGATGATCGGTGACATCCTTATTTCAACCCCTGATCTTATTGGGAATGCACCTAGCTTCTCACCATTACAAATAATGCTTGCTGTTGGATTGAGATAGATACTGCTTGCTCTTTTAAGAAAAGTCCTTTTATCCCTATATTCTGTAGTTGTTTTTTTTTTTTAATAGGAATTGATGCTGTATTTTGTCAAAAGCTTTTTCTGTATCTATTGAGATTATTATATGATTTATGTTAGTTTTATAAATGATATAGTCAATTATGATAATAGTTCTTCCTGATATTGAACCAGCCCTGTATTACTGGCATATATCTCACTTGGTCATAGTGCATTATCCTGATAAATTACTGTAATCTCTTTGTTAATATTTTATTTAAAATTTCTGCATTAATATTCATTAGGGAGATTGGTCTGTGATTTTCTTTCTCTGTTGTGGCTCTTCCTGGTTTAGGTACCAGTATTATATTTGAGTCATAGAAGGAAATTTGCAGGACTCCATTTTTATCTCCTTTTTTATTAGTTTATATAATATTGGAATTAATTATTTTTAAAATGTTTGGTAGAATTCACTTGTGAATCCATCTGGCCCTAGAAATTTTTCTTAGGGAATTCATTAATGCCTTGGTCATTTTTTCCCCTAAAATGGTACTGTGTAAGTAATATTTAGATTTCTGGACAATTTATACTTTTATAAACAATCATCCATTTTAGTTAGATTGTGGGGTCTGTCGCCATGCAGTTGGGCAAAATAGCTTTTAATGATTGTTTTAATTTTTTTCATTTGGATTAAATTTCTCCTTTTCATTTTTGATGTTGTTTGCTTCTGTTTTATGGGAAAGTTAATCCCCTAAACATTCACAGTTATGATCATCAGCTATATGTTTCTCTCCATCCTATTTTCTACCCTGTATATACTTTTTGTTCTCTCTTTCCATCCTGTTCTTAGTAGTGGTTTTTCCTTAGTAGTGTTTTTTCTTCTTCTTAGTAGTGTTTTTACCTCCTCACCCACTACCTTATTTCTTATCATCACTCCCTTCTTCTTTAGTAGTGATTTTAAAAAATCCACCTACTGGCAATTTGGGGCTTTCCCCCCCCATTTTCTAATCAAATTAACTAAAGATTTATCTATTTTGCTGGGTTTTTTCAGAGAACCTGCTTTTAATTTTATTTATCAGTTCAATAATTTTCTTATTTTAATTTTATTAACCTCTCCTTTGAGATGCAGAATACCTAATTTGATATGTACATGAGGCCTTTAATTTATTCTTTTTCTAACTTTTTTAGTTCCTAGCCCAATTCACTGATCTCTTCTTTCTCTATTTTATTCATGCAGTTGTTTAGAGATATAAATTTTCCCCTAAGAATTGATTTGCTTGCATCCCATAAGGTTTGATATGTTATCTCATTATTGTCATTTTCTTGTATGAACTTATGGATTATTTATGTGATTTGTTGCTTTACCCACTTGATCTTTAGAAGTAGATTTTTTAATGTCCAATTTGTTTTTCATTTATCTTTATCTGGCTCTTTATTGCATATAATTTTATTTCATCATGGTCTGAAAAGGAAGACTTTACTATTTCTGCCTTTTTGCATTTGATAGTGAAGTTTGGTACCCAAATGCATGGTCACTTTTTATGTAGGTTCCATGTACTTACAAGAAAAAAAATATGTATTCCTTTTCGTCTTAATTCAAATTTCTCCAGAGGCCTACCATATTTGGGGTCTGTAGGTTCCTTTTAACCTTTCTAGTTGGTTTCTTGTTTATTTCATGGTTAGATTTGTCTGATTCTGAAAGGGAAATCTTGAGGGCCCTTACTAATACAGTTTTGCAGTTTCTTTCTGTCACTGACAATATATTCTCCAGGAATCTGTGTGTTTTACCACTTGGTGCATATATATTTAATAGCATTACTACTTCATTTTTTACAGTATTCTTTATGAAGATTTACTTTCCTTCTTTAGTTCTTTTAATTAGATCTTTTTTTTTTAGTTTTGCTTTATCTGAGATCAGAATTACTGTCCCTACTTTTTTTTTATTTCAGCTGAAGCATAATAAATTCTGTTGCAGTCTTTTACCTTTACTCTGTGAGTGTCTGTGTCAAATGTGTTTCTTGTAAACAACATATTGTAGGATTCTGTTTATTAATCCACTATGCTTTTTGCTTCTGTTTTATGGGAGAGTTCATCTCACACACATTCAGATTTATAATCATCAGCTCTTTATTTCTCTCCATTCTATTTTTTCCCATGTATATACATTTGTTCTCTCTTTCCATCCTGTCCTTAGTAGTGTTTTTACCCCCTCACCCCCTCACCCACTACCTTATTTCTTATCATCTCTCCCCTCTTCTCTTAGTAGTGTTTTTTAAAACTCCTCCTACTATCTTATCTTCTATCACCTCTCCTTCCTTTTCTTACCTTTTTTTCCTAATGTTTCTTCCCTTCTTTTTATCCAGCCTCTCCCTTTTCTTTCCTCTTTCTACTCATACATCTTTATGGGATTAGATAAATTTCAATATACAACTGAAGAATTATATTATTCCCTCCTGGAGCCAAAACTGAAGAGATCAAACTTTAGACAATGTTCATCCCCCTCCCTTCTTTCTCTATATTGTAATAGGTCTTTTGTGCCCCTTAATGTGGTCTAATTTGATCTATTATACCTCCCCTTTTCTCTTCTTCCAGTACATATTTTTTCCATCCCTTAATATCTTTTTCTTTGATATCATGACATTGGAGTCCATTCAGAACCACACCCTTAATCCATGTGATTCCTTACTCTGCCCCAGTAACAGATGCTGTTCTCTAGAGTTACAGATAACATTTTCCTATCTACAGGAATAAAACTATAACCTTTAAATAATATTCATTTCCCCCAGCTGTCTATGCTTCTTTTGAGTCCCATGTTTCTTGATTACATTTCCTATTTAGTTCTGAATTTTTCAATAGAAATGATTGAAAGTGTCTTACTTTATATTCTCCACCCAAATAAGATGTTCAGTTTAGCAGGGTAATTAATTCTTGGTTGTAAGCCTAGGTCCTTTGCCTTTCAAGATTATGATATTCTAATCCCTCAGATTTTTATTGTAAAGCTGCCAGATTCTGTCTAATCCTGAATCTTGCTTTTTGATGTTCAAATTGTTTTTGTCAGGCATCTTGAAATATGTTTCCTTGATATTTTAATTCTGGAGTTTTGCAACAATATTCTTTGGGGTTTTCCTTGTGGGATCTCTCTCCAGAACTGATCAGTGGGTTTTTTCAATGACTATTTCCCATCTACTTTTAGAATATTGGTGTAGTTTTCCTTGATGATATCTTGAAGAATGTTATCCAACGTCTTTTTTTTGTTCTTGGCCTTCAGTTAGAACAATAATTGTTAAATTGGCTCTTCTGAGTCTATTTTCCAGATCAGCTATTTTTCTAATGCAGTATTTAACATTATCTTCCATTTTTTCATTCATTTTAGTTTGTTTGACTGATTCTTCATGTCTCATAGAGTCATTAACTTCCAATTACTCGTTTCTGTTTTTTAATGTGTGATTTTCTTCAGTTAGCTTTTGTATCTCTTTTTCCATTTGGTTAATTCTACTTTTGAAAGTGGCTGTCCCGAGCTTCCTATGCAGTTTTAAGTCTTGGCTTTAAGACAGGAGCCCCTTGTCTTCACATGGGGTAGCTTTATTTTCTCTTTCTAGGAAACAACCTGATTTCCCAGAATTTGCCTTCTGATCTGGTACTAGAAGCTGCCCCACTGTTCTGTTTCTCTACTAAGCCAGGAGTGAGGGTCTCAGTGGCTGATTTTCTGTGATTCAGACCATCTCACCTTCTTTCTCAGAATCTGTCTGAGCTGGGCTGAACACCCTTTTAACCCCAGTGAGACTGACCTTTCTTGATAATTTTTTTCCCAGTTTGTCTTGAATGGAGAGTGGTTTCATTCCATAAGACTGTTCAGAGTTTTGGTTTCATGTGGTTTGTGAGGGAAGTTGGTAGAGTTCCAGTAGTTTCTTGGCTTCACTCCACCATCTTAACTCTACCACCAGAATTCTTTGAAGAATTGGATTTACAGTTAGAAAGACTTAGTTGTGAATTTACATTGCAACAAATATTTGCTATACATTCCTAGGTAAGTCAGTTAATCTTCCTAATCCTCAGTTTGCTCACTTGTAAAAATGAGAACATAATATCTAGTATTCCTACTCATACTACTTGTTTTGATAACCAAGTGAAATAAAATAAGTACAAATTCATAATTTGACAAGGTATTCCAATGAAAAAACATCTTTCACTACAAAAAGTGCTGTAGGCTTCCTTTGGATTGTACTAATTTAAAACATAAATTACATCGGTCAGAAATGGCTTAATAGGAAATGGATGAAATGGATAAGTTGCAAATTAGGGAAGGTATTTTTAAATAGAGGTAATTTATTAGAACGATAGAGAAAAAGTATGATTTATTTTAATTTTAGTAAAAGGTGCTGAAGTTACTGTTCAAGGTGAGCAATGTTAAGAGCTTAAATCAAGAACAATGTTAAGAAATTAAATCCAGAGTTTAAGTTGGGGTGAGAGTGAGGGACCAGAATCTAGACTTGTATTCCTTTATTTATTAAATAATTAGAATAGGCTATATAACTTTTAAAGTTTGAATGAGATGAAGAATGGGAAAAAGGAGTTGTAGGCCAGTCAGAACACTCATATCAGAACCACAAGAATTAAGATGACTGACTTTCCAGCAAAGAAGAATGAAGCAACTATTAGTATTAATGAGGAAAACTGTATTCCTGTAGACTTCTCTACCATGTCCTAGAAACCTCTTGATCCTTGAAGATCTCCTCAGCCAAAAAATTAACACTTCTGAAGGATGCTTTCTCCCTTTGACCCTTCTCTCACCAACATTTGGTGCCTATAATCTCATCATTTAGTGCTAAACCCCAAACACCTTATTTGGAACCAGCAATTACTCTGCTAAATCACATCATTTACAACATGCTATGTAATTAGTATTAAGCATCTGTAATACGGCTAATAGCTTAGTAAGACCTGTCAGAGCTTGCACTCCATTTTATTGCTTTCTAGATTCTTGTTGTCCTAACGAGCCATTAGAGGAAGATTTCAGTAAAATCTCACAAGATATTTCTTATATATCATAAAAGCTTAAAAAAAATCTAGTTCTTTTTGGTAGTGGAGTTATAAGCTCCACAGTAATTCCTTTTCTCTACTACTTATTTCAGTATTGCATTGCAATAGAACTAGTCTTAAATTGCCTTTTGTTTTATCACAACTTATTATTCATAGTATTTGAGATATTAGCAGAAATACTACTTTTGACAATTGATTTTATGTGGCCTTCTATCATTTATGTGAATTAGCACATATAATCCTGCAGAGAAGATTATATAAGTATTATCCACATTTTACAGGCAGGGGAACTAAGGCACAGAGAGATTAAATGACTTTCCCAAGGTCATAAACTTCTAATCGACAGAATGAGGAAATGGCTATATAGATCATCTGATTCAAAGTCCGACATACTATATACAATGATTCTTTTTCAATTTGTCATTCCCTGTCCTAGACTTGAGAAAGCTGACATTTGTTTAATACATATGTCCTAGAAGAAAAACATTTAAATGTGAACCATTAAAATGCACAATGATTAATAGGACCTAGAGTCAGAAGGGATATTAATTATCATCTCTATTATACCTATGAGTCCAAGCCTTTAATTTAACAGAATTAAGAAACTGAGATTTAAAGAACTTGAATGATTTGTCCAAGGTCAGATATAAAGAAACAAAGGAAAAATTAGAACCCAGGTCCTCTGATGTGTAGTCAACTGTTTTATTCTCTTTTATCATCATACTGCTTGTATTTTCCATCTTATTTTTGTAATTGGGGGTCTTTTTTGACACTGTGTTCCTAGTCATAACTGCAAATGATGAATGGGTGGCAAGAAGAATGGCATTGCTATTTTGTAAGTGCTTTATATTTAACATATTCTTCAAATATAGAGAAAACAGTAATAATTATTTCTTAAAACATTAGTTTAACTTTCCATTTTTATTAGGAAATTGTACAATAAAACTCTGATTTATAACACACTGCAAAGTTAAAATATTAATAATGGTCAATTTATATTCAAAGACCAGTTTAACACCCTTTCAAGAATCTATATTTATTCTTTCCTGTGATCCTTTACTTTAAATTTAGTGACCTTTCTGATTTCTTCTAGGAAAAGAAAAACACAGCAATCTCCAACCTTTCTTTTCTCTTAATAACTTCATATCCTTCCTTTGATTGCTGCCATTGACCTTCAAACATCTTTTATTGCATTATATCCATAAGTTTGTTTTAATATCTTCACTCCCCCTAATTACCTGGATCATTCTATATGATTCCCTACAGGGAAATATACTGCTGAAGTTTGGGTTTTTAAATGCTAATTAAAAAATTCATTAGTGTGTGAATTAAATTCCTCTCTTTGTATTTTCCTCTCCCTCTTGATAGCCATCAGACTTGGAGAAGCAATCTTGTTGTTACCATACGGAGATCCAGAACTCACTTTAATTACCCTGGTAGGATTCCCATATCAGCCAGGGGTGCCAGGAAATAAACCTCAGTAAAAGACAATCTAGCCAGGGCAAGGGAGGAAGCTATCATGACTTATCTTTAGCATTGCTCCCTCAGTATTCCTCATACCAGTGCATCTCCCAATGCTTCCCTTGTTCTCTAAGGCACCCCACTGGAGATTTCAAGACCCACAACTGCACATTAAGCAGTCCAACACTAGCAAAGGGAAGTGGAATCTTGAGTTAATTAGCAAGATAATTCAAGCCCCAAAAAGCCACTTAGGGTCTAGCACCAAAGGAAAATTCTTCATGGGGCATTTTTACCTCTTTAGATGGGTTATTTGTAGAATTCACCTTCTTGAAACAGAATGCCTATTGAAGAAAAACTAAAATCTAGTCCCAGAATGTTACCAGTCCACTTAATAATTAGCTTTGTGTTTTAAGTAGTCTCCTAAAGCTGTCAGAAGATGCTACTGCAGAAAACAAAGTAGAAGTCTATGAGTGATCTCATTTTCCTTCTTCATCTATTCATATCAAGTCTATTATGATATTAAAGTGAAAAAGAGGGGAAGGCTATTATATAACCATGTTCATTTTGTGGGTATAAGGGTTTAAGAGTAAATTGCATTTCAAATATTCTGTTTGGGGGAAACATTATTCTTTTTATTATTATTATTGTCAGTAGCAGCATAATCATCAACAGCATTACAGATAAAAATTTAGATAAACATTCAAGTGCCATTAATGGAAAAGCAGTAGTATGTCTACCATTAAATCCTATTCAAAAATAAAAATAATAATACGTAACCACTTACAAAAGAAGTAGATAAAATCTACCATATGTTATTCCAGAAAGATCATAGGAAAATCTCCTTTGAAAACAAATCTACAAGTTCACCATACTACAGATGTGTTTTTTGTTTGTTTGTTTGTTTTTGTTTTTTGTTTTTTTTGCCAGATGCCTTATCTAGGGTCATATAAATGGGGAAAAGTAGAAAAAAGGACTACTATACCAATTTTCCTTTCTTTTCCTGGCATAAATCTTTACTCACTGTGGATGTCTGGGCAAGTAGCCATTTGCAAGGTTGAAGCAAAGACATCTTCCTAATGATTCATTCAACAAAATTTCCTCATTCAATTTTCTCCTGGACTGGGTTTTCTGACTGGCTTTTCCAATGTCTCAATTATTTGTATAAAGCATTAAAATCATTTCTAGCTCCCTAAACAATCTGCAATTCTTTTTTCACAGCAGTTAGAAAATAACTGGATATATACCATTACATTCTCTGTGTGTTTTCTTTATTTAGGAAGCATAACTGCTTTGAAGAAGATGATTTCTAGTCCTGCAACATGTGATTAGGTCAGAGAGAAATTAGCCTTTTCTTCATTGTTTAAATTCTCTCAAAGTCAAAGGATTTCCAAATTAAACAGAAGACCAAGCAGAGAGTTCACAAAGTGTACTGCTATAAATTCAGAAGGCTTTAAAGTTAATTTCCCTTAATAACAGAAACTTGCAAGATGAGAAGACTATTAAATAAATAAGATTAACATGCAAACAGTCCTAATTTCCTTACATTTGTCCAGATAAATCAAGCTGTCTTCACTTGATAGGCAGAGCCAAAAAACATCCATTCCTTTGCACATCTTCCTGCCATGAATGATTCAGTTCAACAAATTCAATTCAATTGACCTCAATTAAATAAGCATGTTTTAAAAAAAGAAACCTATTTATCCAATCGATGGCAAAATAGAAGTGAGAGAAAGTATACAAATAAGAATATATACCAAACAAGGCATATCCAAGAAGTTGTTCCATTAGAAGCAAGAAAATTCAACTCAATCTAGATAATTCAATTTCATCCAAAGGGAAAATTTCCCAAAATATCTAGATTAGTGAGCTGGAATTAAGGATATCATGCAGACCCTATATGTCAAGTGATGATTCAACCATAGGTCAAGATTCTGAACTAAACTACAGAAATACAAATATAGATTAGGAAGCAATCTGAAGTAGAAAATACTCTAGATTTGGAAGCAAATCTTACCTCTGCCATTTATTCATTGTCTCTGTGACTTGGGTTTTAAGTCACACTACCTCTCTGATTTACCCTGTTTTCTCATTTGTAACAGAAGGGGGGTAAATTAAATTACCTATAAGTCCCATTATGTTCTAAATCTTATGATTCTAAAATCCTAGGATAATCCCTTTTCATAAAAAGGTTATCTTATATTGCAAGGTATACATTTTTATAAGTCAACAATCCTTTATTAAGTATTTACTAAAATAGGACAAGAAAAGTTTAAATTTAGCAAGTACCAAGGAGAGGCTGAAAGAGATATGTGAATAGCAATCTCATTTTCAACTGGTGGGGGGAGTTAGCTCCTGAAGAAAGGGAAAGATGTCAATAGGTGTTGATTGAGGTAAGTAAAAGGAGGTACAATTCAGAGGCAGGAGATGACTTAGGCAAAGGTAAGGAAATACAGTAAAAATGGAATAGGGGACAGGGAATAGTTCAGTTTGGCTAGAAATAAAACATTGAAAGAGAAGTTAGATAAGTCAGAAAAGGAAGAAATTAATAATTTGAGGGTCAAGAATTCCAGGCAAAGATGAGTATGAAGTGATGCACAGTCATTGCTGTTCCTTCATTTCGTATTTATAAGACTAGCTAAATTTATAGGGAAGCTCCAGGAAAAAAAAATTGATATTCATTCTCATTCTTAGTTCAGTCATTCTTGTTCATCAATTATTTAAATAATATTAAAATCAGGCATGAATTCAACTTAATAATGCAACACCTGTGTACAAATGTGTTTAATTATTATAAATATATTTATAATCTTGAATAATTGTGATATAATTTTATGGAAATAGGAAATTTCATCTTATTTTCACAAATTCATTCAATAAGCATGTATCTGTTCCCTGCTTTGTATTTTAAAAAGTCATGGGCTAAGGCATAGGTGACTTGGGTTCTTACTTAGGCTTTGCTGCTGTTTTGGGGCCAGGAGTCAGGAAAACCTGAGTTCAAATGCAACCTCAGATACTTACTACCTGTGTGACCTAGGATAAGTTATCTGATTCTGCTTGTCTGAGTTTCCTTATCTATAAAATGAATTGAAAAAGGAAATGGCTAACAACTTCAGTATCCTTTCCAAGAGAGTCTCAAATGAAGTCACAGGTAATCAGATATGACTGAGAAACAACAAACAAGAATTGAATAAACTCTTCTTATAGATTATATGCTCTTTATTGGCACTGACTGCCTTAGAATCATAGATTTAGAGACAAAAGTAAACTAGCATATGGTATATTTTCTCCTTACCCCTACCACCAAAATTTTATGTTCTCACGTAGTAAGCATAAAAAAAATCAGGGACAAAATAATTATTAGTTTTATGGATTACTAAAGAAAATGCATATTCTACTGACCAATCTTATGATCCATTTAAAAACACGAAAATATTGGTTTTCAGTGTATCTCTGAGATGAAATTCAGTTTAATTCAAGCCAATATTTTCATGTACCTATTATGGGAAAGAAAGAGAGAGAAAGAGTGTTGACCATGAGGCAAAGGGAAAAGATCTGGATTTAAATAACATCTCTGATTTATCATGGGCAATTCATTTAAGATCTCTAAGGCTTAGTCCACTACCTAAGAGTATAATTTTTTTAAATGTTATAATCCTAGAGACGAACCCATAGGTTCTTGAAATATATAAAGGGAAATACTCATGCCAAGTGGAAAAGCTCAAAATAATAATTTTAAAAAGAAGGTGACTGAGACAATAGTAATTATACATACACACACATGTTTTTACCACTCTATAAAATTTTTTGTGAGAATGGTTTGAAGGTACCTATTCTTTCCCTGTTTATTTACAGTTGGTGAACATAATTGTGTGAGGTATCCATTCCCTTCTATTTTTTTCCTTTTTAGTAGAATTTTTTCTTTTAATTTATTTTAACAAAGTTCCATAAATTCTTATTGAACCTTAAATGAATGAATGAATGTCAATGCTCAGTGTTTAGCTTAAAGAACTTCTCTATAGTTGTATCTGTAATAAAGTCTTCTAAACTACAAACACATGCATTTATTCTCTGACTATGTAATGCTAGGTTCTGAAATAAAAACAAAACAAAACAAAACAAAATAGTTGCCTCCCTATTATCTTTTAAGATTGATGCTCTAAAAACCTATCGTTTCTAAGATAAAACCAATTTCTCTACTTGTCATATGTGAACTTCTGCAATCTGCTAATGTATCTTCCCAGACGTGTTTCATATTTCTTGTGGTTGTTTTTAATCATTTTAGTCATTTTTCAGTAGTATCCAACCCTTCTTGGCCCTTTTAAAGTTTTCTTGGAAAAGATACTGGAATGGTTTGCTATTTTTTCCAAGCTTATTTTGCAGATGAGGAAACTGAGGTAATCAGGGTACCCTGTCAAGGGTAACATAAGTGTAAGTGTCTGTGTCTGAATTTAAACTCAGATCCACCTGACTTTAGGACCAGCGGTCTATGCATTTGTACCATCTAACTGGTCCCATTCCTTACTAGTCTACTTCATTTATTCCTTATGAGTCATAATCACCTATTAGGTCAATCCCCCCCAAATTCTGCATTTTATTTTCCTTCTTCATGAATTGGCACAACATGCTTCCCATGACTGAAATGAAATCACTCCTTATTTTCACCTCTCAAAGTTCTTGCCTTCAAGGCACATCTCATATACTACTTCTTCCTTTAAGTATTCACTAACTATTCTCCCTTCCTACTTACTCAATTGTTAATAACTTCCCCCCCACTTCCAATTTACTTCACATTTACTTTTCTCTGTATATTCTTCATTTTTTCACTAGAGTGAAAGCTCTTTGAGGGCAGCAGATATTTGATTTTTAAATTGATGTGCTTAGAGCCTAGCAGTACCTGGAACATTAGGTACTAACTAAATATTTAATAGAATAAATTTCCCTAATTCTTTAATTGTCCAGGCAACAATATTTGACAAGAGCAATTAATCAACTAATTCATACATATTCATTAAGAAAATCTGGAAAGAATCCAAATTATAAGAATCTCAGAGTTAAAATAATGGCCTTTAGTGGGCATATAAATAGACAATCAAAGGGTCTCAAGTAGTTTGTGATCAAGAACTGAGGTAAATGACTTCACTGAGGTTGAACATGGGTTGAACTCCAATTCTTCCACTTATTATTTAAGTTGCCTTAGACCAAATATTTAATCTCTCTAAACTTCATTCTTTTTATCTCTAAAATAGAAGACTCTTCAAGATTTCCCTCTTTAATTTTATAATGCTATATATAACCTAAAAATGAAATTATTTTGATTAAATGATAAGAATGAGAGATAATTTCACAATGAAAATAGTTAAAGGATATAAGTAAAAATCTTTAAAAAAATTGAAAATGATCACTAAGCTTATAGAAAAAGAATAAACATTCCTACTAATAAGAGAAATGACAACACATCTTTGAGGGTTCACTTCACACCCATAAAATTGGCAAAATTGATTAAAAATAGAAATATTCATCATGGAGTTATGTGGACATAATTATACAGGAGTCCATAAACTAGACTACACACCATGCCACAGGAAGTAAATTTATGGCAGTGTAAAAAAAATAGGATAAGGAATAGTCTGAAAAGTGAAAGCAATAGGAAAAACAATGGAGCAAGTAGAAGAGGAGAAAACTGTCCCGGTATGTCTGTGGGGTGACTGGGTGGGTGCTTTGTGGAATGAAATTTCCTATCAATAATAATTATTTATCACATATATATATGTATATATATATATACATATATAGCATTTTGTCATTTACAAAGTTTTATTCGCATAACACAAATGTGATTTTAGTAGGAGCCCTATTTCATGTATAAAGAAACTAGTTTAAATGACTTGTTGAAAGTCATATAGAGAAAAAGCATTAGAATCTTTTCATTAGCTAAAGAAGGACAAAATAGGAGAGGCTTCACATCTCCATGATTTCAATTCAATGAGGAAAAAGGAAAAAAGCCTTAGGAATAAGAGCACCAAAATGATCAATACCTGACCTAATCAGGATCCAGATCAGATATTTATTATTGTTGTAGTTTGCCCTTTGTTCTCAAAGAGACCATGGCATCAATGAGGTGATGCCATAACACACATGCAAATTAGATTATGTAAGAGAAGGCTGATTAAGGTCACCTGCCTCAGTTTCCCCTTCAGAGCCAGCTGGGTCCAGTGGCCGGATATAGATCAGGATGAGTGGAGGTAGCCCTGGTGCCATGGGAGACCTTGACCTTTCTAACCTAAAGTCTTCAACAGGTCTTAATTTGAATGAGATTGCACCCATTCAGTGATTTAGACTAAGTAACAAATAAGGCAAATTATAAGTATCTTTCCTCTTTCACCTAATCCAAAAAATATTAATAAATGAATGAATGAATGAATGAATGAATCTGGGAGGTGAAGACCCTCAGTGTTTCTAGCCAAAGCAGAAATATTTGCTATTTTTTACATTCAATCTGAATAAGTCAAGACACAAAGAATGACCAACTGGAGTTTCATCTAGGATGTATTGGTGGCCAATAAGAATCATGTTGGTTTTGATTTAAGGCATGCTCTTTAAGAAAGAATTCTAAGCAGTAAACCCCAAGATATCTTGGAAGGGTTCAAAGATGAAAAAAGAAAAATGCTTTTAAGAGCTTCTGTAGGTAAGGGTATGAAACTCTATGTGAGGGGCAGCTAGGTGGCGCAGTGGATACAGCACCAGCCCTGAAGTCAGAAGTACCTGAGTTCAAATGTGGGCTCAGACACTTAACATTCTCTAGCTGTGTGACCTTAGGCAAGTCACTTAACCCCAATTGCCAAAGGGAAAAAAAAGAAAGTCTATGTGAACAGAAAGAAGAAAAAAAAAAGGAGGAAGAAAGGAATGGAAGAAGGGAAGGAAGGAAGGAGGGAAAGAGGAAGGAAAGAAAGAAAAAAGAAGGAAGGAATAGAAAGGGGAAGAAGGAAAAAGGAAGGAAGGAAAAAAGGAAGGAAAGAAGGAAAAAAGAAGGATGGAAGAAGAAAGTCTTTCAACTGACCAATTCCAGTTTCTGGGTCAGCTTTACTCACAGAGGTTGTTGTTTGTCTTTTATTCTCAAAGAAGACCATGATATCAGGGAAGGGATGCCATGACACACAAGTGAATTGCATTTAAGTGAAGGAGAGCTATGCAAGGGCACCTGCCTCACTTTCCCTTCCACAGTCATTTGGGTCCAGTGGCCAGATACAGATCAGAAGGACTGGAGATGGCCCTGAATGCATTGGAAGACTTTGGCTTTCTAAAGCCAAGGCTTTCAATAGGTCTTAGTTAGGCTAAGGCTGCACTCATTCAGTGATTAAGGGTAGGTTGCCAAGCAGAAGAGGCAGAGACAGATTTTAACATCACTGTAGAGAAAATTGGATGTCATAACACCCTGACCTAGTTTTTCTCAGTCCTGTGGAAGAGGACTAATGGGGCCAGACAAATCGAGTTACATCCACTAAAGGGAGAGTGCTTTCATCTAGAGTTATCAAGGCAATTAGAGAACAACTATTCCAGTCCCTTCATTTTCCAGATAGAAAAACTGAGGTACAGAAAGGGATTGGACTTGCCTAAGATATAGTGTCAAGGTCAAAATTAATTATGTCATTTAATTGTGATTAAAAGTTAAAAAACACCATCTTTTCTGACATCCTTCATAGCAAAACAGTAGGGAAGGATACTTACCCAGTGGTTTTTATGGAGTCATTTGGAAAATCAAATGTGATGAGCAGTGACATATAATTTCTGTTACACACTTGTAACAGAAATAATGCAATAATAATTCAAAATTCACAATTTATACTCTATTAAAACATCTATATCAAAATATATTATTATCCATTAAAAGTTTAAAAGTTATTTGAAAGATTTTAAGTACTTAGCAAATGCAATGGATGATTATTAAGGCTTTCTGGAAGCATTCAGTCAGCAAGCATTTATTAAATACTTAAGTTGTGCCAGCCACTGTGCTAAGCAAGAGGAACAGAAATACAAGCAAAAATTAAAATAACCCCTACCCTCAAGGAGATTATTATAATGGTGAATGCTGTTCATTAATTATAGCAGTTTTTGATTTGTCCTTTATAATCTGTCTTAACTACAACCTTATCCATGCCAAAAAAAAAGTGTAAAAATGAGCTTAAAAATTCAGTATAGAAAAAAGTCCTTTTCCTCTTTATGAGAAATAAGTTGACAAGGATATGTACATGCATGTATACATACACACATGGATATATACATAGAGAAAGATGTAGATATGTGTATACATGTATGTAATATATGATACATGTGTGAATATTATATTATATAATATGTGTGTTTGTATATTATATATATATTTATGTGTACAAAATACAGAGAGAGTAAGACCAATAAACAAATATAGACAGAGATTCAGAGAGAGAAGATAAACATCCCCTAATCAAAGAACTTCCTGAAGCATCTTTTTACCTGATCAAGAATGCCTTTTGATTCTCCCCTAATTCCTACTTCAGATAACATTAAATTCCTCAAAATCAAGGATGTCTTTCCAAATCTAGTTCTAGTCCACCTTTCCATCCTCATTTCATATCATTTCTCTTTATATTCTCTATAGCCCAGCAAAAAAGAAGTGCCAGTTTATCATTATCTGACCTCATATTGTTTTAATTATGGAGATTTGCAAGTTATATCTGATATCTAGAATGAACAGCCACCAAATCTCAACTCGTACAACTCTTTTTTTTTTTCATTAAGAATCATTCTAAATCCCTTAGACACTATGGAGGCTTCCCTGAGCTTATTGGTCAGAAATTATCCCTTTCCTCAGCATCAGCTATGACCTTGATCGACCTTTCCCATTCACTAATTATCTTCTGAGTTATTATAATTGTATATCATATCTTTGTATATAATGAGTTTCTATCATATATAAATTACTTAAAGGGAGAGATTGCATTTCACTTTATCTTTATATTTTCCCAAATATCTTCCAGCTATTAGATGTTTAATAAATGTTTATTATTGAATTGAAATAAAGGAAAGGAAGGAAAAGGGATAAAAAGAAGAGAGGAAAAAGAGAATTACACTGAGTAGAAAAAGTAAGAGGAATAAAAGAGAAAAAAAGGACAGAAAAAAGAAAGAATAGAATAAAGATAGAGGAAAATAAGAAAATGGAGGAAGAGGAAAAAGAGAAAGCAATACAGGGAGAAAAGAGGATGGATAAAAGAGAGAGCTAATGAGAAAGATGGGGTGAAAGAAAGAGAGAATGAGTGATAATAGGAAAAGTGACAGTAGGGGAGAGGGGAAAAGAAAAACAAAGAGGAGAGAAAATCAAAAAGCGGAGGAAAAGGAGGGAGAAAAAAGAAGAGGGAGATAGAAAGGAGGAGAGAGGAGAAGAGATAGGTAAAAATAAAGTAGGAGAGGGAAGAAAGAGAATGAAGGAATCGAGATTTTAATTCTGCAGTAGTAGAAAAGATGGTAGAAATTAAGACAGTGACTGTAATTTTGGCAAGTTGAAGGACTGCAGAGAGGTCTGCCTTGACAACTTGGACTTTGAGTAGGTTATAATCTTTTCTCAAAAGGAATACAATAATGACCCAGAAAGTCATTAGCAAATGCCTATTAAAGCAGTTTTGCACATACAACTTGTGCTGATGAGGATACAACATTAAACTATTTTTAGTCACTAAAAAGAGCTCCACTGTTCTGAAAAAAAAATTAATGTGTATTGCAATTGGGTCTTGAAGTACAATGATGGGAACTCACAGCCTAGGAGGCAGATAAAACACAAATATTGATGACTACAGTATACAACATAACATGACAAATGAATGAGAGAAATACACATTAAAATGCCTTGGGAAATCCAAGGCAGAAAGTGGTTAATGAAAAGAAAAGCAAACAGGGTTTCATGGAAAAAAAATTAGGAAACCTTGAAAATATGAATAGGAATGTAGTGGACAAAATTTTGGGGGAGAGGGAAATAATTGAAGGAATATGGAATAGGGTGAGGAGCCAGCATGTGCTTGGAGAAGAAAAAAGCTTCCAGGATTGACTAGAACAGTGTACAGTGTACAGTGTACATATGATATGACTGAAAAAAGTAGCATGGCACCAGATTTTGGAGAGCCTTTAAGCAAAATGTGTTTAAATGTGTTAAGATATGTAGACCTAATTAGTTAATTAGTTTTGCCAGAAGAAAGAAAATGTCAGGCCTATAAGAAAAAAACAATCACTCAGGCATTGCAAAGAAAAATACATTGTCAGGAAGAGAGCATTGAAGTGCAAGATTTCTAGAGAACTAGATAGACAGAGACAAGGACAGACAGAGAAATACAAACACAGAGAGAACTGGTGATGGTTGGTGAAAGTATGCACATTGACATTAGCCTACAATGGAAATATAAATTTAGATGGATAAATGGAAGAGGGAACAGATTTAAGTTTTCTAGATTGAATTTCTAGACTTGCCTTCTTGACTTTCTGGGCTTTGCCACCATGCCCATATCTGTTTCACCCTGGAAGGGCATTCTATTCCCTCTCCCTATGCGTTCATGACTTTCATTTTGAGAAGATATACAGATCTGCCATCCTTCACTTTTTTTCCCAAAATCCTCTCCTAATTTTCTAGACTGCCACTATGCTCTCATGTGAGTCCCATTTGCTTTTCAGTTCTCTTTTATGTGCTATCTTTCCTCATTGGAAGAGAGCTCTTTGAATATAGGGATTATCTTTATAATCAAAAAAATCAATCTATAAACATTTATTAAGACACTCTGCTAAATGGTGGGGATACAGTTAACAAAAAGATAGTTCCTATCTTCAAGGAGCTTACAATCAATTTCTTTCTTTTATATTTCTATTTACAATATTTAGCATAATGCCTGGCACATAAATAGTAGGCACTTAGTATAGATATAGAACTGATTTGTCAACTTGTTTGTATTCAAGTTGAAATAAAAACTATGAGGCTTTCAGTGAACTGAAAATGCATCGTCTGAATTTAAGGGAAGACAACTGAGCAGCCAAGCAAAGGCAATAGCTGATTTATATTCACATTGGTGACAAACAGAAATGAAAATCAATGTGCCTTTTTCCCAGACACATTAAGGAAATTAGTAGTGGCCTCTGTAACTTTTATTTTGAAGGTTTAAAACATGGGGATTTATTTTCTAGTTCTCAATAGCAAATTGCTTTTTCTACACATGGTATGGTTGTGAAGTAAAGCCATGCTTTGCTTTGTGTTTTGTGTCATTAGGGCTGAGTGTCTACTTGAATGCTTGAATGCAAAACAAGAAATAGATAAAAAGTGGGAAAGATCACTCAGAATTTTCACGTGATCCAGAAAAAAAAACCTAAATATTGAATCATTTGGTTTGCCAACAGTTATTTTTGGTCAAAGAGGACAAACTCACTGACAGGTTTTAGAATAAATTATGAGAAAGCTCTGTAAAAGAGGAGAAATTGAGAATAATCATTAAAAAGGACTAAATGTAATTTGGATTAGAGACCTTATATAATTTCATCACATCTATTTCTGACTTTAAAAATATGTGCATAATTAGATATTAGAGATAACTGTGCTTAATGGCCCTTTGATTATTAATGTCAAATAAAGTGGAAAACAGAAAGTTCTCTTGCAAAAAATTATTTTTGCCTCTGTCATGGAAGATTTCTATCAGAAACTTAAAATTGAAGGATTTTTCAATAGATGTGAAATCTTCCAGATGTTTTCTCTACAGATGGCATTGTATTAATCGAATCAAGTTTAAAACCTCTTAAGAGAGCTCTATAATCACTCAAATAGTTCTAACTATCCAAATAAAAAAATTAAAAATTAAAAGTGGGTAAAAAAGATCTGTGTTTAAAAATGGGATCATGAGGAACAAATTAAGCAATATTTGAAGCAGTGCCTGGCACACAGTAGGCATTATATTAATGCTCATTCTCTCCCCTCATTAGACTGTAACATATTTCCAGTGAAGAATTTCATATTATTAAAAATTATGTAAAAATATCAAGCAAGAGCTGTGCTATCAGACTATACCATGACCTAGTCATGTAATGATCATTGCATCATAGGATCTTAAATTTAAAGCTGGGAAAGACCTAACAAGTTATCAAGTCAAACCTCATAAATTTACAAATGTGTAAACCAAGGCCCATAAATTTGAAGTGGTTTATTCATGCTCACATAACTAGTGAATGTCTGCCCCAGTTCTTCATAATTCCAAATCCAGCACTCTATTTACAACTGCCTGGTTTTCAAAAAATAATGAATAACAGACTGGTAGCCTGTGTAACCTATTGTTAACACATTATCAAGAGATCTAGAGAAAATGTCTTCTATATTTTAGGTAGACTTCCTTATAGAAATTTCTAGAAGAACAAGGCCAGATTCGTAAAGTATGAAATGGTATGAATTGCCTAAACTTTTGAAATGAAAACATTATCTGTAAGAAAAAGAAGTCATCCAGGAAAAGATAACGATGAGTGCTGGAGGGGATGTGGGAAAGCTGGGACACTGATACATTGTGGGTGGAACTGTGAATGGATCCAACCATTCTGGAGAGCAATTTGGAACTATGCTCAAAAAGTTATCAAACTGTGCATACCCTTTGACCCAGCAGTATTTCTATCGGGCCTATATCCCAAAGAGATCTTAGAGGAGGGAAAGGGACCCACATGTGCAAAAATGTTTGTGGCAGCCCTTTTTGTAGTGGCTAGAAACTGGAAACTGAAGGGATGCCCATCAATTGGAGAATGGCTGAATAAAGTATGGTATATGAATGTTATGGAATATTATTGTTCTGTAAGAAATGACCAGCAGGACGATTTCAGAGAGGCCTGGAGAGACTTGCATGAACTGATGCTGAGTGAGATGAGCAGAACCAGGAGATCAATATACAAGGCAACAACAATATATATGATGATTAATTCTGATGGACATGGCTCTCTTCAACAATGAGATGACTGAGACCAGTTTCAATGATCTTGTTTGTGATGATGAGAACCATCCACACCAGAGAAGGGACAATGGGAATTAAGTATGGATCACAACATAACATTTTCACTTCTTTTGTTGTTGTTTGCTTGAATTTTATTTTCTTTTTCATTTTCCTTTTTTTGTGATCAGATTTTTCTTGTGCAGAAAGATAATTGTATAAATATGTATGCCTATATTCAATTTACATATATTTTTTACCATGTTTAACATATATTGGATTACTTGCCACCTAGAAAAGGGGGTGAAGGTAATGGGGGAATTGGAACACAACGTTTTGCAAAGGTCAATGATGAAAAATTATTCTTACATATGTTTTGAAAAGAAAAAGCTTCAATAAAAAATAAAAAAAAGAAAAGGAAGTCATCAAAATATCAAATACATTGATGCATAATAAAGCAGGCCACCACAAACAGAACAAAAGACAGTCACTATTTGGAAGAACCAGACTCTTCTAAGGCTGCTTAATCACAAAGATTATGGCATAAGAGTCAAATTACAAGTGATCAAATCTCAGCAAATAATGAGATATAGAAGCTAACCTCAAGAAGTGCACCTCTGAAAAGTTCATCTACAAAATGAGAAGTTTGGGCTAATGGATTTCCTGTAATAGAAAGAAAACTAGATCGAGAGTCAGAATATATCTCTGACTCTTGGTCTGATTACTGGCTACTTTGTGGCCTTGATTTTGGACATTAAAAAAAAAACAATTAGGGTCTTGCTTTCTTGTTCTGTAAAATTCCACAATAGTTTGGTAATTTGCTACTTTGTGCAAGGCACTGGAATACAAAAACAAAAACAAAAACAAACAAACAAACAAGAAAAAGAATCCTTCAAAGAAATCACATCCTGTTGAAGAATATAACAGAGACATGATTTCTAGGGTAATTGAGATTAGATGGAATAAAAAATGGTTGGGAAGGAAAATGAATACTTCATTATTGGAGTAAGAAAGACAAAAAAGAAGTTCGATAAAAGTCATAGCATCATAGGAGTTAGAGTTGGAAAGGATCTCAGATATGATTTAGTCCAATTGCCTAATTTTATAGATAGGTGGATACAAATAAACATGATTTCTTCTAAGGCATAAAGCCAAGACTTGAAAGCAGGTTCTCTGATTTAAAAAAAAAAGAATCCTTTCAATTACATCTTCCTTTCTTAGAAGCAAAGGATTCTAGAATGGTAGCTATTGTATTGTTGAAGAAGTTTAGCTTAAGGCCTGTCCAGATGAGGAGACAAATGAAGATAGAATTGTGATGATAAACTGGGAGAATATAGACGGCTACAGAATGTCCTGATAGATAAAGAAAAGAAACTCACAATCACTATCATCCTAGAAGTATACATCATAGGGAGAAAAAATATTGCTACTTGAAAAGAAATAGATAAAATCCAATTTGATTTATCAACTTAGTGATAGAGAGGAAAAATGATTTTTAAAAAGAAAAAAGCAAGCTTGTTTTTTTCCTGATTTCTAAATATAGACAAAAAAGTAAAGTTTCTGACTTCAACATTAGAAGTTCAATTACTCATACCATATGCCAGCAAAAAAGATGTCCTCTTTCTCCAATCTAAACAAAAGCCTCATTAACTCTAAATTGGATTTGTGTTAAGTCCAAAAGAATGGGTTCTTTTGACTTATCTAAGGATCAGAGTTGAACTATGAGACACATGATTTAAAAGAAGGCTTCAATTTAGGTGGCCTGCAGATAAGAAGCTTCATTCTTTACCATAATCAATCACTTTCCATGGTGGAATGTTAAGCACCCAGAACAGAAAAAGCAAACAAGTCAAGGATTGAGAAGCTGGGATTTGCCAGAATGAGATGCCAAGGTTTCCATGTTGTGTCAGCTCTACTCTAAGAAAAGCATGACAATATTACCTAACATGGTAATGAAGGGTGGTGAGCAAAATAAATTTCCATTTTATTTTTAATGAAAACTGATCTATAAATTTAACTTATTCATTTTAGCCAAAATCCTTATTTTGTACTTCAGATGTCCATGGTTCCTCACTGTACAGATTCCCAATGATGATGTAAATATGAACCCTTCTATATCAGAGGGATACATGGATTATTTATCTATTATTGCTCATTATGACTTGAGAAGAGGTCTAGCATAGTAGATAGAGCACAGAATTTGAAATCAAAAAGCACAATATAGAAATATTGCCTCAGATATTTACTAGTTGTGCAATTTTGGGCAAATCACCTTATCTCTCTGGGTCTCACTTTTCTCATTTATAAAGAAAGGGAACTAGCCTTTACAACCTCTAGGATGTCTCCTAGATCAATATTTTGGAATCTTCCTAAATTATTTGGAATTTTGCTAGGTTTTGTTTATAGAATCACAACACCAGCCTTAGTGAGAAAAGGATATTAATTGTTATCATCAAATGACAAGTTTTTAGTCTAATCTCTGAACTTTGTAGATGAAGAAATTGAAGTCTAAAAAATTGAATAAATTCCTCAGGGGCGTCAGATAGTAATCTGCTAGAGATTAAAGCAAAGGGATAAAAGAATTTTGCTCTAGAAGCAGCTTTGAATCTAACTATTTAACATCAGGGCAAATCTCGTACTCTCTCTGAGCCTACATCCTCATCAGCAAAACATGGGGGAAGGTGGAAGCAAAGGTATGTGTAATCACATCTTAAGTTATTTCAATCTCCAACATTTTATGCTAGCCTTAAGAATAAAAATTTATCAAAATTTAGGAAGATCTGCCAATAATTTCAGTGACTGACAAACCATTAAATTATTAAGGAAAGTTCTTTTAGAATGGAAATGCATTATTAAATTGTGCTTCTGACCTATGTATATATTTTCAATTTTTACTTCAGATTGTAGTCACATATAATGATAAAGATGACCTCCAAACAAGCAAATAGTTTAATGTTGATTAGTTATTATTTTTAAGTTCGCATAATGCTTACTAAATATGTCATGTATAAGACATGTAGTGATAGTTTAATTTTTTTCTTTTGCTGTTTTCTAAGTGATCATTAAATTTACTTCTTTGAATAGTATATTATTATTTGTAACAAGCTAGCCTGTACACTAAAAAACTAAATTTTTATGAAATACTGTATCTCTAGAAATAAAATAGAAAGCAAATTATGGGTCAGAAATGAGACATATATCTGGTTTCTTTTGATATTTTAAAACAAGAATCAGCAAATATAATCTGCATCTATTGTTCATAGATGTATGTGATAGTATATAGAGACTGAAAGTCTTGTATCTTAATACATAATTAAAAACTCAAAATACTGAGAAGATAATTTTTTTTCCTTTTGGGAAAAATATTTTCATTAGGCAAATCTATATGATCTTAGGCAGGTCATTTCATTCCTGAAGTCTCAGTTTCCTCATTTACAAAGTAGAGAAGGGAAGGTGGACTGGATTTCTAAAATCCTTTCTCACTCTCATGGAAGAGGATAGGTCAAAGATGGGCAACCAAGGGGATGAGGAAGGAGGGAAGAAAAACAAATAATTTATCAGGTTTGGTCAAGTCATGAACATATTAA
The DNA here is from genome assembly GCA_023553655.1 of Myrmecobius fasciatus. Classification (NCBI taxonomy): domain Eukaryota; kingdom Metazoa; phylum Chordata; class Mammalia; order Dasyuromorphia; family Myrmecobiidae; genus Myrmecobius; species Myrmecobius fasciatus. Next base: position 99,884 of record JAJPUD010001855.1, on the reverse strand, counting down.
AATATCAAAGTATTCATTGTGAATAGGAATGAAAAAATATGTAGAGAAAATTTGATTTGAAAACTGTTAAAACCCTACTAGGTACCAGATGCTAGGGTTAAAAAAATATAAAAACTGAAACAGGTCTAGACTTTAAAGAAATTGTATTCTACAGAAGAAAGTGGAAATTCATAAATGCACATGTTTTTGAAAAATGCAAAATATGAAGAAGTAAATATAAAGTCACCCCAGTTGAGGGAGATCTATAATAACTGAGAGCAATAGGAAAGGTCTACTACTGTAGTAAATCACATGAGCTAAGGTTGGAAGATTACTAGGGATTCCAGGTAGGTGTAATTTAGGTGTAATTGAGAAAATGACTTTAGAATTGTCTGACTTTTAAAATTCTTCATACCTGACTCCGAACTACTTTTCCAGACTCATTATCTATTAACTTTCTTCCCACAATCTACAATCTAGACAAATAGGCCATGCCTCCCTAAGGTACTTCTCAAATCTCCATGTTTCTTTGCAAGGGCATTTGCCTTTTTCTAGAATTCACTCTTTCAATCACACTGAATTCTTGACTTCCTTCAAGTCTCATCTCATATGGAATTCTATATAAAGCTATGACTGATCCACTTCCCACAAACTATTGGTGCTCTCTTTTTAAATTCTCTTGTGATTATTTGGTATTTATTCTGTATAGTCACAAACACACACAGATACACACAGACACACACATAGACACACACACAGTTACAAAAATCTTAGAAACTCAAAACATAAAATTGCACTAAGATTTTTGGGACAGCCCCTGTATTTTTATGTCTTCATATAGGTCTCCAGCAGAAGAATATAATCTCCTTGAGAGCAAGGATTGTTTATTTATTTCACTATTTTTATATTCCTGTCCCTGATACATGATTCAGTACTCACTTAATAAAAGTTTGGTGAATGGTTGGTTGAAATAAGGAATAGCAAATACTTCCTGGTTGAAAAGTAAGAGGATCGGAGAGGGGACTAATGGGAAAAATGAGAAATAAAATGGGGGAAAAATCTGTTTAGTATATGCTAAACAGGGAATTTTGTATTTTACCCTAGATGCAATAAGGAAATACTGAAAATTATTGCATAGAAAAATTAGATAAAATAGTTTTTTGTGAAGGCTCTTTGGGCACTTATATAGATGCTAAACTAGAAAAGGAGAGAGATTGGAAGCAGGCAGGCTAATTGGGGGCTATTGAAGTGACCATGATAAAAAGTAATGAAGGCCTGATTTACTTTGGTAGGTATATCAGTTCAATCAATTGATGATTTGGGAAGAACAATGGCTTTGAAATCAAAACTAGATCCATATTCCAGCTTTGTTCCTTGTGGAATGATGAAAAAAGTGATTTCTATCTGTCACCATTAGGTACTGGGTAGTCTCAATGCCCCATAAGTATTTCAACAGAACTCATTCTTCCCTGATTCCAAACCATCTTCTGCCTAATTTTCCTATTTCTATCAAAGACTTAACTATCCTTTTCATCTCAAAGTTTTATATCATCTTCTTTCTTCTTCAGATCTGTTCTTCCCATGTATCAACTCTTTTCTATTACTAAGTTTTATTGATTGTATATCTATATCTCTTTTATTCTCTCCTCTCAATTCATACGTACTTTATCCTAGTTCAACCCCCATTGCCTTCTAACTAGACTATTGCAATCGACTTCTAATTAGTCTCTGTGCTTTCAATCTCTTTTTTGTTTCTAATTCATCTTCCTCATGTATGTCAAAATGATGTTTCTAACCATAGATTAATCCCCCCTTGCTCAAGAAGCTTTAGAAACTTTCTATTTCCTCAAGGCAAAAAGACAAATTTCTTCATTTTGCATGAAAATGTTCTCCCAAAATCTCACCCTTCTTTTCAGGCACACTACCTTTCTCCTAGTACATTGTAATAAAACGGGCCTTCTTCATGACATATATGCATGGCAGTTCACCTCTAACCCCCTTTCCCAGCCTTTTCAGATGGGGAATACTCTTCCTTCTAACCAAAACCTCTTGAAAACCTTATCAAGGTGAATCTATCAAAATTTGCTCTAAATGTTTCCTTTTGCAAGAGACCATTCTTAATTGTATCCATTGCTAATGTTCTAGCCCTAAATTATTTTGTATTTATTTGGAATATACTTTGCATTTACTGGTCTATGCGCATGCCATATTCCACACTACAATGTATACTATCCTTGCATACCCCTTATTCGCATAGTCCCTGACATACAGCAGGTATTTAATAAATATTTTTTTCATCTAAACTGAAATAAAAAGTTTCCTTCCAGCATTAAATCCTATAATATTCTAAATAAATCTCCACTTCCTATAATAACAATGTGGTACTGTTGTTATAAAGACAATCTCAATAGTATTTCATCCTCCATTTTCCTTAATATTGATTAACTCCCTTCTTTGAATCCATCTACCTATACAATAGTAATTTACTTTAAAAAAAATTGTTTCTAAAAAGTTCATTGTAAATCAATTTGGGTAATGTTGAATCATATTGTCCCTTATTATACTAAGATTCCAGAAACACTTTATCTGATTGATCTTCAATTGACAGGTGACTCTTAAATTGCTTTTAACTTTCTCTGTCAATTAGCTAATGATGTGTAAACACAAAGATGGAGAGGAGTTCCTATCTAAAAGCCAAGAAAAGCTAAGAAGTCATTGTCAATACAAAATAACTATCTAAAATACCTTGTTTGTTTCTTTCTTCTCCTTTTTCTCTTTCCCTCTTTCTTCCTTCCTCCCTCCCTTTCTCTCCCCTCCTCTCCCTCTGTTTCTGTCTCTACCCCCCTCTCTCTTCACCCCTCTCTCTTTATCTCTTCTATCATTCAATGTCTCTAAATGACTCCTCTTCTCCTCCCAGCCCGATCTGTGTTGTAGGGAGAGTAACAAGTCTCCCTATTAAACTGAAAGCTTTATGAGGACATAAATCTTGTTTTATACTTCTCTAAGCTGAATCATTGATCATAATTTGGCACAAAGTAGGCACAATATATGAAATTACAAAAATGGCATTAAAATATACAAATATAAGTATTAATATAAAGTACAAGTGTGACAGTTGTTACAGAAGGGAAGCAGGACAGGATCACAGAAAACTTCTAGGAGCAAGGGGTATTTGAGATACAGGCTGATAAAGGATGGATATAAATTCAACAAAGAGGAGTTCGGAGGCACTTCTAAAAGTAGAGAACTATGTACCATAAAGAGCAATGAAGTTGAAATAAAACATAACCTTTTTCCTTAAGGAGCTTGCAGTCTCTCTCTTTCCCTTTGTTTCTGCCACAGGTGGGTGATAAAAGATGTATATAAATTTGTAGAATACAAAATAAAAAATACAATTTTTTTAAATAATAGCATGATTTAACACAAGGCTGTTTGTTATATTTAATCTGTACTGATCAGATAATGATTGAGTATTGTGTTCAGTTGTTAGCACTGAATTTTAGGAAGGACATTGATACTGGAGAACATTCAGAGGAGGGCAAGCAGATTGATGAAAGATTTCTTGGATCATAACCCAAAAAGATCAGAACTAAGGGAGCTAAGAACATTTAGTCTGAATAAGAAAAGATATAGGCAAAGTGATATTGTGACTGTCTTGAACATATAAAGCTCTGTCATTTGGAAGAGGGATAGATTTTCTCTGCTTGACCCTAAAGGGATAATTAGGAATAATGGAAAGTTGCAAAAAGAAATTTAGACTCCATTTAAGGACGAAGTTCTTTACAATCTTATTTATTGAAGTTAAATGGGCTACTTTCAAAGCTAGTAAATCCTGCCTCACTGGAGGTCTTCAAACAAATTAGGAGAACTAATTTGTGAGTAATGTATTTAATTACACATCAAGATGGGATTCTTACTCAAGTTTGGGTTTTTAACTCGGTGGCCACAGTAGTCCTTCAAGTTCCTATATCCCATGACAATGTCAAAAGAAGACAAAACTAGTTATCATTGGATCCATTTAGTAAAGAAATCCTATAAATGTTATCATTGTGAGACACATTTTGTTCAAAAAGCTCACCTTACTGGTCATCAGAAGAATCACATCTTAACAACATACTGATAATAATATCATTTATATAGAGTTTTTAGGTTTGTAAAACACTTTACATAATTCTCCCAACCACTCAAGAAGATAGGTATTATTATTGTCCACATTTTACAAATGACAAAACTCAAGCAGACAGTGGTTAAATGACTTGCTTAAGCTCACATATCTAGGCTAGATTTGATCTCCTGGCTTTGGGATTCCAAGTCTAGCTCTCTAATCATTGTATCAGAACTATCATACTAAATGGCTCACAAGGAAAAATCCCTAAAATATAGTTATTTTATCAAAAGAAAAAAGCCTCAAATATTCATAAGGAAAAAAAAATGAAGGTAAGTATGGGAAATAATCCAACCTGTACTTCTTTTTTTCTTAAATGGAGTTCAGAAACTCTTAGTACTTGCTGCATAAAAGAGGCAAGAATTAAAGTCATTTTCAAATTCATAGAAAGAAGGGAAACTTCTTATGGCCATGAGATTAGGGAAAGTTTCCTATAATGGAAAACTTTCAAACATTCTGGAAGAAAAGGCAGTATTTCAACAGCTAGAGGTGAAAAGGAGGGCATTTTAAATTTAGCACCTGGAACAGACAAGCAAAGGTCCAAAGGCAAGAAATCAGGGCATGATAAATAATTCTGTGCCTAGAGCACAGAATAACTGAACAGGAATAATATAAAATATGTTATCAATGAAAGATTAGATCCAGAATGTGAATAACTTTGTAAATCAGATGGAAGTCTAAACTTTATGTGGTTGATAATGGGAAGTCACTGAATTGGTATCTTCAACGAGGTCTCTTATCATTACGTATATGCTGTACAACATGTGGGCTGCCCATCTGTTAGGCCTTACTCTCACTACATGATCAGCTAATCCTCTCTGCCAGTCATACATCTCTTTAATAGCTTTCTTGCCATTTTTGAGTACAATTTGTAGTTGGTAATAAGCAATAGCATACATTCGCCTACTGTGAGGCTCTTGATGCCCTTTGAAGTGACCTAAAATGCTCAAATACAATCTAGCCTTCTTTTTTACTCCTATGTTCATTGTGGAGTTCTAATCCTTAATATAGATATACTGCTAATCAAATCTAGTCATATTTATGTGATGTTTGTATAGAATATTTAAATTCACTGCCAAAATTAAAAAGTTTTAAATGAAGTTGAAGGCCTAAAGTGTTATAGCTTGAGTTTTCATTATTGCCCATTCAATGACCAGAATTAAAAGGAAAATATGTGTGGTATGATAAATGAACAGTTGTTGGAGAATGGCTGAATAAATTATGGTATATGGTATTATGGAATATTATTGTTCTGTAAGAAACAATCAGCAGGATGATTTCAGAGAGACCTGGAGAGACGTATATGAATTAATGCTAAGTGAAGTGAGCAGAACCAGGAGATCATTGTACATGGTAACATCAATATTATATGACAATCAATTCTGATGGACGTGACTCTTCCCAACAATGACATGATTGATGCCAGTTCAAATGAACTTGTGATGAAAAGCCATCTACACCCAGAGAGAGGACTGTGAGAACTAAGTGTGGGTCACAACATAGCATTCTCACTCTTTTTGTTGTTGTTTACTGGTATTTTGTTTTCTTTCTCATTTTGATCCTTTTTGATTTTTCTTGTGCAGCAAGATTATTGTGTAAATATGAACAGATATATTGGATTTAACATATATTTTAACATGTTTAACATTTATTGGATTACTTGCCATATAAGAGAGGGTTGGGAGAAGGAAAGGAAAATTTGGAACACAAGGTTTTATAAGGCTAAATGCTGAAAAGTTATTTATGCATATATTTTAAAATAATAAACCTTGATTAAAAAAGAGAAATGAACATTTGACTAAGAACATGATATAAAAGAATATGATTTGGCTTTGTGAATTATGGGATGAAAGGCGTTTGATCAGGGATAGAGTGAATCCAACAAAACCTAAAAAGATCATGTTTAACTGGCCATGATGGCACATACCATACTACTGGGGAGACTGCTAAATGATTGTTTGAGTTCAGAGTTCTAAACTACAGTAGGCAAAAGCTGATTGCTTTATCAAACACCAATATGTAAAATCATTGGGTTTGAAAGGACATTCAACTGCCTCAAGAGGAACGAACTGGCACAGGGAATAAACTAAGTACATCAGTATTCTGATGCTGATCAGTAGAGGAATCAGTTCTGCGAATGGCTACACTTCCAACCTTGTTAAGATAGGGAATCCTAGTCTTAAAAATAATAACAGAAGAGACAAAAGCCATAACAAAAATTGATTATATTTATTGACGCCTTGCAAATTTCATCAGAAGGACTTTAAACAAAAAGAAAAAAGATGACATAGAAACTGCAGGTAAATATATATTATATATAAAGGTTTTTATCATAAATACACATAAAGAAATAAAAAGAGAAAAATACATGCATGTATCCATGTATTTATAAAGCTGTATTCAATAGACAGTGACTACAGTGAAGAAAAATGAAGAAAGAAGAAGGGTAGTTGAGCTAACACAAAGTTTAAAATAGATAAAATCCAAGGCCATAAATAGAATATTTTATTTTAAAAGTTCATATATAAATGTCTAAAATTTAGTTAAAAACTAAAAGTAACTAGTATTTTTAATTTGGGAAGAAATTATATCTGGATGAATATACTATATTCAAATGGAAAAGGATAAGTAAGGGTAAGGGTAGCACTCTATATTTAAAGAGTTAAATTCATGAAGAGATATTGTAACCATGGAGGGGAAATATGGTGATAAGCATTTTGGAAGAACACCAATCAAGGGAGAAACATTAGTGATTTTGTTATCAGAGTATACTAGAGACCACCTGCAGAAGGAAATAAAACAGTTGAGGAATTTGGGGAAAAGATCATCAGCCTAGCACCGAGGCATGCTATAGCATTGATAGGGAATTTCAATTTGTGAAACATGTGTTGGAGTTCTTTGTTTCTCTGCCAAAAAGCATTAATGATAATCTCATCCTTCAAAGGGTAGAGGACACAACAAGGTAAAGTTGTTATATTCTTGGATGGTTCCCATTAACTTAAAGGAATTGATTGCTCTGGTGGAAATAATGGAAAGCTTGGAGGGAATGGTCACTCCCTTTTAGAATTGTGATATAGGAGAAGAAAGCCAGTTATAGTTTGACAAATATCGTAGATTTGGAAGGAAACAGATTTCAAAGGATTTGGGAGGAATCATAATTAAGAATTCATAGAATAAAATTTTCAGAAGGTCATCACAAGAAAGATGAGTTTTTTGTAAGATAAACAATTCTAAAAATTTAAAGGGAAATAATTAAAATGGATAGAAAAAAAATGGAATTAATTTGAGGAGATTAATGTGGACATACATAGACCTAACCAGACAACTTAGATTTTCTTTTAAAACTGTGTACTGAATAAGGAGCTAAATGCAGGTAATGGCATGAATGTAAAATTATATTATTGTCTTCTGAATAATAAGAATAGGAACTTATGTAATATATATATGAAGAGTCTTAAAACTCAAATTGAATTGGATTGGCAAGGAAAACTAGCAATAACAAAGATATGTGTTGTTTTTAACTTTCTTTTGAGAGGCAGATGGATTTATTTTAATATATATGGAGAGAAATATGAGGACAAAAGATAAGGTCACTTTTTAATGTGGATTGAACAATGATGATTAATGGACATAAGAAGGCAGAACTATTCAATTTCTATTTTGCTTTGGCAAAAGCAAAGGCCCATCTTTAATATTTGCTTCTTCCCAATGAAGGTGGAATTAGACATAGTGTAATAAACACGACTAAAAATAATTAAATAATACTACAAGAGAACATAGCTGCCATTTGAGGAACTGACGGCACACAGTCCATATGAAATGTATTATCAGGTACTAAAACATCTGGAATATAGTATTAATGAGTCACTGATATAAGAAAAATCAAATAGATCTTCTTAGAAAGATCATGTAGAATAGTAGGGGTGGTAGACGTGGAGAAGCACAATTATTTTTAGTATTTTTATTTGTTTAAAGTTAATCTAAATATAATGTTGAATACTTCGGAACCATTAGCCTGATTTCAATCCTGAGAAAATTTCTAAATAGATCATGAAATAAATGGGTTGATGAACTATTATAAAAAGAAGTAATGGTTACAAAGAGTCAGGGTGGTTTTACCAAGAATAGAGAAATTCTTTTGAGTGGTAAAGAGATGGAAGCAGTTCAAAGAAATGCTATAGACATAGTTGCCTAGGTTTTACCTAATCATTTAAGATTAGTGTAGTAGGAGAGCACATTTCTGAAGAGCAATAGGCTACATAACAATAAATTAGGTGAATTAATAATTTCCAATGGCTCAATTCAAATATTAGTAGTCATTAATGGTTCAATTACCTTAGCTAGAGGTTTTCAGTGGAGTATCCAAAAGATTTGTGCCTTATCTTCTGCTGATTGATATTTTGTATCAATGATTTGGAGAAAGGCATGAATAGCATTCTAAAAATTTTGTAAATGACACAAACAAAACTAGCACATTGGAATGGCAAATTCAATTAGCCAAAATTTTTTTTTTTGTTTTGGTTTGGTTTGGGTTTTTCTGAGCTCAAAGGCTTTGCCAGCTTATTTATTTATTTATTTATTCCCATACACACATATAACTTTTATTTTATTTTATTTTTACATGTATATCATCTTTTCTAATAAACATTTCTTTATGAACCAGTTGGGAGAGAAAAATCAGAACAAAAGAGGAAAATCATGACAGAAGGAAAAAAAAACAGAAAAAAAGTGAACATAACAGGTATTGATTTACATTCAATCTCTGTAGTTAACTTTCTGGATGCAGATGGTATTTTCTAAGCAAAGTTTATTGGAATTGCCTTGAATCACTGAACTGCTTAAGAATAAGATCATGGCACAGTTTTGCTGTTACTGTGTACAACATATTCCTGCTTCTTGTTTTGCTCAACATCAATTCATATAAATCTTTTTAGGCCTTTATAAAATCACTTTGTTCATCATTTTTTATAGAACAGCAATATTCCATTAAATTAATATACCAAAGTTTATCCAGCCATTCCCCAGTTGATGGGCATCTACACATTTTCCAATTTTTTTGCCACCACAAAAAGAGGTGCTCCAAACATTTTTTCACAAGTGGGTCATTTTCCCTCCTTTATGATTTCCTTGGAATACAGACCCAGTAGTGGTACTACAGAGTTAAAGGGTTTGCACAGTTTTATAGCCTTTTGGGCATAGTTCCAAATTACTCTCCACAATGGTTCGATCATTTCATAACTCCACCAACAATGCATTAGTGTACCAATTTTCCCACATCCCCTCCAACATTCATTATTATATTTTCTTGTCATTTTAGCCAAATTGAGAGATGTGATATAGAACTTCAGAGTTATTTTAATTCACATTTCTCTGAGCAATAGTGATTTGGAGCATTTTTTCATGTGAGTGTAGATGGCTTTAATTTTGGCATCTGGAAATTGCCTATTGCTATCCTTTGGCCATTTATCAATTGGAGAATGACTTGTATTCTTATAAATTTCACACAGTTCTTTATATATTTTAGAAATGAGACTTTTATCAGAAATACTGGCTGTAAAAATTTTTTTCCTAGCTTTTACTGCCCAAAATATCTTAAGGGGCAAGCACATTAATTTTAGTCTCATAAATTGCATTTAATAGAACTACATGAAAATCTTATAATTAATATTCAAAAACTGACCTCAAATTAAATGAAAATTTAGTGGGGAAAAATCATTAGGTTTTAGTGAACTGCAAGTTCATTATGAGTCACTATGGGGATGTCAGGAAACAAACTCAAACTTTTGCTGTATTAAGAAAGATAATATTCAGAAATTAGAAGTTGTTTTCTATATTCTGTCTTAGTTAAATCACATCTCAAGTATAGTGAACTGTTCTGGAAAGCATAGTTTTTTTAAAAGACATATTAGATAATAAATATTTGGAAGAAGAGAACCAGAATGTTCATGATCACAAAACCATGGCATGTGAGGACTCATTCGAGAAACTAAGGATATTTAACTTAGAGAAGAAAATTGTCAGGGAAGAAAGTGCTCAGATATTTGAAGGGGCAACTAAGTGAGTTCAGTGGATAGAGTATGTGGCCTAGAGCCTGGGAGAGTCATCTCCCTGAATTCAATTCTGTTCTTTGATTTAGCTGTGACTCTGGGTAAGTCTGTTTGCCTCAGTTTCCTTAACTGTGAATTTAACTGGAAAAGGAAGGAACAAACCCTTCCAATATGTTTGCCTAAATAAATAAATAAAAAGAAAACAAAGAAAGAAAACAGCAATTTAAAAAATAGGTCATAAAATCAGGCAAACTAAAAACAACTGAACAACAATAACATGTAGAAAAGATAATTTTATTGTTCATTCATTCAGTCATGTCTGATCCTTTGTGACCCTATTTGGGCTTTTCTTCTCTCAGATACTAGAGTGTTTTGCCACTTCTTTTTCCAGTGAATTAAGGCAAACTTTAACACATTTGCAAAGATCACACAACTCATGAGTGTCTGAGATTAGAAGTAAATTTCAACTCTTCCTGACTCCAGCTTCAATCCTCTATCCATTGAGCTACCTAGTGGACTTGGGAAAAGGGACAGTAATTATTCTATTTACCAAGAAGGCAGAAGTGAGAGAACCAGGTGAAAGTTACAACAGGGAGAATTTTGTTTTGCTATTCAAAAGAAAAGCACTACTAAAGAATAAGCTATCTCAGGAAGCAGCAAATTCCATCCATGAGTTCTTCAGGCGAACATGAAATTACAACTTGTCAGGGATATTAGATTGGGATTCTTTTTGTTTTGTGTTTAACTAGGTAGCTAGTTACAAATAAGTACTATTCATACTTATTGAAAAACTGCAAAGACTCATCTCCCTGTAACTGTATTAAGCTGTTCATTGTTCATAGAACAAGGAAAGAAAGAATGGAATGAAAAATGGAAGGAAGGAAAACTGAAGAAAGGAAGTAAAAAAGAAGGAAGGAAGGAAGAAAAGAAGGGAGGAAGGGAGGAAAGAAGAAAGGAAGAAGAAAAAAACAAATGAGGGATCTCCCTGCTAACTAATATATTTGTTTTTCCCTTTCTATGACATCTTTATGAGAATAAACTGCACAAGTTTCAAAGATATGCTTAATAAAAGAATGGGAAGGAATAATAAAACTTCTTTTTGTATTTTATAGAAGACCACAACTTTATAGTCTACTCAATCCTCGTTACTAATCATTTAATAAGTTTCTACTATGTATAAGACATCAGGTTATGTGGTAAGGATAAAAAATAGCCCCTTTTCTTAAGTAGTTTATGCACTACTGAAGGAAAGATAGAATTAATTTAGTTAAGTTTAAAAGAGTAATTTGAGGAGATAAAGAGAGCACTTACTTAAGCATTACATAACTACCTTTCAGTCCCATGATTAAGTGAAAATAAAGAATAAAGTTCCATGTGCTTACTGTTTGTTGACTATTAAAAATAACATTAAATTAAGCAGAATAAAATGATACTTCAATGTTTCTCCACTAATATGGTATATATCATGATTCAAATTGCAAAATCATAGGAAAATCACTGAAAGATATAAAAGATAGAAATACTTTTTTTAGCAAACTTATTATTACAAATACCAGGTCAACTCCAAAACAGTAGGATGCATGCTTATCAAAATTCCTTTTAAAGACAACATTGTTGTCATTGAATAAAGTTCCTGAAATGAGCAGAACTAATCAATCAATCAGCATTTATCAGCCAAGAAGTGTGCTAAATAGTGAGGATACAAAAAGAGGTAAAATACAGTCCCTACTCACAAGAAGCATATACTCTAATGGGGAAATCTACAAGCCAACATATATGTATAAACAAGCTTTATCTGGAATACATAGGGAACCATCTAATAATAATCCTCTAAATGAAGTGCAAAATTACTCGAAGTATATCAGTATAACAAGTAGATAAAGAATGCAAGAATAATCTACAAGTCTGGTCTGCCAATTCAAACATATAATAATGAAGAAATTACTAGATTAAGAATTAAATAACAATGAGGAAACAGGCTGGATTTTCTTTGATAATATTTGCAGCAATTTCAATGTTCCAAGCTTCTTGTTTTGACAAGGCCCATTTTTATTTTGATTACCATTGATTGCCATTCTAATATGACAATGAAGCATAAATTTTGCAAAATAATAAAGGTCTTCAAAGAATAAAAGTTAAAAGTCAACCAAATGACAGTTAAAAAGTACTTCATGAAACTGAAACAGCTGTAAGATCAGTACAACAAAGAACCAAAGGATAAGCAACAGAAAAGAAGGTAAGGTGTTCATATAGTAAAATTGAAGGATAACTGAGAGACAGGTCATGTATTTCCTTGGTATACATGACTAGAATAGGAAAGAATTGAAAATTGTGTCCTTCAAAATTTGGTTCAAAGAACTCTGGATGGTTACCCTGGAGATGAGATATATCATATTTTCCACAATAGAGAGGAATTAGATTTGATCTGTTTGGACAAAAAAAAGATACTAGAACAAGTCATGAATATTATAATCAAATATTAATGTAATGTGAAGAAAAAACTTTGTTATCAGAACTTCCCCAAAATGACTTTTTTAGATGAGTTAACAAATTCCCTACCACTGGAGTTATTCAAACACAGTATGGATAACTACTTGTTGGAAATAAAGTAAGGGGCATTATCATAAATTATATTATCTCTGAGATTCCTTTCAGTTCTGAAATTCTATGACTCTGAATGGTTTATATAAGGCTTAGATTAGATGAATACCAAGCCTGACCTTTAGAATTCTTCAATTCAAATTTCTATTATTCTCTACCAGATTTTTGATTTTTCAAACTGTGTCTAGGGTATTTGAAAGCTGAATAGAAATACTATGACATATGATTTCATATAACCTGATGTTAGCTACAATCAGCCTGCATTGACCCTAGGGTCAATTCCAAATCAAATCCAAGCTCTTAAATCCATGTGAACTAAGACAATATGCTTTATAACTCTGTTTCTCAATTATGAAATAAGTACATTAAGGTAGATTATCTCTAATATCCTTTTTAGGTTTAAATCAGAATCACAGACTTCAGCTGGAGAGAATCTCAGTAGCTGGTTCAGAGATGTAAAATGCATTCCAATGTCCACATGCTGCTCACAATATCCCTAAGAGCTGGCTGAAGCACATTAAAATGTAATTGGAAAATCTTTAACAAAATAAATATAATAAAATATAGATAATGTTGATATGCAATTTGTAAATCAGTAGGTAAGATCCAATTGTTCTACTAAGTTTGACAACACTGGTCTAGTCCAATCTGTGCCTGAAAAGAAACCTTTCTACAATATATTCACCCAGTCTTTATCTAAGTTACTTAGACTATTAGAAGGATATTTTGAGTATACTCCCAGAGGGATTTTAAAGCTCACCCATGGGCAAAGAGAGATCCAATGAAAATGTCAATCACAGTGATGTACTTTTATGAGTATTCCCATGGAACAGAAATATATGTCCAGTTATAGGTAATTATCATTCATTTAAAAAGGAACTATGGATAGCTACATGAAATGAAGATGCATATTATATTAAGAATCTTCCTGACTCCCAATACACTCTACTATGCCACCTGTCTCAAGATAATATCTAACATTAAAGACAGCAATAGGAGTAAAAAAAATTCTATGAGATATATTAAATATACTCATATATAGATTTTTGAGGGGGGAAATATTTTTTCTGATTCATGCACATTGCATAAACCATTTTAAAGACAGACAATTCCATCTTGATGGCATTCTCAATCAGTATATTCTCTTCATTTTTATAGGGTTATAGAATCTAAAGCTGAAGTGAATGAAGAAATGACCTCATTTAACCCCCTTATTTTCCAGAGGAAAAAAAAAATCTTCAAAATATAGAGAACCCTCCAATAGTTTACTATTCCATTTTTATAGAAATGTCCAATATCTATAAAATCAAAACTTAGTAATACAAAAAGATATTTTAGCAGTCAAAGAAACATTAGTAACCTGTTGATATTTCTGGGTAATAGAGCTGTATAGATGTCTATGCACATAGGTAACATTTAAAAAAGATTTATAGCTTCACCTAAGCTTTGGCAAGTACTTGTAACATTGCCTGAGCTTTCCCCATCTTCCCTCAGAATCAACACTAGATTTAACCTCTGAATAGATTTTGGAATCACAGAACCCACAAATATTTCGTGAAATAATTTTCTAGTTTAAGATATCTTGGAAGGACTTTAGGAAAGTTCTGTCTCATTGACCAGGGGGAATGAGGTCCAAGCAGTGCAAAGAGGGATATCTAATGGGAGGCTCTTACACAAAATACAGCAGTGAATTATGTTAATAGTTTTCCTAATATTGAACCATCCCTGCATTCCTGGTATAATTCCTACTTGGTCATGGTGTATTATTCTAGGAATGATTTTCTGTAATCTCCTTGCTAATATTTTATTTAAGATTTTTGCATCAATATTCATTGAGGAGATTGGTCTATAATTTTCTTTCTCTGTTTTGTTTTACCTGGTTTAGGTATCAGTACCATGTCTGTATCATAAAAAGAGTTTGGTAGGAGTCCTTCATTCCCTATTTTTTCAAATAGTTTATATAATACTGGAGTTAACTGTTTTTTAAATGTTTGGTAGAATGCACATGTAAATCCATCTGGTCCTGGGGATTTTTTCTTAGGGAGTTGATTAATGACTTCTATTTCTTTTTCTGAAATGGGACTATTTAAGTAATTTATTTCCTCTTCTGTTAATCTGGGCAATCTATATTTTTGTAGATATTCCTCCATTTCACTTAGGTTATCAAATTTATTGGCATATAGTTGGGCAAAGTAACTCCTGGTTATTACTCTAATTTCCTCTTCATTGGTGGAAAGTTCTCCCTTTTCATTTTTGAGACTAACAATTTGATTTTCCTCTTTCCTTTTTCTAATTAAATTAACTAGAGGTTTATCTATTTTGTTGGTTTTTTCATAAAACCAACTTTTAGTTTTATTTATTAATTCAATAGTTTTTTTTTACTTTCAATTTTACTAATCTCTCCTTTTATTTTTAGGATTTCAAGTTTGGCATTTGATTGGGGGTTTTTAATTTGTTCTTTTCTCTAGCTTTTTTAGTTGCAAGCCCAATTCATTGATTTTCTCTTTTTCTATTTTATGCAAATAAGCATCTAGAGATATAAAATTTCCCCTTATTACCGCTTTGGCTGTATCCCACAAATTTTGGTATGTGGTCTCATTATTGTCATTCTCTTGAATGAAATTAGTAATTGTGTCTGTAATTTTCTGTTTCACACATTCATTCTTTAGGATAAAATTATTTAGTTTCCAATTGCTGTTTGGTCTATTTTCTCCTGGCCTTATATTGCATGTGATTTTTATTCCATCATGATCTGAAAAAAATTATTATATTAATAACCAAACTAACAAAAACCATATGATAATCTCAATAGATGCAGAAAAAGCATTTGATAAAATCCAACATCCATTCCTATTAAAAACATTAGAGAGTATAGGAATTAATGGACTTTTCCTTAAAATAGTCGGTAGCATCTA
>JAJPUD010001855.1:35367-79177 GCA_023553655.1 Myrmecobius fasciatus | reverse complement strand
ATGGTATATCAATGTTATGGAATATTATTGTTCTGTAAGAAATGACCAACAGGAGGATTTCAGAGAGGATTGGAGAGACTTGCATGAAATGATGCTGAGTGAAATCAGCAGAACCAGGAGAACATTATACACAGCAACAAGACTATACGATGATCAATTTTGATGGACATGGTTCTCTTCAACAATGATGTGATTCAAACCAGTTGTGCTGCGACGAAGATAGTCATATACATCCAGAGAGAGGCCTGTGGGAACTGAGAGTGAACCACAACACAGCATTTTAACGCTTTCTGTAAATATTTCCATGCATTCTGTTTTCCTTCTTAGGTTGTTTTTTTTTTTTCTTCTTCTCTTTCTAGATCTGATGTTTCTTGTGCAGTAAGATAACTGTATAGATATGTATACATGTATTGTATTTGTCATATAATTTATCCTATCTAGCATGTATTAGATTACCTGTCATCTAGGGGTGGGGGGTGGGGGGTGGGGGGGAGGGAAAGGAAAAGCTTGGGAAAAAAAAAAGTTTTGTTTTGTTAAAAAAAAAAAATACAGCAGTGTTGGCTTCTTTATTCTGATTCAAAAGGCCGGTGGATCAGCAAACCAGCTGGGAGAACACGATCACAACTGCAGATAGCAAATTGCAAGCTCCTGAACACTAGCATAACAAGCTGGACTTGGTCATGATCCTCCAGCACAGGAAGCCTCCAGCACCACAAGCCCCAGGGCAGTAAGTGAAAAGCCCATTGCCCAGAAGAGGAAACTTGGGACAACCTGCCCTGCACCCTAAGAATAGACTTCAGCCTTTAAAATGATCAAAAAAGGAAAAAGAACTCTGACCATAATATGAAGACAGGGAAAATCAGAACATAAAACTAGAAAAGGACAACAAAGGCAAAATAACCTACAAGTGAAGCTTCAAAAGGCTATCTTAGAAGACCTCAAAAAGTATTTTAAAAGATAGAAGAAAAATGGGGGGGAAAGTGAGAGCCATAAGGGAGAGTTATGATAATTGGGAGAAAAACAAAGTCAACAGCTTGACTTAATAAAACAATTTAAAAATAAATTTAGTGAAATGGAAAAAAGTAAATAATTCCTTAAAAAATAGAATCAGAGAAATGGGGGGGGGAATCCACCAAGCAAAACAAATTTTTTACAATTGGCCAAATGCAAAAGAAGGCAAAAATACTAACTTAAGAAAATAATTTTCTAAAAACTAGAATTGGACAAATGGAAATGAATTATCAAAGACACATCAAGAATCAGTCAAACAAAATTTAAAAAATAAAAAAGTGTAAGAAAATGTAAAATATTTTACTGGAAAAGCTATCATGAAAAACAGATCCAGGAGAGACATTCTAAGAATTATTGGATCACCTGAAACCATTGATGAAAAAGCCTGGACAATATTTTTCAAGAAATCATCTAGGAAAGCTGTCCTGACATCCTAGAACCAGAGAGTAAAATAGTCAATGAATGAATTTACCAATCACCTGCTAAAAGAGATCCAAAATAAAAATCCCAAGGATTATAGTGGCTAAATTCCAGAATTATCAGATCAAAGAGGAAGTAGTATAAGCAGCCAGAAAGAAAAAAAAAATCAAATATCAAGGAGCCACAAGCAGGATTACACAGGACCTAGCAATTTCCACATTAAAGGATGAAGGAAGGGTCTGGAATATGATAATCCCAAAGGCAAAAGAGCTTGTACTACAACCAAGAATCAACTATTCAGCAAATTTAAGCATTACCATTCAGAGGAAAAATGAACATTCAATGAAATAAGTTTTCAATAATTTCTTAGGAAAAAACCATAGCTGAACAAAAAATCTGATTCCCAAATGTAAGACTCAAGAGAAGCACAAAAAGGTAACAGAAGAAGAAAAATAATTTTGGTATTTAAAGGTTAAAATGTTTATGTCCTTATATGGGAAGATGATAAACATAACTCTTGAGAGCTATATCTTTGTCTTGGCAGTTAGAAAGAATATAATTAGAAAGTATAGGTGTAAGTTAACTTTAATGTGATGATATGAAAAGAAATTAGGGGTGGAAAAGTTATTGTCCTGGGAGAAGAGGAAAGTGGAGTTAAATGGGGCAAATTATATTATATGAAGAAGTACAAAAGACCTATTACAGTTGAAGGAAAAAAGGAAAGGGAAAGAAATGGGAAAGAAAATAAAAGGAAGAGAAGCAGGAGAAGAAAAAGGATAAGAAAAGGGGGGCTGAATAAAAGAGGGCATATTGAGAGAGATAGTGTTCAGAAGCAAAACACTGGTAAGGAAAGAAAGGATAAAGGGGAAAAGTATAACTTATGAAAAAGTAGGATGGCAAGAAATACAGAGTTAGTAATCTTAACTGTGAATGTGAATGGAATGAACTCTCCCATAAAATAGAAGCATGTAGCAGACTGGATGAAATGTCAGAAGCCTACATTATGTTATCTAAAAGAAACACATTAGAAGTAGAGAAATACATACAGAATAAAGGTAAAAGCTAGAAGCGGAATCTATTATGCTTCATTTGAAGCAAAAAAAAAAAAAATCAGGGGTAGATCTCAGATCAGGGAAAAGCAAAAATAAATCTAGTTAAAATATATAAGGAAGAAAACTACATCTTGCTAAAGGGTACTATAGATAATGAAGTAATATCAATACTAAGCATATGCACCAATACTAAACAAACTATAATATCCAAATTCCTAGAGGAGAAGTTAAGCAAGAAGAAATAGACAGATAAGAACTCTCTTTTATATTTCTATGGCAACATCCCAATGAGTTTATCACAATGTTCTTTCAGCAAACAATGTCACCAGGCATAGTGCTAGATATTAGGGATATAAATACAAAGAATACCTGCTTGTAGTGAATTTATATCCTATATATTTGAAGAATTAGGCATCAGAACAGGCATAAGTCTTTCCCAGAGGTAATTTCATATTTCTGTATCCTAAAATTCTTGCTAAAATATAGACTAATAGAATCAACATTTGAAAGGATGTCATTTAGTCCATCCTTCTGATTGAAGGCTTCTGAAATATCCCTGAGAAGAGATCAGCCATCCTATCTGGAGATTACTAATGACAGAGACCTTACTCCTGTAGAGGCAATTGTTTCATTAAAAAAAAATCAGCTCTCAATAAGCAAAGGAATGGCAGGATTCACCTTGTATCTAAAAAATGAAAAGACTAAAATTGAACTGTGCAATCATTCAAAGCAACCTTTAAATCATTATGACTCATTAGCATGTTCTAATAAACTGATTATTAGATTAAGTAAATTCCTTGAGTTACTGCCCTTCTTAAATTAATCAGACTCCTCTTCCTACTAAGTGTGGAGGGGAGACACAAAAAAGGAAAAAAAGATTGATCTAGTTGCTTACACCACACATACACACACACACACACACACACATCTCTTCAAATGCTAATTGCAATAAACAGGGAAAATCCTACATCAGAAAGCTTCATTCATTCTTGCAGCCTCATCCATTTGGATCCTACTCCCATTTACACAGGAGGTCTGCTCCTTTGTACTTCTAATAATAGGCACAGATGTTGGGCCCGCCTTCTTCTGAAGGACTTTTGCCTAATAACCACCTTCAATGTGTCCCAGTTGCACCTGTTCAGCATTTTAAACTAAATTAGAGTGCTTGATTGCCTCCAAAAATCTTGTCCACTTTTGTCAACCTGATGAAGCCGCCACAAAGAAAAGAGATAATGTGATTCATAGCCACCCTGTAATCTGGACAGGAGCCAAGCCAATAGATGCCATAAGCATTTTTGTTGTTATTCTTGATGAGATCCCAACTTCAGGGAATTATTATGGATTAATTACAACATTAGATGGCACTTGGAGATGATCAGGTTAGAGGATTATCTATTCTAGCACTATACAGATAATTGGTATAATGAGGTAACCAAAAATGTTAGCACATTGCAGATCCTGTTAAAAAAAGGCTAATGAGGAACATCAAATTGATCCAGATAATTGAAATATTAGAGAAGTCAGGGTGGTTAATGGTAAAGATGTGCCCTGATAAAGAGAAAGGAAAATGCTATCTTTGTCTCTTTCTGAGTGTTTCCCTCTGCATCTCTCCTTCCCTCCCTCCTTCACTCCTTCCTTCCCTTCCTCCCTTCTCCCCCCGTTCTCTGTTTCTGTCTCTGTTTCTGTGTCTCTGCCTGTTTCTTTCTGTATCTCTGTCTCTCTCTCTGTCTCTCTCTCTCTCTCTGTTTCTGTCTCTTCTGTCTTTCTCCACATGTTTCTCTCTGTTTCTCTTTATCTCCTTCTGCCTTTGTCTCTCTTGTGTCACTCTCTACACATGGAAGACTCATCAGTCCATGGCCCCAAAACCTAATTCTCTTTTATAGTTTTACCAACTTCAACACCTCCATTCTCCTGGAGTTGGTGTCAAAATCAGGCTTATTTAGGTATCAGCTTTTTTTTTTAATATGATTCTTAACATCATTAAAATATGTTCATAAACCTGTTCTCCACTTTAACAGTATTTCATCTCTTTCTAATTGTGCTTTTTGTGAATTGGACATGAGAGAATTTCAAACAGATTTAAATGTGAACTTGAAATCTTGAACAGATTTGATAATCATCAGTCTTCCCAACCATTCAAATAAAACTTCCCACACAAGACAATACTGAAAGCCAAGGGGACCTATTAATTATTCTTTCTTGCTGAAAAATTACACTTGCTCTGTTCTAAGGCTTTCTCTCTTTCTTATCCTCACCCTCATTGCATCTGGAATTTGGGTACTTCAGAGACTGTGTTTCATCTAGGAAAACCAGAGTTTGTAGCTTAGAGCAGCAACTCTGGTTTATGTATCTGTGCAAGCCACCAGGTGATGGTCCATGCTTGCTATGCAAAGTCCCTTCCAATGCACACCTAAAAAAGTATTTAGCTTAGTAGTTTCTCAGGCCTTTACCATCTAGTGCTCCTAGTTTCCTATTTAAAATCTAGGGGAATTGATATTATAAGAACTTCTAACCTACTTGCTTAGTTTCCCTAACCATTTGGAACTGAGGCTTTTTCTTTTGAAAGCTTTTCAAATAATTCAGCTGAGCAATGCAATGGATAGACTTTTTCAGCCTAGAATCAGGAAAATCTGCATTCAGATGTGGCCTTAGACACTTCCTACTTGCAAGACCCTAGGCAAGTTACTTAACTGTTGCCTCAGTTATCTCAACTGTAAAATGAGGATAATAATATCTCCCAGGGCTGTAATGAAGCTCCAATGAAATAGTACTAGTAAAGCACTTTTCACAGTGCCTCTACCATATAATTGTTAAACTATGTTAGTTATTAGCAATTATTTTGCAAATAAGCTTATTACTATGTACTACATGGAAAATAAAAGTAAAGTTCCAAACAAATAGGTAGCACTAAAGAGATTGCATATACCTTTCTCTTTTTTAATTTTCATTTTAATTTATGGAATAAAACAAGCATTTCTATAAAACAGTACAATGAAAAACATAATAATTGTACATGAACCTGCAAATCTGATATGCACAATTTTAAATGCCTTTCATATAAACAACAAAATTATCATATAATTTTCTTTTTTTTCTTTCTTCCCCCACCTCAAGATGACTGCCATTAGTATATAGATATGTACAAGTGTATATGGGAGAGAAAAAAACAACATTTTTCACTATCTGCCTCTTGTAGAGGAAGCTTGGACAATCTCCCTTGCCCTAAAAACAAATCTCAACTTAAAAAAAGATGAATAAAAAGCAAAAATAACACTGATCATAAATAGTTTTTATAGTGAAAGAGAACAGATTTCAAACCCTGAAAAGACTAAAAGCAGACCATCTACAGATGAAGCCTTAAAGGGTGATATAAATTGGTCCCCACACAAGGCTCTCCTAGGAGAAATTATAAAAAATCTTAAAAGAGAGCTAAAAGAAAAATGGGGAAAGGAAATGAGAACTTTACAAGAGGGTTTGGAAAAGAAAACACAGAAATTATCTGAAGAAAAGTGAAAAGGAAAATGCATATTACTCCTTAAAATAGAGTTGACAAAATGGAAAGAGAAAACAATTACTTGAAAAATGGAATTGTGAAATACAAAAAAGAAAACAACCCCCTGAAAAACATAATTTGTGAAATGGAAAAAAAATCCATATAACAAAACAACTCATTTAAAAATTTGGTTGGACAAATACAATTTTTTTTTTAAATGAAGAAAATAATTCACTAAAAATCAGAACTGAACAAATGGAAATAAATGACTCAATGAGACATCAAGAATCAGTCAAACAAAGCCAAAAAACTGAAAAAAATGTAAACTATCTACTTAGGAAAACAACTGACCTGGAAAATAGATCCAGGAGAGACAATCTAAGGATTATTGGAGTTCCACAAAACCATGATGAAAAAAATAGCCTAGAAACTATTTTTCAGGTAATCATCAAAGAGAACTGCTCAGATGTCATAGAATCAGAAGGTAAAATAGCCATTGAAAGAATTCACTGAATACCTCCTGAAAGAGACCCCAAAATTAAAACTCCAAGAAATATCATGGCTAAATTTCAGAACTATCAGACCACAGAAAATATATTACCAGCAGCCAGAAAAAAAAAAAAAAAAAAAACAATTCAAATACGAGTAGCCACAGTAAGGATTATCCAGGACCTTGCCATTTTCACCTTAAAGGATCAAAGTCCAGGAATCTGTTAATCCAAAAGGCAAAGGAACTTGGAATGCAGCCAAGAATCAACTTCCCCACTAAACTGAGTATTTTCTTTCAGGGAAGAAAATAGACATTCAATGAAAAAGGTGAATTCCATTCACTTCTGATGAAAAGGCCAGAGCTAAACAAAAATTGGACCTCCAAATATAGAACTCAAGAAAAGCATAAAAAAGTAAAAATGAGAATTGTATTTCTGCTCAGGGTGTACATAGAGAGAGTGCATGTATAATTTGATTTTACTGTTATAATATAAAAAAGAAAGTAGAGACAGAAATGGAATTGTATCAGAAAAAGGGAAAGTGGAGGTAAAATGAGGGGAAATTACATCTTAGGAAAAGGCAAATAAACCTACTCTAATTGAGGGAAATAAAGGAGAGAAATGCACATTTCATGAAGCTTATTCTCATCAGATTTGGCTCAAAGAGAAAATATTAAACGTATTTGGTTTCACAGAGAAAATTCTCACACCTTATAGAAAAGAGAGAAGGGAAAGGCAAAAAGGGAAGTGGTAGGCTAAATATAAGCAAAAACAGAAATAGTAGGTGAAAAATATAAGAAAGGGGGAGGGACTCTAAAGGGGGAGAGCTGCTTATGGCAAATGGTGTTCATAAGTAAAATATTGGGGAGGACAAAAAGGGGAAAAGGAAAGAGAAAAATATAATTTGGGGTTAATTAGATGGCAAGAAATACATACTTAGTAATTTTAACTATTAATGTAAATGGGGTGAATTCTCCCATAAAGTGGAAACAGACTGGATTAAAAGCCAGAATCCTAAATTATGTTGTTTACAAGAAACACATCTAAAGCAAAGTGATACATACAGAGAAAAGGTAAAAGGCTGGAGCAGAATCTATTATGCTTCAGGTGAATTAAAAAAGCAGGGGTAATCATCCTGATCTCAGATCAAGCAAAAGAAAAAATTGATCTAATTAAAAGTGATAAGGAAGGAAACTATATCTTGCTAAATGGTACCAATGAAGCAATATCAATACTAAACATATATGCACCAAGTGGTATAGCATCCACATTCCTAAAGGAGAAGTTAAGAGAGATGCAAGAAGAAATAGTAAAATTATACTAGTGGAAGATCTCAACCTTGCTCTCTCAGAACTAGATAAATCAAACCACATAATAAATAAGAAAGATGTTAAAGAGGTAAATAGAATACTAGAAAAATTAGATATGATAGATCTTTGGAGAAAATTGAATGGAGACAGAAAATAGTACACTTTCTTCTCAGCATTTCATAGAACCTATACAAAAATTGGCCATATATTAGGACATAAAGACCTCAAAATCAAAGGTAGAAAGACATAAATAATAAATGCATTTTTAAAGATTAGGATGCAATAAAAATTACATTAAACAAAAGGCCAAGGGAAAATAGACCAAAAAGTAATTGGGAACTAAATAATCTCATGCTTAAAAATGAATAGGTGAAACAGAAAATCATAGACATGATTAATAATTTCATCCAAGAGAATGACAAAAATTAGACAACATACCAAAATTTCTGGAATGCAAAGTGGTAATAAGGAGAAATTTATAACTCTTGATGCTTACTTGCATAAAACAGAGAAAGCAATCAATGAATTGGGCTTGCAACTAAAAAATCTGGGAAAAGAGCAAATTAAAAACCCTAATCAAATACCAAACTTGAAATTCTAAAAATAAAAGGAGAGATTAATAAAATTGAAAGTCAAAAATTACTGAATTAATAAATAAAGCTAAGAGTTGGTTTTATGAAAAAAATAACAAAATATAAAACCTTTATTTAATTTGATTAGAAAAAGGAAAGAGGAAAATCAAATCGTTAGTCCCAAAAATGAAAAGGGAAACTTTCCACTAATGAAGGCAAAATTAGATTAGGAGTTACTTTGTGCAACCTTATGCCAATAAATTTGATAACTTGAGTGAAATGGAGGAATACCTACAAAAAATATACATTGCCCATATTAACACAAAAGGAAATAAATTAATTAATAGTCACATTTTAGAAAAAGAAATAGAATATGCTATTAATCAACTCCCTAAGAAAAATTCTCCATTACCAGACGGATTTATATGTGAATTCTACTAAACATTTAAAGAACAACTAACTCCAAGACTTTATAAACTATTTGGAAAAAATAGGGAATGAAGGACTCCTACAAAATTCTTTTCAGGGCACAGATATTTTCCTGATACCTAAACCAGGTAGGATGAAAACAGAGAAAGAAAATTATGGATCAATATCCTTAATTGATCTTGATGCAAAAATCTTAAATAAAATATTTAGCAAAAAGATTACAGAAAATCTTCCCCCATATAATACTCCATGACCAAGTAGGCTTTATACCAGGAATGCAGGGATGGTTTAATATTAGGAAAACTATTAGCATAATTGACTATATCAATAGCCAAATTAACAAAAATCATATGATTATCTTAATAGATGCAGAAAAAGCATCAGCAACCATCATATGTGGATAAACTAGAACCATTCCCAATGAGATCAGGGGTGAAAAAAGGTTGCCCACTATCACCATTACTATTTAATATTTATTAGAAATGTTAGCTTTGGCAATAAGAGAAGAAAAAGAGATTAAAGGAATTAGAGTAGGTCATGAGAAAACTAAATTATCACTCTTTGCAGATCATATAATGGTATAGTTAGAAAAGCCTAGAGAATCAACTTAAAAACTATTAGAATTAGTCCACAACTTTAGCAAAGTTGCAAGATACAAAATAAATCCACATAAATCATCAGCATTTTTATACATCACAAACAAAATTCCACAACAACAGATACAAAGAAAAATCCCTTTTAAAATAACTGTTGATAGTATAAAATATTTGGGGATCTATCTTCCAAGGAAAAATCAGGAAATATATAAGCAAAACTACAAAACACTTTCCACACAAATAAAGTCAGATCCAAACAATTGGAAAAATATTAAGTGCTCTTGGATAGATTAAGTAAATATAGTAAAGATGATAATACTGCCTAAACAAATCTATTTATTTAGTGTTATAACAATCAAATTCCCAATAAAATATTTTGCTGACCTAGAAAAAATAACAACAAAATTCATCTGGAAAAATAAAAAGTCAAGAATTTCAGGGGAATTAACAAAAAAAGGAAATGGAGGTGGCCTAGCTGTAGCAGATCTACAACTATATTATAAAGCAATGGTCATCAAAATCATTTGGTACTGGCTCACGGGACAAAATATTCAATAACTATAGCAATCTAGTATTTGACAAACACAAAGACCCCAGCTTTTGGGATAAGAACTCACTATCTGACAAAAACTGCTGGGAAAACTGGAAAGTAGTATGGCATAAACTAGGCATTGATCCACATACCAAGATAATTTCAAAATGGGTTCATGATCTATACATAAAGAATGATATTATAAACAAATTGGAATAACATAGGACAGTTTACCTCTCAGATTTGTGGAGGAGGAAGGAATTTGTGACCACAGAAGAACTAGAGATCATTACTGAACACAAAATACATAATTTTGATTATATTAAGTTAAAAATTTTTTGTATAAACAAAACTAATGCAGACAAGATTAGAAGGGAAGCAATAAACTGGGAAAACACTTTTATATTCAGAAGTTCTGATAAAGGCCCTATTTATAAAATATATTGAGAATTAACTCAAATTTATAAGAATTCAAGCCATTCTCCAATGGATAAATATCAAAGAATATGAACAGACAATTTTCAGATGAAGCAATTGAAACTATTTCCAATCATATGAAAAGGTGCTCCAAATACTATTGATCAGAGAAATGCAAATTAAGACAGTGATATAGCACTACACATTTGTCAGATTGGCTAAGATGACAGGAAAAAAAACAAGGATGAATGTTGGAGGGGATATGGGAAAACTGGGACGCTGATATATTGTTGGTGGACCTGTGAACGGATCCAACCATTCTGGAGAGCAATTTAGAACTATGCTCAAAATGTTATCAAACTGTGCATACCCTTTGACCCAGCAGTGTTTCTACTGGGCTTATATCCCAAAGAGATCTTAGAGGAGTGAAAGGGACCCATATGTGCAAAAATGTTTGTGGCAGCCCTTGTAGTGGCAAAAAATTGGGAAATGAATGGATGCCCATCAATTGGAAAATGGCTGAATAAATTATGGTATATGAATGTCATGGAATATTATTGTTCTGTGAGAAACGACCAGCAGGATGATGTCAGAGAGTCCTGGAGAGACTTGCATAACCTAATGCTAAGTGAAATGAGCAGAACCAGGAGATCATTATACACGGCAACAACAAGACTATATGATGATCAGTTCTGATGGACGTGACTCTTCTCAACAATGAGTTGAGTTCCAATTGTTCAGTGATGAAGAGAGCTATCTACACCCAGAGAGAACTCTGTGGGATCTGAGTGTGGACCACAACATAACATTTTAGTACAGGGACAAACAATAGTTATCTGCTGCTCCAGCAAACAAGTACTATACTCTGAGCCTATCAGCTGACAATACATTTACACAGGAAAAGTATCAAATATTGCATTTAAAATGTTAATATGATGAATGATGAATTATCAGGAACACTCACCAAAGGATTATAGAAAAAAAATTTTTTATTGATTGTAATAAGTTTAAGTTGACCTCAAAGAAGGTTGGTTCACTATAAAACTGCAGAGTCTGAGTATGGCCTTGATTTTTTTGTTAAGCTAAGATTTCACAGGCTTATACGACTGAGAATCAGAAAGAATTTATCTTAGAGATTATCTAGTCTAACTTTGTCATTTTCTAGATGAGAAAAATAAGTTTCAAAAAAATGAAGTGATTTACCCAAATTTCACATTGTAATAAAATAATAGAGCAGGGACATATACCTAAAATGAAAATATACTGTTAACAAGGCTTCAACAAATAAATATTCTTTGTTAGACCATAGGTCTCAATTTTTTTAAAGGAAATTTTGGTTGTCATAGGTATATGGCAATACTTAGATTGTTATTTTTAAAATAAGGAGAAGAATTTGCTACATAAATATGATGCCATTTTAGGGAACTCCTGGTGTTATTTCCTAATTTTTCCTAGAATGAATTCTCTGGTATCATTAAATAACTTTCCTATTTGCCAAACTTGTCATAAATATTGTTTTCCTCGTGTCTTTTTTTTTCTTCCCGAAAATACCTCTTCTCCTTTCTCTCTGTATCAATTAATATTGCTACCTATCATTCAGTTACAAGTACTAGTTTCTTCCCTCACCATCTGATTTCACAGAAACCCTTCTTTTCCTTTTGATCCTCAGAAAAAAACTTCTGAAATAATGTTATTATTCCCATTTTGCAAATGAAAAAAAACTGAGTCAAAGAAATTGATTTCTCCAAAGCTATATAATTTGCAAGGCACAAAACCAAAACCAGAACTTCAGGTCTTCAACTTTAAATCCAGTCCCTTTTTTATTAAAAACAAAAAAACATATAGAACTACTTGCATTTCTGTAGTGAAGCTCCAATGGGCTCATCATTTTAAATTTATCCTCTCTCCTCTCAATATTGAATATTTAAAGTTTTAGTAAAGGACAAATGAAAGCCCAAAGAATTTTTGGCATCCGGATAAGAAAAGTATATCCCAGAAATTAATGTGTGATAAATAATTAATTCATTGTTGTCATGTGTTCCATTAAATCCCATAAAATATATATCTTGTCAAGTAAGATGTATATATATATATATATATATATATATACATATATATGTGTGTGTATGTATATATATATGTGTGTGTATATGTATATATATTCATATACATATGTATATATACATGCCTATACATATAGATATATAGATATATCTATATAGAGAAACAGTTAAAGAGATCCAAGTATATAGTAGGAAAAAGTAACAGTTGCTATAATGTAAAAGAATTTGGTCATGTATTTCTTTAATTGAAATTGAACACAATATTTTTTGGCAAATGGTTAGTAGCAAACTCTACTTGACATCACACTTTTTTAAGTGCAACATGGCATTGGATTTTATTTTGGCATTTTATTATTGAGAAATAAAAACAAATCAGCTCATTCCTCTTGTCTGATTGCTCTAAAATGTATAGATTATCAATAAATATGCTACTACATATTTATTTAGATGTAGATATATATGTAATGTTATATATATATTTATCTCTCTACATCTAGAGATGAGAAAAACAGTCAGTAAGGAAGTAAATATTTATTGTTTGTCCCCTAAAGTCCTTTGTACATCATCATTGCTTGGAGATGACCCTCGGTTCCAAAATTTTAAGGTAACAAACTACAAGCACTTTTGGATGCTACTAAAATGAAAGTGAAAAGCAAAAAAAAATTCCAAGGACCAGAATTTTATAGATGAGGCTCATAGAAGGGGATTAATTTATCTAAGATAATAAAGCTAGTTATGATTTATTAAGTATGCATCAGGTCTATATGTTCTAGGTACTATGCCAAATATTTTCTACATATTATCTCATTTGATTCTCATAATGACCCAGGGAGGTAAGTACTGGTATTATTCCCTTCTCACAGTTAGAAAAACGAAATCTTGAAAGAAGCCAACATGAAAAGAGGGTGGGGGAAGAAAAAAGGGTAGTTACATGATAATTTTATCATATATTTTAAAGGGATAGCAAGTTGTATATAATAGATTTGCAGTTCCATATGCAATCATTTATTTTTTTTCTATTTTACTATGTTATGAAAATACTTGCTTTATTTCTTAAGTTTATAATAAAATAAATTTAATTTCCAAAAAACAGAAAAAAGAAAATGGATCAAAGATTATGTGCCAGGGAATAAGGTAAAAGATTGTAAAAATTTGGGTGGGTATGGCTACATGGTCTAGGGGTGAGGAAATGTTGTTATGGAGAGTTGTGAATGTCAAACATAGGAAAGTCTTTCAGAAGCTTCTTTTTTCAATTGAATAATTTGTATATCCAACTAATCATAGTATGGATGATAGACAATCTTCATATTCTTTTTTTCTTCTCTATGGAATATAAGTCCAAACTCTTGTGTAGTTATAGATATGTTCCAGAAGGAACCTGTAATGTCCCAGAGCTTGACATAAATAGCTCGATGTTATATGAAAAAAGGAGCTTTAAAATTTGTTCATCTAGCTATTTGTCATAAACTGGCCAAAAGACACTCTTTATCCATGATACATTCGTGTATATATGCATACATTAATGCATATATATATATATATGATCATTTACAATATTCATACACCTGGGAAAGAGAGTAAAAATTGACAAAACTCTCCAACCACCCCATCTTCTGCCAAAAAACCCCATAGTTTTATTTCTTGGTGTTACTAAATCATTGTAAGTCATTGGATACTATTGAGTCTGAAGAAATAAAAATCCGTGTCATACTTAGGGCAATTATGGCTACAACCAATAACCAAACAGAAACCTGGAGGGAAAAGAACAAGACTAAAGAATGTTATTGAGGATAATACATGCGAAAATAGAAAGTGTTAGTTATGTGATGAGAATGAGAAATAAGCACTAGCCAGCCTATCGTTTCTACTCCTATCTTGTGTTGGCAGTAAAAAGTAAGAACATTTGTTTGATGAACATTAACAAATTTGTGAGGTGTAGAAGAGATGGCTAATAGAAGAGTTCCTAATTTCTAGGTTAGAGAGATTATTCATATTAATGAGATAACAACCGTTTGAATATCTAAGCTAAAGGCTTGTGAAACAAAGCCTTCTGTTAAAAATATATGCTAAGACAAGTATGCAAACATTTACTTAAAAAAATTTAAAAGTTGCAAGTTCTCCAAAGTCCTATAGGAGTTGAAGTAAAGGATAGATCTATTACATCTAGGAAAAATAGGGAAAACATCATGAAGAAAATTACATGGAAAAAATGGTAAAATTTTAAAATGAATATGAGTTCAACATGTAAAGATAAGAAAAACCAAGGTAGAAAATTTAGGTTAGCATGGAAGAAAACAAAATAGACATTTGTTAAGTACCTATTCTGTGCCAATCACTACCCCAAATGCTTTACAAATAGCATCTCATTTGATCATTATAACAACTCTGGGAGGAAAATACTATTATAAAATACTGTGATTATCTTCATTTAACAGTTGAAGAAACTGAGTTCGATAAAGGTAAAATAACTTAGTTAGGGTCACACATCTGATAAGTATCTGAGGCCACATTTGAACTCAGATCTTGAGGCAAGCCCCGACACATATTAGCTGCCACCTAATTAGGATAGCATAAGCAAAAGAAAAGAGTTAGAAAATTATGAGATATATTTCACAGAATAGAAAACACAATTTGGCAGAAGGAAACAATGAATGACAGTAACTACAAAGATACAGTGAAAGACATGAAGCAAAGTCAATTCTATTCAATAAATATTTGAAAAGTGCTTACAATTTGCAGAGCATTGCCCTGAATGTGTGGTATGCAAAATTATACAGGGTACAGTCCTTCTCCCAATAACTACACAGATGGAATATAAAAGGTCTTAGGGCTTACCTAGGCCAGCCTCTTCAATTGAAAGATAAAGAAATAGAAGCCCAAAAAGGGGGATTGATTTGCCTAATTTCACATAACGATCAAGTGATATAGGCAAGATGGAAACCCAAAATTACTTTTCAAAATTAAATTACAGCAATCTCACAGAACACACTTACAGCTGGGAACCCACTGACATTATCTTCAATAAGCAACAAATAATGCTCCAGTTCACTGAGTTGGAACTCTCGTAGAGAGGCTCATTTAGATTTTATATATGGAAAAATTTCTGAACAATTAGAGCAATCCCCAAGTGGTATGCTGCCTCAGGACTTATGGGGTTCTTCCTCTTTGGGGATCTTTAAGCAAATGTTGAAAGACCATTTGTCATGTATGCTATAGAAAGGAAGCTTGGTTCAGCATCAATCAGAGTAGAAAGCATAGGAAGGGCTAATAATTTTAAAATATGAGGTTCTCCTGAAAATCCAATTGATTCCACTGTAGTATATCAGTAGTTGCCCAGAAATGAAGCTCCAGTGCTCTGAGTAGATTTGCTGAAAACTTATAAAAGTTAATAATAGAGATAGTACAAAGCTCAGGGAACATTGGGAAGAAGCTAGAGTTTGTCTTCAGCAAATCCAACCTCTTCCTTTTATGCTCTTTTCTATCACTAGGGTGTCCTTGCTTAACAAGAGCTTTCATTCACATTCAGGTTCTATCCTCCTAACTCTTATGGAAATTTCTACTCTTAAAAAAGGATATGCTGGCAGTCATTTACTCCTTAAAATTAATGAAAACTGATCTACTTCTTATATCAGGAGTATTGGGGTTAAAAGTGTCATGTTGAAATGAAATGCTTTGTCCCTTAATAAAGGAATTTCAGGTATGAGTGAGCAGATATTTTCTATGACAAGGGCTCTTTTCTTGTCAACTCTGAAATCATACCCAACAAACAGATATGTCCACTTTGTCTCTCTGTAAAGATAGCCCTACATGGAAGTATATGAGGAAAGGGAGGGAAGCTACAAGGTATTCTTTTTTAAAATAATTGCATCTTTTATTTTTAAGATTCATTTTTTATTTTGAGTTCAGAATTCTTTCCTTCTCTTTCCCCCTCCCTATTCATTGAGAAGTCAATGTGATAACAATCATATATATGTATATGTATATGTATATATATATATATGTATGTATGTATGTATACATACACACATCTCTGTCTTTGTCTCTGTCTCTCTCTGTTTCTCTGTCTCTCTCTCATTGTCTCTGGACATAAACAGTATTTTGTCATTTTGCAACATAAGGCTTTTGAAATGTCTTGGATCATTTTACTGATCAAAACAGCTAAGTCTTTCACAACTGATCATCTTTGCTATATTGCTGTTACTGTGCATAATGTTCTCCTAATTCTACTCAAATCACTTTACATCAGTTTATATAGGTCTTCCCATATTCATGTTCCTGCTCATCATTTCTTATATCACAGTAGTACTCCACCACAATCAGATGGAATCACACACCACACTTTCTTTAGCAATTCTCCAATTGTTGTGTATTCCCTCAATTTTCAATTCTTGCTGGATGATATTCTAATTGATCACAAGAAGTCCTGAGTTCTAGAAATAGCGCTATAATTTGCTAGCAATTTTACTTGGGCAAATCATTTAACACCTTTAAATCTCATTTACATTCTCTGTTTAAAAAAATATTAAGAAGGGAGATGGGGAATAGTTGGTACTTTAGAATGATTGCTAAAGTCATTTTCAATTTTAATGTCCATTTTAAAGTAGTCCAAGAGGGCTACTGACTCTTGAAACAGGGAATTCACAGGGGAAAATGCTGAGTGCATGATATTTATTTTGAACTCCTCCCTCCAGCTGAGTTGTTTATAGGTTTGGCTGACTGCAAAGAATCTACATTCTTCTTCCAGTTTTCTTTCTCTCAGTTGTCAACATTATTTTCCCGAAAACTGATATTCTTAAAAAATAACTTACTTCTTTCCTCAGGGCTGTTCTGTAATGTGATCAAACATCATTCTTGGAAGATAAGCAAGCTATAACATTCACTTTATAAGCACTGTAGCACATAAAATAGTATTATAGAAAATTAACAGAAGCTTTTTTTTTCTTATTATCATTATTGTAAATAATTATAATAATTTATGACTTTAGTCTATAAGGTACTTTACATATGTAATCTCATCTGAACCAGACAAGAATTCTTAGGAGAGAGATAAAAAAAATATTCATTTATTTGAAGATGAGGAAACTGAAGTTCAGAAAACTTGAGCGACCTCTCAGTTGCCATATAGCACTTTCACATTAAAAGCAGAATTTGAACTCAGACTTTCCAGATTCCAAAGGTAGCAATTTCTTCACTGATGACACGTAGCCTTCCTACTGCACTATTTCCAATTATGCTTCACTTTAAACAAGAAAATGTCATAGGAATGTCAGTTGTATGGTATCTTTCCATCCTGATTTCATATTACTCATCCATGTCATTTCCCTTCCAGCATAAATAGACATTTTTTTCTGGAATCTACATAATATTCCATCCATCTTGATATCTTTGTACCTAGTTAACCACTCTTTCTTCCTCCTCACCTTTGCCTTGGAATCATTTACTCCATCAGAGGTTCAGATCAAGAACCAATTGCCAAATTATTGATATCTACATTTTCTGATGTCTACAAGTATTATTTCTTCTACCCACTTCCCATCAAATAGTATTATAATTATGGCACTATTTAGGCTCTTATCTGATGAGACAGATTTTAAAAGACCCTTAGCCGACTTCATATTGATTTTGTCATTGGAAATATAATTTTGAAACATATAAATGGGTCATGATGATACCTCTAGTTGAAGAGTGAAAATTTGAGCTAAGAAATGTCACCTTTAACTTTATTAGCCCCAGCACTTCACCACACCCGTATACAACAAACAATGAGATATCAGGAAAGGGAAATAAAAAGAAAACCATTTATGAGGAATGATTTTATAGCAGTAAGATACAAACTGTCACAATAAAAGAGCATGATTTCCAAATGATGTCCATTCCATCCATATAAAGCAAGGCAAGAGACTAAGACAAAGCCTCCTGTCGTTTCAAACTTCTAGTAGCTATAATTTTTGACTAGCTGAGTATCTTCAATTAAAAAAAATAAGTTGTAATTGGAGTAGCTGCAATTTTTTTTTTTAAAAAGTGACTTTCCGGGTCTTTCAGCCAGCCCAAACCTTACCAGTCATCTGTAGCATTGCTTTGATTTTAATTTTTTATAAGTTGTATTATATTTCTGTGTATAAGAACTTTTATTTTGTTTTTCTGTCTTTGGATCTCCAAACATATAGCATGACCAGTACCTCTAAGTCCCTCAATAAATCCTTATTGAATTGAATTAAAACACTTAAGCAAGAGCTTTAGAATATAAGAAATATCTTCAAATTCTCCAAGATACCAAGTACTTCCCAGGGAAATTCTTATGTCCACAGCTGAAAGTCGTCTTAAAATAATTAAAGGCAGGCATCTGGAAAGCATGAGTTACCAAAGTATTTACAGCCTCAGAAATATATTCTGTACCTAACTAAGCTTCAGTAGTCAAACCTATTTAAAAATCTGAAGGAATGTTTTTCATTTTCTACTGAACAGGAGCTTATCGCCCTCGTATGGGGAACACAAACATCCAACATTTTTTTTTAATGGCAGTGAGTTAATGTCAACACATGTTATTAATTTTTGCTACCAAGTTCATCTTAGTGGGGAGCCCCGGAGCATGGCCAACTAGAGTTTAATGAGCTAGTAGCTGTTCAGCAGCGCACACCTCGCAACGATACCAGACGGACCCATTAAATTCCATCCTTTATGGGTGCCCTCCCTTTTTGCATCCCTTTATATTTCTTTTAAAATATTCCGTCTCCTTATAGCTCCTAACAAAATACCACTGGCGGTTTCTCTCTATAGGAAACTCACTGACCTTTCTTCTAACACCAAGGAAGCCAAGGAGCAAAACTTGTCTGCTTACTTCATCTTTTTTTTTTTCCTGCCCTTTGCTCCTTCCCCTCAGGGAACACCTCAAAAAGCCCTTTTAGGGTTTTTGCAATTTTGGCACTGTTAAGATCTTGATAAGAAGCCAGGATCCCCTGAGTAACTTCCTGTGGAAGGACCAGACTACCCTTTGGCTTTTTTTTTCCCTCCCAAGTGTTAAACAAATGCCAATTGGTATGCTTTCTAAAAACGTGGCTTTTCTATGAAATTTATTTGTGATTCTCAGGTATCTATCAAATATAGTTTTTTAAAGCTGAAAATAGGAAGACAGTGGAAACAAACTAATTTTCTCTGAATAACATGAAAAAACAGAAAGGATCTATGAATAGTTAAACTGTTATAAAATGGGAAGGGTTTTGTTTTGTTTCATTTAAATCAGTCAACAATCAATTATTAAATGATTATTATGGGCTAAACTCTATACTAATTGCTTGGTACAAATAAAGAGAAAAATATTCCCTGCTGTCAAGGAGTTTTCATCCTAGAAGGGCAAGCAACATATAAATATCTCGGTATTTACAAGATATTAAGTATACAAAAAGAATCTGAAAGAAGGTATTTGAAGCTCCAGGAAAGACTTGAAGATTTCATAGAATCATAATTCTAAAGGTGTAAAGTACATTAGGCCATCTAGTATAATAATCCCCAAGCATGGGAAGACTTCCCTTATTCTGAAGGCCAAGAAAGTGGCTAATGCAGATGTAATGGAGCACCCAGAGCTTGGTCAAAGATGCCAAGGTCATCCACTGCTTTCCAGATCATATCCAGTGGTCTTGGCTTTTGTCTTGCCACTGGACTTTGAGAACTGGAAGAGAGAGTGAGCCTGGGGACTTTGTGCAACTCTTGTCTCCCTGAAATACAACTCTCATGCAAGTCAAGACATCAACCCAAAATGTCATTGGTCCTCTTCTAAAAGGAAGGAAAATCAACATAATGCCTCATTTATATAGCCCAGTTGACTTGCAAAGGTATATGGTGGGGATCAGAGCTGTAACTTGAACAGAGTTCCTTCTATTCCAGAAGTAATGATTTTTCATATCATCATACCACATCCCCTTGATGTATGTAACATAACCCTCAACTCTAGTCAACATAAATATATTTCAAATGTCCAAATTGTACAAGAAACAAATTAGACCTATTACATTTCTGGATATATAAGCTATTTTGGAGTGGATAGAATTTTAGATGGTTGTCATAGGAACTGATTTTAAGATTCAGCTTTGCCTTGTACATTCTGTGTGACCTTAAACAGAATACTTAACTTTCTATGTCTCTTTACTAATAAATAAAATGAGAAATATGTGATCTCTATAGCCTCTTCCCACACTAAGGCTATGATTCCATTAAGTTGGGAAAGATAGTAAGATTCTGTTTCTTTACCTATAAAAAGAAAAATATGAATCCTTTCAGCTCTAGATCTATTCTATGATTTTTGTAAAAGATGACAAAATTATATGTTTATACATGTGTGAAATATATATATATATATATATATATATATATATATATATATATATATATATTATATATAATGTTATAATTCAATCTTTTATTAGTCATATACAATTCTTTTGTGACCCGATTTGAGATTTTCTTGGCAAATATACTGGAATGACTTGCCAATTTGTTCTATTCATTTTACAGATGAAAAAACTGAGGCAAACAAGATTAAGTGACCTAGCCATGGTCATACATATATAGATATATGCAAATATATTACATATATATATATATGTATATATACATCACACATGTATATATAGTAGGTGCTTGTTCATTTTAATAGCAATTCCATAAAGCATAACAGGATTTTATTGAACCAAAGATCTAATTCATGATCAAGAAAATTAACATTATCTAACATTGAGTCATACTGTCAAATATAAGAATACATGTTAAAAACATGGATTGTTAGACAATTCCACTAAACTGTCCATTATTCAGATCATCTCTGGAACCCTGTTCACTTTTAGATAGAGGTGTACTAGAGTCAACTCAAATCAGTTAACAAAAACCAACTATTAAGTTTTCAATATGAAAAGCTACATTATAGAAATAGGAAAAAGATAAAAATCAAGGCTTGGGTTATTGTTTTGTGAAGAGGCAAGAAAGTAATAATATCAATAATGCAGATTACACTTGAAAGTACATTTTAAAAAATTTTTGCTTTTTTATTTGTTTGTTTTTGGACAGCTATATTTTAAATACACCCCCGGTTCTGTATACTCAATTTCAGGAGAATCCTGAGAAAATTATTATTTCTGTAGAAGGTGATCAAGATGGTGAAGAATCTCTAAGCTACATCATTTAAATATTCAATGTAAAAGGAATAGCTAATGGAAAACCCATTTTTAACTTGGAGAAGTGATTGGGAGATACTGTTATCCATGTATCTGAAAGGTTTTCATGTGGGAGATCTATAGGGAGGTATTTTCTAACAATTAAAATTATTCTTCAAAGGAAAGGTCTACCTTGTGAAAGACTGGGATTCACAGTACTAAAGGTGCTCAGAACGAAAGAGGGTGATCAACTGTCAGAAGATTTTTATATATTGCTTAAAAGAACAAAAAGGTGACTTTGAAAGATAAATATGTTCAGAGTTGCTGATAATATAGACTAAGTTAACATATATAAAGTACTTTGAAAATCTTAAAAATACTACATAGATACTTGCTAATAATATAAATTTTCTGAAAGGTTATGACATTAGAGAAACAAGTATATGATCTCAAAGAAGAAGGAAGGAGATAGAAGTTTTAAAGACATTTTTATATTAACAAAAGGAGGAAAGCAATTTCTGACAATTGGGGATGTTAATTATTGGAATGGGCGATCTTGGGATGTAGTATGTTTCTCATCTCCTCGAGCAGACACTAAATGACTCCATATTGTGGAGTTGTAAAAAAAAAAATTGTATTGGAGCACATGATTTAAAAGTTCCTTCTACCTCTAAGCTTTGGTGATTCTGTGAAATACATAAAATTTAAGCTATGTTTAATACAACTTAGACTTTTTACAAAAATTCAGAAGAAAGCTATTAATATCTTGGGACTTTTGAGCATCCTGTTACACTGTACAAGGCTACAGATAGCAACGTAGGGAATTCTGTCAGAAATGCGCAGATTCTAAACTGCACACCCTAAGATTTCTCTTTCCTTTAATAAACTCTTAACATCAAGTAATTTATCATTTGGCTCTCATAAAAGATAAGGCCAAGAAGTCCATCTACTTGAGCTTACTCTCAACCAAAATGAAATGAAAATTTAGAACGTTTTAATTTCTCAATTAAAGATTGCAGCAAAAGATGGCTTGACATAAAATGCTAGCATGATTTAAACAAGTTGCTCTTTTAAAGCTACCAGTGAAGAAAAAAAAATGGTACTTCCAGCAATTACTGAATTAATTGCCAAATGTTTCTTTTAAATAGCTAAGAATGCCCAAAATGTTAAAATGGTTTCCGTCATATCCTCTATTGACATTTTCAGAAAGCTCTTTGAGTATGGTACTAATGAGACCAAGGTCACAGGCCCAATTCCTATACGGGTCAGTTAGCTTTGCACCAAAGGAAGTTTTTATTCCTTAGCCCCAGACTTCACCTCTAGCTCTCAAATGCGACCTTTTTAGTTTCAAGTCAGGGTGAGCACACTAACACAAATAGCTGAATATGAGAAAAATCGTTAGGCATAGTATTGTCACAATAATCATCATAAACAAGAAATTTTTATATTAACAAGTGCTTGGTCTTCATTGTACTTTGTTTTCCAGAGCAGGAAACAGGATAATCAAGATAATTGGGCTTTCTCAAAACCACATAACTAGAAAAATGCAGAACTCAGAACTTTACAAATTCTAGATTGTAATGAAAATCATAAGATTGTTAAGTTTCATGGAACACAGTAAAATTGCACAAAGGATTCTTGGGCAAGTTAAATAAAGCTCAGAGTTCCTGTTGTACTATTTTATGACACTGAGTTAGAAAAAGTGATAAAAAAAAGAATTATTTCAATCCATATATTAGTCTAATGCTTTTATTTTAGCTGGCAACTAGGTAGCACAATGCATAGAGATCCTGAGCAAACCACCTACTCTCTATCTGCCTCAGTTTCCTCATGTATAAAACAAGGATAGTAGCACCTATCTTACAAGAAATGATGTTTGTAAAGCTCTATATAAGTGCTAGCAATTAACATTTCTACTGTCACTTTATAATTAAGGAATCTAAGTTCTACTCTTTAGGATCCAAATCAAAGATTATTTCTAATGTATTATCATCCAAGCTTTCAAAGAATATGCCCCATCAATAGTATCAATCAAGGTCAATCAAATCACATGGGTATATTACTTGTGCACATTAGAAAAAGAGTGAATCTCAAATAATATGTAATAGCTCTAAGAATTTGATTGATTTTTATAATAAAAAACAAAGGAAAATACATATTAAAGAAAATAACTATTTAAAATATCGCACCATTTTTTCTGAATATCATTCTGATAACCTTTTAGAAAAATTGTTTAAAAATTAAAAATCAGACACAAAAAATAAAGCACAATTCCATTAGCAAATTCAGTGTTGCAAGGAACATAAGTGAGATTAATAATAATTTTTTAAAAGTATCAGTATAATTACTGCAAATTGGCAATAAATTGGATCCTGGAAATACTTTTAATATAAAGACTATTTTGAAAAATAAATCTTAAAAAATGTCATGGCTATGCCCTGTTCTGAGTTGGGTTCCCAATTAAAAGAGCTTTACTTCAATCAACAGAGGCAAATCTATTGTCTGGCCAATAAACAAAAGCTTTGCCTAACTCCTTCTGTCTCTACTGTCTAATCTAGTTAAATCTTTTTTTTTCTTTTAAAGAAACAACTTAGGCTGAAGGTCAGGAAGGACATTCATTCCAAAATTCTAAGTGGGCTAATTGTAGCTCACTCTGAAGAAGAGAGATCCTCTGTTGATCTGCCATGCATGGGTGAAGGCTTGTCAATAGCACAAAGGGCTCCATTATTGCTGTATCAAAGTAAATAGCTGGTGGAAAAAAAGTGAGTCAGGAAGATGAATGATGAGCTAAGTATTAAGCAGACATTGAATGCAAACAGTGGTTCACAGTTGTTCTTAGAAAGAATGTATGGAGTATCTGTTAACCCCTTCACTTCTCTGAAGAAATATAGCATTTCCAACTCCTTGGAAAATCCCTGATGTGGAAAGTTTAAAGGGATATTGACTAATAATAATAATTAGCGATAATGATAGTAGTAGTAATAGTGATAATGATGGTAACTATCATTTAGATAGTGATTTCACGCACGTTATTTCAAATATTATCTTCCAAAAACTCTATGAGATAGATGCTATTATTATTATTGTCCCTGTTTATAGATGAGGAAACTGAGGCCGAGAGAGGTTAATGACTACAAGGGCCACATAGCTAGAAAGTGTCTTCGGAGGGGGAGGGAGAGTCTTCTATTTTTTCTACTTGGTTAAAAATAATATCAGTTCCCTTTCTATAGCTCTTTAAGGGTTGCAAATTGCTTCTCTCTCCCCACCCCAACAAATCTGGATGTCTAAAAGTAGGAATCTTAGTAGTATACCCATTTTATTGATAAGGAAAGTAAAACTTCTAGAATGTAAGATATGTTCCCACTTATACATGTCAGAACTGACATTGTAACTAAGCTCCCTGATTCAATGTTTAATACTTTCCATTGGATTATGCTACTGGACTGAATTACAATTGGAATGTTCCTTTAATCTAATGAACAATCATCTTCCCCTTATGCAGCTTTGATCAAACTGTCATTTTTAAACAGTTAGAATTTGAAATTTGTTTGATCCTAACTTTGATGCACTCAAAAATTCATACTAAAGAGCCACGTTATATGTAAAAAGTTGTTATACTTTTTTCATTCATTTAAAATGCATTAAAACATTTATTGAGTTTTACTTATAATTCAGTATATCAGGTAGGAGGAAGGGATGCAAATTCAATTAAATTCAACAAACATTTATTAGGTACTTAGAACATGTTTCAGGGTATTGGAAGAAAAACATTAAATTTAGATAAGAGAAGGGAAGAAGGAAAAGAAATAAAGAATTTATATAGCCCCTATTATATACTAGGCCCTGTATTCATGGCCTTAGCAACAAATATTATCTCACTGAATTCTCACAACAATCTTACAAGTCAGGGGCCATTATTATTCCCATTTAATATTTGAGGGAAACATAGACTAAGTGACTTCTGCAAGGTCATCCATCTATTAAGTGTCTGGGGCCAGATTTGAACTGAGATAGTCCTGATTACAAGTCTAATTCTTTATCCAACTGAATGACCAGTGATTTTCTGCTTGAGTCAGGGATAACATACTGTGAAATCACAGAAAAGTGTTCTAGCTTCCCTTCTCATTATTCAGTTATTTCAGTCACATCTGACTCTCTGTGGCACTGTTTTGGGGTTCTTTTGGCAATAATACTGGGGTGATTTGCTATTTCCTTCTCCAGATCATTTTACAGATGAGAAAACTAAGGCAAACAAGGATAAGTGACTTGCCCAGGATCATAGAGGTAGTTAAGTACCTATGGCTATATCAATCTACCTGATTCCAAAACCCAGCATTCTTATCATTGTGTCATTTAGCTGCTCCTCTCAAACTTCCTAGATATAGCTATTTTTATAAGAGGTTGTCTCTTCTCTAAACACACATATGGCTCATCCTGCTACTCACTCTCAAAACAGATATATGGTGAGGGCAGAAATGGCTTTCAATCCTTAAAACTTGTGTGTGACATTAAAAAAAATAATTAAATAGTAGACATTCCTAAGCAAGATATCCTCTTCTTACCTATGAAGTCCCAGACCTATGTCTCATCAAAACCCTTACACTGAAACAGGAAGAGTGAGGAGAGTCTGATGTTTCCTGGTTGATCCCTTCTGTGGCTCTAAGGCTACAGTGATATTTTTTGGTGTTTATATTTGAGGTTTGCATCCTGTTACTAAAATGCACATTATTCTTTCTCATCTAAGGAGGGTGATCCTATTGAAGCCATCACTCCATTTACTATGATCCAGATGTATCCTATTTCCTGATTTCTTTTCCATCTCTGTCTCACCACTACCCATGTCTTCAAGCATCTCAAGATAGAACTTGTAACTTCTTGTATGAGTTAAAATACTTGTAATAAAGGTCTCATTTTTAACTTCATTGATGACTGTGACAATTTTTCATGGGCCTGCTATAACAATAGTCAATAAATAGTAAATATAACTTTATGAACACCTACTATGTGTCATCATTGTGTTAATTGCTGGGCATATAAAATATAAAAAAAGAAAAATAATCCTTGTCTTCGAGGAGCTTATAATCTAATGGGAGAAGATATCTCTCATAAGAAAGCTGAAAAAGTACTCTACATGTCATTCAGAGAAGATCTAAGGCAATGAACCCACAGAAGAAATGAGATATCTGAGCTAAGTCATATCTCTTAAATGGAGATTTGAGATTCATGGCTATCTTCTTTTACACAATTATGACCTTCATACATGATATTTTTTACATCACTTCCCCTACATAATTCATTTTTCAAAATTCATTACAATATCATTTATTTCTTTTGAAAGAAAAAATGGCCCTGGTCTGCACTTACAAAAACATAAGATTTCCCATGATAAGGTTGAGTAAGCTCAAGTGTAGGGTTATTTTTTAAGTCAAGTCTGAATTAGATTAAATGGGTAATATTTCTTTCCAAGGTAATATTTCTAATTTTCATTCTTTTTTCTTAATATGATAATTTGTATAAATGTTATAGATTTTGGTAACCTTTGGAAATAATAATCTTATCATCATTAATTCCTTAAATATTCAGCATAATGTTATTAATCACCATGTACACATTCCACCTTATTGTAACTAAGTTCTACAGATTTGCTGTGTAACAGCCTTAATTAGCTTAACTATTATTCTAATGATTCAAACCATTTTCCAAAGGAGTCATTAAGTTAAACATTTTATTTTTTTGCTGAAATACACTGATTATCAATACAATAATCATCTTTTATGGAATTTGAATGCCAAAGTTTATAAAACTTTAAAATTATTTTTCTACCATCAGGATATTATCTGAGCTCTCATAAATCAACATTTGCTAGGAGGGACAGAAAAGGGGAGGAAGATTCATTTGGAAATCTCAAAAATAAATTAGTCATGGAAGAGTATTTTTGAATCATTAGGATGTGGTCCCCCAAAAAAATGGATCCTTCTGGTAAAGAAGTAAAACTAGATAGATAGAAGATAGGTTGTAAAGAGATAAAACTAGGAGTTAGATAGAGCACTAAGGTGGAGAATTTATAGAATTTTGATGGCATCTGTGGTTGCTTAACAAAATAAAAT
Organism: Myrmecobius fasciatus; assembly: GCA_023553655.1. Lineage (NCBI taxonomy): Eukaryota > Metazoa > Chordata > Mammalia > Dasyuromorphia > Myrmecobiidae > Myrmecobius > Myrmecobius fasciatus. The sequence goes on along the minus strand of JAJPUD010001855.1, from coordinate 51,544 downwards.
CACCAAAATTTAAAACCTATTTAGCAAAAATAGCAAGTTAAAATGCAAAATTATCAGATGGCGGTTTGGGATGATATCTTCCTCTTTCTTCCCAACACACTTAACTGAAAGAATACTTTTTTGCACTTGCCCTGGGTACTATTCAGAGTACTTGCCCCAGGTGCAAAACTCCCTGGATTCAGTGCTATTTCTGTCCACCATTAAAGTAAAATAAGACTAGAGTAGTGAGATTGGAATGATAAAAATATCTCAAAACCAAAGATTATCAGTATGAATTTACCTGGAGAAGAAAGAATAGGAATTATCTTCTGCTGATTAAAATGTTCTCACAAGTAAGAAAGTTTAAACTTTATCTTTGGTGGAACCTGGACCTCTTGGTAGAAGTTACAGGAAGGTTCAATACAAGGAAGAATTTTGAACAGAGTTGCTCAGAAATGGACACAGTACATTGTTCTTCTGTTCAAAAGAGTCAAAGTAAAAATAATAGTAGCTTTTTAAAAAAGTATATCGCATGAAGCATAGCATACAGCAAAGAGTCCTAGATTTAGTCAGAAGACTCATGTTTGAATGCTGGCCCATCATTTATTATCTAAATGTCTTTGGACAAATCATTTCATCTCCATTGTATTAAATTTCCTTGTCTGAAAAATGAAAGGGCTAGACAAATTGATATGTAAGGTTATTTCTGATTTTAAACAAAATGATCTAAAATTAAAAGGCAGATTTTCCTTCACCGTATAAGAAGCAATTTCTAACTACAATATTAGAATTTTCCAACAATGAAATGGAAAGCCTTGGGATGTAGTGAGCTCTCCATCACTGAAAATGATCAAAAAGGAGCTGAATGACTACTTTTCTGAACTATTAAAGAACTGGCACCTGCTATAGTAATGTATGGAATAGATGATTCCTGAGATCTTGTGCAATTGTGAAATTCTATACCAATTCAACAAAGAGCTTTATCACCCTGTGTCAGTTATCTTCTTCATTCCAGCTCTACAGTTTCCTTCTCCTATTGGCATTTTCCAGTAAAGGCATTCCCTTTTCAAAAGGACTCAGAGCAGTCAGGATCATGGCTCCAAGTGATTACCTTCCCTGCTCTTGCCACTCTACTTTTTAGTTCCCTTTTGTGTGTTTTCTTCTCTTATGACAATATAAGCTCCTTGAGGGAAGGAACTGTCTTTCATTTCACTTCTTTTTTATCATTATAACACTTAGCATCATGCTGGCACAGAGTAAGTAATTAATAAATGGTTGCTGTTGACCTATTGTTATCGGATTTCACAATTACATAGAATAATTGTATAATGGAAAGATTATTTAATTTGGACCTTAGTTTGAATTTTTTTCTCTTCATATTTATGTAACTTCTGATAAACTCATTCTTTTTTTCTTTTCTTGTTTGGTTTTTTTCTGTTTGTTTGTTTGGTTTTTTTGGTGAGGCAATTAGGTTAAGTGACTTACTTGCCCAGAGTCAAACAGCTAGTTAGTGCCAAATGTCTGAGGCTGTATTTGAACTCAGGAACTCCTGACTCCAGAGTTGGTGCTGTATACATGGTGCTACCCAGCTGGCCCTAGTTGCTTCTTAATTTTATTTATTTTGTTAGTTACATTTTAAGCTCCAAATGTTCTCCCTCCCTCCTTCCTGATCCTGCACTAGAGAAGGCCACCATTTGACAAAGATTTATACATGTAAGTGAAGTCATATTCTGTGTACTTCCAATTATTGGTTCTTTACAGGCAGAAATCTTTCCTCATAGATTCTCTGCAGTTTATTTGACATATAATACTTAGAATAACTTAGTTGTTCACAATTATTCTTTGAACAATATTGTTCTTACTGTATACCATATGCTCTTGGCCCTGCTCATTTATTTTTCTTTTTCAATATAGTAAAAATCATGCAAGTCTTTTCATAACATTTTTTTTAAAAATCCACCAGCTCATCCTTTCTTATAACAAAATAATCATATACAACAACTTGTTTATTCATTCCCTGTGGATGGACATTCCCTCAATTTCCAGTTTTTAAGCCATAGAGATGCTATAAATATTTTAGAACATAAATGTTCTTTTCCTTTTTCCTTGATCAAATTTAGAAATACATCCAATAGAGGTATTGATGGATTAAAGGGCACAAACAGTCAATAACTCTTTGTGCATAATTCCAATTGCTCTCCAAAATGGTTAGATGAGTTCACAAATCCACTAACAATGGAACAACAAAATTGGTTCTTTAGATCTGTTTTCTCTCTCTCTCTCTCTCTCTCTCTCTCTCTCTCTCTCTCTCTCTCTTTTTTTTTTTTTGCTTTTTTTGCTAAGGCAATTGGGGTTAAGTGACTTGCTCAGGGTCACAGAGCTAGGAAGTGTCTGAGACCAGATTTGAACCCAGGTCCTCCTGACTTCAGGGCTGGTGCTCTATCCACTGTGCCACCTAGCTGCCCCTCTCTCTCTTTTTTTAAATGGAACTAAATGAACTATTTTGATGTTCTTCCAGAGTTCCAAATCAAATGATTTTATGAACTTGTAAATGCTTTATTTTATACTGCCTCTTATTATTGTTGGAAATCCTTGTTATAGCTGCTTTTAAGGCATTGCCTTCATGCTATGAATATAGGTTAGGCCTCACTGTCTTGTTAAAATACATGTTCACAATTCATGTATTCAGAGTTTGAGAATCATACCAAATCCTTTCACATTATTTACCTGTAACAAAATGTGACCTCCTGCTTAAAAATGAAGTCAACCATATGTTCCATTTTTGCTCTATACACCGATTTACACTGGGACTACTTGGCAATATTAAAAAATTGAAGTTCTTTGGAAAATCTCAAGAATGTTATTTTTTGTATACATAAGGGAAAGAAGGTTTATTTTCTTCTTAATTTAAAAGAGATCTCTCAAGGAAAGTAAAAACTGTTTCACACAAAACAAATATTTGAGATGAAAAGGAGAATCATCATTTCTCTCCTTCCTGCTACTCTTAAAACTATAAATACATTATTTTTCAAGACCCTCATCTTTTAACATCAAATTTTGACATTGTTGACTACTTCTTCCATCTAGATATTTTCTCCTCTTTTGCATTCTATAACATTCTTATCTCCATTCTCATCCTATCTGTCTCCTTATCAATCTTCTTTGTGGGAAGCTCTTCTCCCTTTTGTTCTCTAGGCCAACATAAAGGTTTTGTCCTTAGTTTTAATCTTTTCTGTCTTTTTTTCTTTGGTGATTTCACCATATTTCTTAATTAAGAACTCTATATCTAGGCCTAAGCTCTCCCACACTTCAAATCCTACATTACCAACTTCCTTATGGCTATCTCTATGTTTATGTCCCATACATATAAAAAACTCAATATATTCAAGATAATAATAATAATTTCATCTGGTAAAATTCTAAGAATTTTTCTTTTTAATTAAACTTAATACAAAGCTAATATAGAATATAGGAAAGTTCTAGACAAAAAGGAATTTTTTATGGACACAAACTTTCAAATGTTTTTAAACTTGTTTTCAACATTTAAATCTGCAACAATAGAAAAGGATATTTTTCTATTCATATGCAAATATCCCTTAAGCTTTTACTTTTAGTGTTGCCCATTAAAGAACATTTAACAAATTCAGTATATTAGTCCAATAGCCCATTGATCCATTAAGTTGTAAAAAAAAAAAATCCCTGGACCTTAAAACAACATGAATAATATTTCTTTTTCCCTGTTGATAATTCAATTCTTACCTATTACACAAAAAGTCAGTCTTTCTCTGAGTAGACTTTATCCTTAACTATGAAATTTATTTGAGCAATTACTATTTATATGATAGGAGATAATATGATAAGTATCTTCTCAAATTTCTATCATCTTTAGAATTTCAATTGCTTCGGATTTTTTTTCTATCAGTTTCAGAAACTTCACTCCTTTCAGGTTTCAACTTATTTACTATCTCATCCAAGCTTTGAGGTAGGGTAGCATAGGGGAAAAAACACTGGATTTTAAGTCAGAAGACCTAAACTACCCTTCTGGATCTGACATATATTAGTTGTGGAACTTTGGTAAAGTCACTTTACCTCAGGCCTGTTTTCTTTGTTGATTTAGGGGACTGGAGTAAAAGTTCCTCCCAAGCTCTACATCTATAATTTTCTGTAAAGCTTTCTATGAGTCCTTTCTCTTCAATTATTCAAAAAGCATTTATTAATGACATATATATGACATTATTTTCATTCAACAAGCATTTAAGGATATATTGATTATATACATATATATGATGTATAGATTATATATCTGTATATATGGCATTATTTTCAGAAAAGCCTTCACAAAGCTCACATCTACAGAGTCTTTTTCACCCTGAAATTTTTCTAAAGTCATTCTGAATCTTTATTATGCCCCCATTACATATTATCTTCTATTATCTTTCTATTATTTACTATTACTTCCTTCTTATATATGCTAAGATTCTTGATGGCAGAGCCTGTGTCATATTTTTTTTAATTTAATTTGTAAGTTACTTCCAGTTTAAAATACTGGTAGTAATTTACAAATTAAACATATTAAGTTCATTAATGTATATCATTACTAAGGTAGACAATTTTGATTTCATGTAATTGAAAGACTTTTGCACAAACTAATAAAGAAAGGAAATAATTGACTGAAAAATCTTGATTCAAACAACTCTAATAAGGGTTTGGAATCTAAGATATATGAAAATTAATGCAAATATATACAACAAAAACCCTCCAGCAAATAAGTATACAAACAATATAGATAAGTGTTCAAAAGAATAATTGCAAATTATTAAATATCATATTAAAGAATGTTTCAAATTATTAATGGTAAGAGAATGCTTAATCGAAATAACTCTCAGGATTCAAATCATATGCAGTAAATTGCCAAAGATGACCAAATATGGTAAGTCAATTTTGAAGGGATAGTGAAAGGACAGCATTGTAAGTGGAGCTGTAAATTAATACAACCCTTCTGGAAAATAGGTTTGAATTATGCAACTAGAATAACAAAACAATCTCTAATCTTTTTAGCCCAGAGATTCCATTGCTAGGTATATACCCCAGCAAGGTAACTGGCAACAAGAGAGAAGTTATATATGCCAAAATATTTTTAGTATCAATCTTCTGGTAACAAAGATTAAGAAATGACATTGATGCCTGTCATTTGGGAAATGTCTAAACAAATTCTGGTGCATGAATGAATAAAATGGAATACTATTGTGATGTAAGATATGATGAACATGATAGAGACTCATGGAAATATTTACATGACTTTATTCAAAATGAAGTAAATAAAACTTTAAGCAAAATAAAACAAAACAAAAAAATATCAGTAATAATAACAATGGAAGTGGAAAATAATGACTAAACAATCAAAATTACATGTAAACAATTACAAAAAATTTTAAAAAGAGTTATAAGAAAATACCCCTTACCAGTCCTTTATAGATATAGGGAAGGGGGATGGTCAGTGTTTGTTTAATATTGAATAAAACACCATATTTCTTATTAAACACATTGAGTGACTATTTTTACATTCTACTTGTTTTATTAAAATATTATTATAAGGGATGCTTTCTGGGAGAAAATAGAATGAGAGATAAGGAAAAAAGTTTAGAAAAAAGATATGCAACAAACCAATGAAATACACACACACACACACACACACGCACACACACACACACACACACTTTTTTTTCATTCCTCTTAATAATCACAAGATTGCTTTATATTTTGTTTCATTAAGGAATCAACAAGTGAGTGCCATCTGCATGCCATGTACTAAACTAATCCTTGAAAATACAAAGGAAAAAAAAAACTAAGCAATTCCTGCCCTCAAGGAATTTACACACATAAAAAGGTGATATATAGATAGATATATATACATATATACATATATATATTTAAAGAAAAAGAGAAGAAAGGATGGAGGGAGAGAATATATATATAGAGAGAGAGAAAGAATATATATAATATATATATACATATATATATATATATTTCTAGAAATTGCTTGTATTATCATATATATGATATTTATGATAATACATACATTATATATGTGATAATACAAAGTAATTTCTAGAAATGGAAGGAATTAGCAGTTGTGCAGACATGCCAGTCAGGAAAGATTTAATTCAGAAGCATTTGACCTGAACACTAAAGAAAGCTGGCGAATCTAAGGAGCTGAGGGAAGTGGATAGTATATTTCAGGCACAGAAGACATCATAGGAAAACACATGAATGGTACGAGATGGAATGGATTTTGTAAGGGACATCAAGTAGACTAATTTGTATAGTGAGTGACCTAACTTCATCATAAATTCGAACTTTTGATTAAGAAAATCAAATTGTTGCCTAAGGAATTTTGATTGGAAATGAAAACTATTGAGAGAAAAAAAACCTAATTATATATTTTGCATTTTGTTTTTTTCTCGCATATGTTGTTAATCCCCAGTAGAATATGAAACAAAACTAACAAAGTTCACTAATAGTAGACAACAGATCTTGGCAGGCTTGAACATTGGTCGGAATCTAGTAAGATGAAATTAAATACAGATAATTGTGAATTCTTACACTTAGAAATAAAAAATAGGTATTATATATCTAAACTAAGGGAGGGGACATGAAAAAATAGCATGTGTTCCGCAAAGGATCTAATGGATTGCAACTTCAATATTAGTTAACACAGTGTGATGCAACAGCATCAAAATCCAGGGTCATCTTGGGCTTCATTAGCAGAGTCAGAGCTTTCAGCAATGAAGAGTTCAGAGTGTGAATTATGGACCCATTAAACATAATTTGGAGTATTATATTAAGTTCTAGACACTGAAGTTTAAGGACATTGATAAACTGAAAATTTTCCAAAGGAGTTCAGCCTAAGAAGTGAACATTCAAAAAATTTAATGTATCTCCCATGTTTGCTCCACCAAATACTTAAAAATAGTACTAGACAAAATATTTATCACGCAATCCAAAAGGAATTCAAAGTAAGTATCTTTTTCCATCCCAGAATTATTTTTAAAAAAATGGTTAGAAGCATGAGCTGTTTCAAAGGATGCTAGAGATTCAGTGCTCTGAACTTGAATCAACTGAGAAATTTAGAATTCTAACTATCACAAAGAGAAGATATACTATGAGAAGTGGAAGCCAGCCACTTATCAAGAACCTTTAGGGCCCAATTACTTAAGCCAAAAATTTAGAAGGGAGCAAATGCTCATCTTGGTAGGAAGGCTCAATTGAAAAACTGAGGCTAAAGTTGAGTAAATAGAATCCATCAATAAATACCAAGAAACATGTTAGCATGAAAGAAGCTCAAAAATCCAACCAAAGAAAAGAGAATTCTATAACATCAAACAAAGCTTTGAGGTAAGGAGAGAACTATGTGTTAAAACTACAAGGTTTACCTGGGAGAAAGTAAGCAAAACATAAACCTGTAATTATGAATGAAATGCAAGCTATCTATGAATAAAATAGAAAGGGAATTGATTTGACCAAAAAGGTCTTAAACCTTACCAAAAGAAAAAAAACTCCCTGAAAATCACATCTCATCAAGAAAAAATCAATGATTACATGTCAACAATAAATGTTAAAAATAGAATAACTGAAGTGATGAAAGAAAGTCATCAACAAGACTGTGCATAACCACAGAAGTAAATAGGTGAGCCATAATGGAACTACCAAAGAATAACAGACGGATAGCCCACATACTATACTCGTGATCACAAAACATTAAAAGAATCATGAGAAGACTTCCAGTATACCATATAATTGTTTATGAAATAATTTATAGAGAAACATTATAGAGAAAAACAAATAAGATGAAAATGTATATACTAGTAACATGGAGGTATTGATTCTTTCATCAAGAAAAACAAAAACTTTAATGAGCACAGTTTATTTGATTCATCAAGCACTTATTAAGGATATAATATTTTTAAGACCCTAAAGTAATAAGCTAGAAAGTCAAAGAAAAAAAAAAACAGTCCCTATCCATAAGAAGCTAACATTTGGTGGTGGTTACAACATGTAAATATATAAGTAAATACAACATAATTTGAGGGGAAGAGCACTTATATTTGCGGAGAATTAGGGAAGGTTTCCAAAAGAAAGTAGAAAGTAGAAAAAAGCCAAGAATTCTAAAAGGAAAAACAGGAGAAAATGTGTGTAGCTAGCATATAGGTGAAAATCCATGACAGAATGTTTAGCTTGGAAAGTAGAAAATAGTTTGGCTAGAACACAGGATTCATAAAGTGGGAGGAGGATATTAAATAAGTCTGGAAAGGTAAGTTAAGATATTTGTATTTTATGCATGAGGTCCTGGGGAACCATGAAGTTTCTTTAGCAAAATAATTGCATATACATAGTTTAGGAAGATTATATTGGCAACTACATGGAAGAAGGATTACATAAGGAAATTGGAATCAGTGACAACAATTAGAATGTTATTGCAAGAGGTAAGGAGATTGATTGTGGCTTTAAATAGGGTATTAGTCATTTAAATCAGAGAAAAGCAGCTATATGAGAGATTATAGATGTAGAATTATCAATAATTGGTGACTCATTAGATTTACAAAAGTGAGAACAAGGAAAAAGCCATGACAAGTCTATGCTTATAAAGAGATGGTGACAATTGCAGTAAAAACTGGGGTATTTGGAGGAGAGGCAGGGTTTTGGGGGGAGGACCAGGAGAAACAATGAATTTTGCCTGAACCATACTGACCTTGAGATGTCTTTATAATATCCAGGGAGAGATGGCCAAAGATAAATTAGTAGACCTTGGAATGGAGATGAGAGTAAGTTAATTAAAAGAAGACAACACAACTTCTATATACTGGAACTAATACAGGGTGGGATATTGGTGGAGTCCACTGTGGACATGATCACTCATTACCAGTAAAAATTAAGTTAATAACTATTCATGTCTAGGATTCATGGTCTTCAATAGTTCAACATTTTTCTTTTGTTTTCATTTTGCTTTTTAAACAAAGTCATATGCTATACCCCTCCCAAAAAGACATAGCTCACATCTGAAAGCAATTGCAATATTCTGTACCCATAATTTTCCATTTTTCTACTAAAAAGTAGAGTATGTCATTAATTGCCAAGACCAGAATTAACTGTTGCATTTAATTTATCAGAATTTTAATATCACTTAATTTATACTATAGTAGACTTTTAAATCTTGTTTTCTTGGTTATACCTTCTTCACTTCTGAACCAGCACACTGATTTTTTCTCAAATTTTTATAAATTGCCTACATTAATAATTTATTATGGCATAAAATTATCCTATTTCATTCTTATGCTATAGTTTTAGCAACCATTACCTAATTGATTGACATGCAGTATGTTTCCAGGTTTGTTTGGAGTTTAGGTTTTTTGTTTTTTTGGGGTTTTTTTGGCTGCACAAAAAGTGCTACTGTGAATATTTTGCTCTATTTAAGAAGTATCTTTCTTTGAACATTTATATATATATATGTATATATATATATACATATATTTTTTTCAACATATGAATGTATATATGTGTGTATTTGTGTATAGTATATATATATATATGTATATTACATATATATACTATATATAAAATTTAAAGCCTCATTTGATTTTCATTACTTTGACACTACGGGCATTATCATCTCCATTTGTGTATGATGACATTGATGTTGAGAAAGGCTCTTGACCACAGTCACACTAATTGATGTATCAGATATAGAACCTAGTTCTTCCTGATCCCATATAGTCTATCTACCAAATCAAGTTGCCTATCATGTGTGTCTCCCAAAAATAGTATAAAACCCTGAATTAAGCTGTAAAGGGGATCTGAAGTAGACTTGAGACATATCCCTTATTTATCATAGAGGATTGTGCAATGGTAAAGGTATTGCTATTATCATTTTACAAATGAAGAGACTAAGACCCAAAGAATTCAGATAACTTTTCAATTAGTCAGCCGATTGCAGTGTGAGAGCTCCAATATATTTTCTGACTTAAAGTCCAATTGCCCTTCCACTCCACCATGCTGCAACCAGCCACATAAAGCTTCATTTGGTAGTTCCCAAGCTAGTATCTAGACAATAAGTGTCAGATGGATGTGGTGGGATTCTAGATGGTCCTTTAATGTATCAAGGCAGACAGAACGAAGAAGAAAGGCTATTACCAGAAACGTTCTGGAAGTACCAGTTCTGACATACCCATTTAGCATTATCCAATGTTCCAATACAGACCTCCAGGCTATTACATATCTCAGACTGTTAATAATAAGGTATCGCATCCAACTGTCAAGAGCTGTAAATGAGAGAAGCAATCTCCCTGATGAAGAAGGCATGAGAAGCCATTAATATGTATAATTTGTATAACCCTGAGATCCCCAAAACTGAAAGATTACTTTTAGTGGGAGCCAGATTGTAATCTCTGTGCTTTGTCATTAAAACTGATGACAGCTTTATCCCACTGCAGCTTGAGAGTATAAAGAATAGGTTGCAAGCAGTCCAACAGCAAGTTCAGACTTAGAAACAAAACCAGCTGCCATATACTAAACTACATCAATTTTTCCCCAAATTATTCTGATAAAATTACATTTAATTTATGACTAAAGCAAAGCCCGCTGTTTGGGGAGAAAGAAGGGTTTCTTACGGCAACCTCAGGATCTGGTGATTAGCATTTAAAAAATTCACATATAAAGAATAAAAATTGGACTGAGTTTCTATGTCCAGACACATGATGATTGAGACACAAAAGATTTCAAATGAGAAGATGTGTTACATCTTTCCTGGCTTATCTGGGTTATTCAGGCAGGCATAATCACGCTGCTAAAATACAACATGTTCACCCCTGATGGTGGATTAGCAAATGGATTAACACCATATTATAAATATACATCCAAGAACGTGCTGGAAAGCTGTGACTCCAAGATGTCTGGTGACAGATTGATGGTAACAGCTCAACGAATTTTGGCCAACACAACAGTTAGTCTGCTGTTTGATAAACTTAATAAAACAGTGACATTCACTGCTATTATTATTGCACCAAGCAGGAATAACTCAAGATGATAAACAGAGAAGATAAATAACTAATTGAGTCTGGTAGAGAAACTGAAAGAAATATAGTGATGATGGTCCATCAATTATCTCTGTAACTGGCATGGTTCTTCCACATACTGATCATCTTAAAGATCTGGGGACTCATTATATATTCCTTGGCATTGATTCAGAAAGTGGTGCTTCTAGATAACATTCTTATGGCCAAGAGATTTTTCTCTCAACAATAGGCAATTATAATACACTTGAATAATGTCTGTATTGTCATGGTATGTTAACCTCAGATTAATCGGAATAATAAAACCATAAGACATACAGGAAGGTAAGCAATACCAGGCAGGGTTAGATCATGGTCCACCCAGACCAACATTTTGTCTCTGACAGTGACAGCAAGGAACATTTTCTGGGATGGTATATTTGCAAATACATGGAGCAGGGGAAGGTAATGTCTTTTATAAAGTGCATTGAATTTAGAATCAGGAGAACTGGGATCGATTCTTAGCTTTGTCACTCAATAGTTAAATAACAATAGCAAAATCAATCTTTTTGTCTTTGTTACAGGTTCATATAAAATAATAAATTAGATAAGCTTTGTACCTTAAAAGTATATACGGCTAATGTTTTTTTTTTTTTTATTTTATTTCTAGGTTTATTTTGATGTCATTCTTTATTTCAATGTAGTGTCTCTTATGTTCAAATATTTAGTCACCCAATGGATACTTCCTTTATGTTAAATACAATTCCTTGCTTATCTTTGGGTTTTTATGACAATTGTTAGCAAGATGTCTTGTGGCTTATAAAGAAAGTATATGACCTCATAAAGTGTTCATTATATATAAGAAAGATACTACTAAGTAATTTGCAAGCCTTTAATCCTTTCACTTTTCAATACTAAAACATATTTTCCAAAATAACTTTTACCATCTTTCCTTTTGCCAACACATATTGAAGTTGTATTTCTTGGCTTGGTTTATGATATCCTGTCAAGGTCTTCATAGGATTTCTCTACAACTTCATCATCTACTACAGTTGTTGATTTTTATGTATCAATTATCTTCATGGTGATCTTTGTTGAAAAAACATGGATTTCATCACTGCTCTCGAAAAAAGGTGATCAAAAGAATATATGACAGCTAAACCATAAACCTACTCTTATCATTCTTATAAAATCTTTACGAAACTTTTTTTGAATCAGATATCTCTGATAAGGTTCTAAGATATAATCAGTATGTAAAATGTAAGCACATAAAATAAAAAAAACATTTCCCAATAGAAAAGTCACCTAAGCATATGAATAATCTAAAAAGACTTATAAACTATTAACAACTTATTGGATCTACTACAAATTCATGCTACATAATCTCAACTAGCTTCTAATGGCCACTAGACTACATGTGCATGTGTGTGAATGTATGTATGTAAATAATATAATAAATTACACATGTGTTATATATACATACATGTGCATGTGTATATGATTTTATTATACACATGTACACATATATGTGTGCATGCAGGCACACACACATATACACATATATACACACACACAAGCACACTGTGAGTGTCTCTCTTCCTCTTCTTATCAGCTATTTCATATTTTTTCATTTCCCCTTAAACTTTTCATGAAATTCCCTGCACCCACCCTCTTCACTGCGAACCTCACTTTATATTTTATAGAAAAAAAGCAGATCTTTTACCATGAGCTTCCTCTTCTCCCTTTTTCCTCACATAGTATCACTCCTGATTTTAGTCACTGCCTCTTCCTTCACCTTCATCTCCTATAAAGAGGTAGTCTTCTTACCAAGACCAACCATTTGTTGAAGCAGTTCCCCATCATTCCCATTTTACTGCATTTTCAATCACTCCCTGTCTCCTAGCACCTTTTTTATTACATACAAATACGTCTATGTCTCTTCCACCGTCAAAAAACCTTCACTGGATTCTCCCATTCCCACCAGCATCACATTTCTCCTCTGCCCTTTGTGGCTAAGCACCTTGAGAAATCTATATACAAATGTGCATCTCAGCTCTCATTTCTAAGCAGAAGACCCTCAAATATTCCTATCTTGCTGTAACCTTTTGACAGATCTCCAATCCCACCACCTTGCTTTTTCAGACAACTCCATGTCCATACAATTCTTAACCTCAAAATGGGCATATCTTCCCCCCAAAAAAACTCTCTCTACCTTCTCCAATCTTCCCTATTACTGTAGAAGGTACCAACGTTATCTCAGAACCTTAGGTTCACAATCAAGGTGTCATTCTCAATCCCTATCTCTCATTGCCATTCCCTCTCCAATATCCAATCTGTTGCCTAAGCCTGTTGACATCATCTTTATTTATTTATTTATTTATTTATTTATTTATTTATTTATTTATTTATTTTTTTTTTTATTTTATTTACATAACATATGTGTGGATAATTCTTCAACAATAACCCTTACATAGCTTTCTGTTACAAATTTTTCCCCCCAACTCCCCACCCCTCCCCTAGATGGCAGGATATCCACTGCATGTTAATTATGTTAAAATATTGGCAAATCGAATATATGTATACATATTTCCAAACTTATCATTGTTGTGCAAGAAAAATCTTATCTACACCAACGATATATCAGATAAAGAAAACACAATGTAAGCAAACATCAATCAAGGAGTATGAGAATGTTATGTTATGGTCCACATTTCACATCCCTCTTTCTGGGTGTATATGGCTTTCTTCAGTGAACAATTAATTGGAGGTGGTTTGAAACTTTTCATTGTTGAAGAGAGCCATGTCCACCAGAATTGATCGTCATATAGTACTGTTGTTGCCGTGTATAATGATCTCCTGGTTCTGCTCATTTCACTCAGCATCAGTTCATGTAAGTCTCTCCAGGCCTCTCTGAAATTATCTTGCTGGTCATTTCTTACAGAACAATAATATTCCATAATATTCATATACCATAATTTATTCAGCCATTCTCCAATTGAAGGGCATCTCTTCAATTTCCAGTTTCTAGCCACTACAAAAAGGGCTGCCACAAACATTCTTCCACATGTGGGGCCTTTTCCTTCCTTTATGATTTCTTTGGGATATAAGACCAATAGAAATGCTGCTGGGTCAAAGGGTATGCACAGTTTGATAATTTTTTGAGCATAGCTCCAAATTGTTCTCCAGAATGGCTGTATCCGTTCACAGCTCCACCAACAATGCATCAGTGTCCCAGCCCTCCCACATCCCTTCCAACATTCATCATTAACTTTTCCTGTCATTTTAGCCAATCTGACAGGTGTGAAGTGGTACCTCAGGGTTCTCTTGATTTGCATTTCTCTGATCAATAGTGATTTGGAGCACCTTTTCATATGACTATAAATAGTTTTAATTCATCCTCTGAAAATTGTCTGTTCATATCCTTTGACCATTTATTGATTGGAGAATGGCTTGAATTTTTATAAATATGAGACAATTCTCTATATATTTTAGAGATGAGACCTTTATCAGAACCCTTAAATGTAAAGATGATTTCTCAATTTATTGCTTCCCTCCTAATCTTGTCTGCATTGGTTTTGTTTGTACAAAAACTTTTTAACAATATAGTCAAAGTTATCTATCTGGTTTTCAATTAAGAGTTCCAGTTCTTCTTTAGACATAAATTTATTCCATCTCCATAGGTCTGAGAGGTAAACTATACTACATTCCTCTAATTTACTTATAGTATCACTCTTTATATCCAGATCATGAACCCATTTAGATCTTATCTTGGTATGTGGTGTTAGATGTGGGTCAAGCCCTAATTTCTTCCACATTAGTTTCCAGTTTTCCCAGCAGTTTTTGTCAAATAGTGAATACTTATCCCAAAAGCTGGGGTCTTTAGGTTTATCAAAAACTAAATTTCTATATTTATTGCCTAGTTTGTCTTGTGATTCTATCCTATTCCACTGATCGACTACTCTATTTCTTAGCCAGTACCAAATGGTTTTGATGACTGCTGTTTGTAATATAGTTTTAGATCTGGTACAGCAAGTCCACCATCTTCAGCCTTTTGTTTTCATTAATCCCCTTGAACTTCTTGACCTTTTGTTTTTCCAAATGAACTTTGCTACTATTTTTTCTAGATATGTAAGATAATTTCTTGGGAGTTTGATTGGTATGACACTAAATAAGTGAATTAGTTTGGGTAATATTGTCATTTTTATTATATTTCCTCGGGCTACCCATGAGCATTTTAAGTTTTTCCAATTGACTAGGTCGGATTTTATTTGTGTGGAAAGTGTTTTGTAGTTTACTTCATATAGTTCCTGACTATCCCTTAGCAGATAAATTCCCAAATATTTTATACTATCAACAGTTATTTGGAATGGAATTTCTTTTTGTATCTCTTGCTGCTGAACTTTATTGGTAATATATAAAAATGCTGATGATTTATGTGGATTTATTTTGTATCCTGCAACTTTGCTAAAGTTGTGAATTGTTTCTAGTGGTTTTTTAGTTGAGTCTTTAGGGTTCTTTACATATATCATCATGTCATCTGCAAAGAGTGATAATTTGGTTTCCTCATTACCTACTCTAATTCCTTTAATCTCATTTTCTTCTCTTACTGCCAAGTCTAACATTTCTAAGACAATATTAAATAATAATGGTGACAGTGGGCAGCCTTGTTTCACTCCTGATCTTATTGGGAATGGTTCTAGTTTGACTCCATTACATATGATGCTTGCTGAAGGTTTTAAGTAGATACTACTAATCATTTTAAGGAAAAGCCCATTTATTCGTATACTCTCTAGTGTTTTTAGTAGGAATGGGTGTTGGATTTTATCAAAGGCTTTTTCTGCATCTATTGAAATAATCATATGGTTTTTATTAATTTGGTTATTAATATTATTGATTATGCTAATAGTTTTCCTAATATTGAACCAGCCCTGCATTCCTGGTATAAATCCTACTTGGTCATGATGTATTATCCTGGGGATGACTTTCTGTAATCTTGTTGCTAAAATCTTATTTAAAATTTTTGCATCAATATTCATTAGGGAAATGGGTCTATAGTTTTCTTTCTCAGTTTTCTCCCTACCTGGTTTAGCTATCAGCACCATATCTGTGTCATAGAAGGAATTTGGTAGTACACCTTCTTTCCCTATTTTTTC
>JAJPUD010001855.1:0-30367 GCA_023553655.1 Myrmecobius fasciatus | reverse complement strand
TAATCCTTCTATTAGTTTATCCCTTTCCTTTTCTCCCCTCCCTCCTACCTTCCCACAAGGAGGGTCAGGCCTTTCTTTGAAGCCAAATGTGTTTGATATACTCTCTTAGAGTCCAATCTAATGAGAGTAAGGTTTACACAATACTCATTGCCCTCCCTTCTTTCCCTCAATTATATTAGATCTTCTATGTCTCTTTATGAGATTTTGCCTTATTTTACCTCCTTTATTTTTACTTTATTTTGCCTCCTTTCCCCTCTCCCCCCTTTTTCTTTTTCTGTATGGTATCCCTTCCAACTCTAATTTCTTTTCCATTATTATCAAAGAAAAATCAAATTATACTGCCATTTTTTAAGGATACCTATGGTAGAAATATAGTTCTCAAGAGTTTTCCTTTTCACCTTTTTATGCTTCTCTTGAGTTCTCTATTTGGCGGTCAAATTTTTTGTTCAGATCAGGTCCTTTCATTAGAAATAGGTGAAATTCTCCTGTATCATTGAATGACCATCTTCTTCCCTGGAAGATGATGCTCATTCTAGCTGGATAACTTATTCTTGGCTGTAATCCAAGTTCTTTTGCCTTTCGGAATATCTGGTTCCAGGCGCTTCAGTCCTTTAAAGTGGAAGCTGACAGATCCTGTGTAATTCTAATGATAGTTCCTCGGTATTTGAACTGTTTCTTTCTAGCTGCTTGCAATATCTTTTCCTTGGTGCGAAAGTCCTGAAATTTGGCCACGATATTCCTTGGGGTTTTAATTTTGGGGTCTCTTTCAGGTGATCGGTGAATTCTTTCAATGCCAATTTTGCCTTCTGATTCTAAAACATCAGGGCAATTCTCTTTCATGATTTCCTGGAAGATAGCATCCAGGTTCTTTTTTTCATTGTGGCTTTCAGGGAGTCAGATAATCCTTAAATTGTCTCTCCTGGATCTGTTTTCCAAGTCAGTTGTTTTCCCTAGGAGATATTTCATATTTTCTTCTATTTTTTCATTTTTTTTTGTTTTTGTTTGACTGATTCTTAAAGTCTTATTGAGTCATTTACTTCTATTTGTTCAATTTTAATTTTTAAAGTATTATTTCCTTCAGTTATCTTTTTTAGCTCCTTTTGTAGCTGGCCAGTTGAATTTCTTGATTCAATGCATTCTTTTTCCATTTTGCCAGTTTTATTTTTCAGTGAATTGTTGTCTTTTTCCAATTCACTAATTTTGTTTTTCAGTGAATTGTTGTCTTTTTCCAATTCACCAATTTTGTTTTTCAGTTCACCATTTTTATTTTCCAGTGAATTGGTGATTTTATCCAATTCACCAATTTTGTTTTTCAGTGAACTGTTTTCTTTTTCCAATTCACCAGTCCTATTTTCCAGTTTTTGATATTTCTGTTGCCCTGATGTCAATTTATTTCCCCATTTTTCTTCTAGCTCTCTTTTGAGATTCTTAATGCAATCACCCAGGTCAGCCTTCTGAAAGGGAGACCAACTTAAGTCTGCCTTTGTGGCTTCATCTGGGATTGTTTTCATAATGTCAGGATCTGGGGACTGTTCTATTTTTTTCTCCATAAAAGCTTTCTATGGTGAGAGCTCTCTTCTGCTTCTTGCTCATGATTTAAAGTTGGGATATTGGTCAAAAGCAGAGAAAACTGCAACAATTTGTATTGGCCCTGGGGCTGTTTGCCGAGTTGACTTCCTGTCTGAGGCTGGTCGGGCTAGATTCGCACTAGGACCACGTTTTCAGCTGTTCTCGATCCCCCCTCTACCAAAGGCAGATCTGCCAAAGCACCTGCCTGCATTCAGAGCAAAGTGGCCCAGGCGTCTCCTAGGGGCTTCCTGGGTGCCTAAAACCCGCCCCTCTATTGCAGCCCTGACTTCGGCCCCGGCTGGAGTCTGATCCAGACCAGTGGCTGATTTCCCCTGAGGGTAACCTTCTCCGGAGTTCTTTCAAGGTAGATTTTTGATAGAAGTGCGTTGTAGTCCAAATGTTTGGCAGAGCCCTCACTCCAAAACCAGTTCGAAGGCTCACTTTGTCTGGGTCTGAGGGAAGGTCTCAGGAGTTCACAGAGAATACTGTCTGCAGTTCGCCATCTTGGCTCCCGGCAACTCTGTTGACATCATCTTTACAAGATCTTTCTAATATATCACGAAGACATTCTGCCTCCCATCTCTGGGCAATTTCATTGGCAGTTGCCATGGCTGGAATGCTCACCCTCCTCATGTCTACTCATATTCTCTGACTTTTTTATTTTTATCTAAATTTCATCTTCTATAAGATATGCTCCCCCCCAATCTCTCAAAATTTGAGTGCCTTTCTTCTAATTATTTTCTATTTATCCTTATAATTATTATATCTATGTATTTGCTTGTTGTCTCCCCCATTTTGTTGTGAGCTCCTCAAGGAGCGGCTATTTTTCCTTCTTTTTGTATCCCCCATATGTTGCACAATGTCTGATATATTAGCAGGCACTTAATAAATGTTTATTGACTGTCTGATAAGTATATGAAAGAATGTTCTGAACTGTCAAAAATAAGACATGAAAATCAAAACAACTTTGATGATTTATCACTATTTCAGAAAATTGGTAAAGATCTCACATACACATGCCTACACAAAAAATATAGCCAATATTGGAAGGGTTGTGGAAATATGGAAAGTATTACTGTTGAAGTTAAAAATTAATCTAGCCATTCATCAGAAAATATAATAATTGGCCACAAAATCTACACAGGAAAAACTTAATGGATAAAAATGCCTACTGTTCATTGTGTGACATTGATTGGTATGGACATCCCATTAATGTATTTCATAAATATTTGGCTTTTGATCTGGCAATATAGACATTTAGTGAGGTGAGCCTGAAATGAAATAATCCTAACAGCACACAATGGATTATATTTAGCAAATATCTTTGATTTTAATCATCTCAAAATGCTAGTCTCACATACACACATACAAATCTACACCATTTATAATTCACAAATAACCAATTTTTTAATTATTTAGTTAATTATTCTCCTGGTGGAGGTCTATACTTATATAGCAATGTGTTGATTAAGGAATTAATTATTAATCAATATAATTGGTCCAAATAATTAAGTGAAATGAAAGGAGGTGCCCTTTATGACAAACATACATTATCTATAATCTTATCAGTGAGATTTGAGGGATTCATTTCATCAAGAGTTTTATTTTAACTTCCTCTCCTTTCTCCCTTTCTCATTACAAATATGATTAATAGAGCATTTCAAAAATCCAAAGAATCAAAACATCAGGTAGCTTACAAGGCAATGAAAAGGCACATGAAACTCCCATGTAGACTGTAGCATGTTGTCAGAAACACAAGTATACTAGATATGATATGAATGAAATCCAAGAAATGTATGAATTGTTCAGTCAGCCAATCAACAAACTGGTTTTATGTATTTATTATGTCATAGAAAATAAAACGGACTGAGAGAGAACAGATATCAACACGTTATAGCAACACTGTAATAATTTTAATGAGTGCTTTATTGATTTTTAAACTCTCATTTTAATTTCCAAATCATCATAATATTAAACTCCCTTACTAAAATATATTGTTCAGTCATTTTCAGTGTTGTTTAACTCTTTGTGACCCCATTTGGAGTTTTTTAGGCAAACATTCTGGAATAGTTTTACCTTTTTTTTTTTTCTCTAGCTTATTTTAATGATAAGGAAATTGAAGCAAGTGAAGTTAAGAGACTTGCTCTGGATTACACAGCTAGTAAATGTGTAAAGCCAAATCTGAACTCAGCAAGATGAGCCTTCCAGACTCCAGACCTGGCACATTATCTGCTTCACCACCTAACTGTTCCTTTCAAAAAAGTAAAAATAACTCTAAACAATTAAACAAGCAAATAAATAAACAAGGTATATATTGGAAGAAATGGCCAAAACATTGATTTTTTTGCTCATGAAAAAAAATTAACCATAAAACATCAAGACATTGGTCATGTCTGACCGCATCTGTTTTATTTTGTGGCTATAATTCACCAAAACTCTATAGAAAGGATGGTATGCATCATCATGTAATGACCTTCTTACCAGTTCCTGAGAGATCTGATGTTGTTTTCCTTAACAATGTATTTATTATGTAAATTGTTCTGATTCTACTCACTTCATTTAGCATCAGATCACATAAATCCTTCTGAGTATATCTGAATTTCTATTATCCATTGTTTCACATGGTGCAATATGGGTGTTAAAAGACTCAAAGAGAATGCTCATGGAGATGGATGTTTTTCATTTGATTTATGGAAGAACATGGACAAGAGTAAATTTGCATAGGAAGAAAAAGATTTGTAATTATTTGCAAAGGATAAGGTAAGACTGGCATCCTTATTAGTGAGACTTGGATAAGTGGAATATTAAAATATTTCTGAGCTTAATGATTAGGGGAATGTCTTAGACATGATACAACTAGATTTCCAGCAAGGTATTTGGTAAAGCTTCTGTTAGTCCAGCTCAGTACATTGGAAACCAATTGAATGAAAGGAGAAAAAATCCATTAATCTTTTGATTCTATCTTGGATGAGGATTTCTAATGGATTGCTTCAAGAATCTATCCTTGGCCTAGTGTTGTTAAATATTTTTAGTTATAATAAGGATTAAAAAAATAATTTGGCAAGCTAGGACTGAATCTAATTAGATAAAATTTAAGGGACAGATTTGATACTCTATATTTAAAGTCAAGGAATCAGCTTCACAATTACTATATAAAGGTATTGTGACCAGACAGTTCATATCTTTTTTTTAAAAAAAATCTTGTTTTAGTGAATTGAAAGCTCAATGTAAGTTAACAGAGACACATACAAGTATAAAAGCCTAGCATTATGTTTGGCTCTTTTGAGAGGTACAACCAAAAAAGCAAAATTCAGCTGTATTCTATCCTACACAGGCAATATCTATATTATTATAGTCAGTCATGGATGTCACATTTTATCAAGGATATGAAGAAATTGGACTATGTCTGAAGTATGATTACCAAGAGGCTGAAAGACCATACTAAATGAGAATCTGTTAAAATAATTAGGGATATTTAACTCAGAACAAAAAAATAGGTGATATCTATATTCAATATTTTAAGTTTTTTTGTATAGAAGACTGCTTAAGATTTTGGGGTTTTGCCCAAAAGGAAGAAGGGAGAGCAATAGAACAAAGTTATAGAGATAGATTAAGGCTCATCTTAGTGGAAAATATACTGAAAATTATAGTTTTCCTAACATGAAATGGATTCATATTAGATAATGAGTTTTTATCACATTTGTTGAACTAAATTTAATTGTCATGGAAAATCTTCAAGCAAAAATGGAATGATTCCTTTTTTTTTTTTTTTTGGAATGTTATAGATAGGGTTGTATTAAGTAGAGGTTTGGATCACCTCTGGAATATTTTCCAGCTCTGAAATTCTGTCATTTTGGGGTTAAATGTTATCACACACTAAGAGCTGGGACAGATCAAAGGTCCTCTTGTTACAAAGGTAGCAAGGTAAGCTTCCTGGAGAAAGATAGCCGGACAGAGGTCTTACCCCACTGAAGTGTAAGCCCTTCCAGGTAAGTTCAACTGAAACAGCAAATGGCAAGCCCTGGGCTTAACGGGGGTGAGAGGCAGACCTAGCAGGCACTACAGAAATTTTCCCCTTCCAGACAGTATAGGATGCGGAAGGTTTGGGGAGCCTCTGCTGATCAGGAACTCCAGACTGTTACCTGGCTCAGGACAGAGGGAACAAGCACAGGTGGGGCAAATACAGAAGCAGCGGGACAAGAATGCAGCTGTTTGTGGGCACTTCCAGCAGAGCGGAGGCTTGGAGTCAGAGGGGGAAGGGAAGGGGCACCTGAGGCCAGAGGCGCCATCCCCAAGGCCAGAGGTACTATCCCCAAGGCCAGGGCTAGAGGTAGTTACACAATCTGCTACAAAATGACCAGGAAAAGGAGAAAGATTCCAACGATAGAAAGTTGTGGTGGGAAGAGGGAAGAGCAGGGCTCGTCTTAGAGGAGGAGGATGAAATTTTTAAAAGCCTGTTATCCCAAAGCGTAATACCTGTGGCCACCTGCCCGAAAATAATTCACAGAACTTTAAAAAGGCTTTAAAAAACAAATGAGATCAGGCAGCTAGGTGGTGCAGTGGATAGAGCACCAGCCCTGAAGTCAGGAGGACATGAGTTCTAATTTGACCTCAGACACTTAATACTTCCTAGCTGGCTTGAGCAAGTCACTTAACCCCAATTGCCTCAGGAAAAAAAATCAAATGAGAGATATTGGAGAGGGAAGAAGGGAGAAAGAGAGGGAGGAAGGGAGATGAGTGAGCAACATCCTCCCCTTGCTATCAATGGCAGGAGCTAGGACTTTGTTATATCAAAGCTTCTTTGATATAACTTCATTGATATCATTCTGATTATTAGTATCCTGCAGCGCATGAAACAAGAAGGTATGCGGTCCCCAAAGATATTTGTCACTCTTATGGCTGATATTCAGTACAAATTTCAAATAGAACAGAATTCCCCTATAGATAGTGAGGTCCCAAAATAGTCATATATGCTGATGACATTGTGCCAATTTCATTAAGCCCTATTATCTTTCACAGCATCCTAAAGAAGAATGAAAATAATTTTTTAAATTTATACATGAGAAATAAATAGAATGAAAAGTTCTTATTGTCCAGCTGGATGAAACAATAAATAGAGTATTGGACTTGGAGTTAGGAAGATTGTAATTCAAATTCTTTCTCAGGCTTTTCTTAATTATATGAGCAAATAATTTCACTGCTTCCAGCCTGAATTTCCTTATCTATAAAATAGGATAATAATTTCACAGGATTGATGTGAGGATCAAATGAAATAATATCTAACATGCTCTATAAACCTTAAGTCATTATATAAATAATAGTGGCTAAATGTTATTATATATATCATCAGCTCATAGAGCTAACAGTATATATATCTTGAACAAAAACTTCACATAGACAATGACCTGAGCCTAGAATTCAATAAGAGGAAATATTCAATAAAATGTTTCTTGAATTTAATTTGTTGAGTTGAATAGAGTAACTTTTAGGAAACAACCCCAAGCTTCTCACTGAAACAAAAGGCCATATTTTAAATGTCAGCATTTTCACAGTGATGTTGTATTGGGTATGTCATGAAATGCCACATTTTCTGAAGGATTAAAGTTGTCAGTCATTCACAAATCAATGAAGAGGCAGGCCATACGTGTAAACACATTGCTAAATATTACCAATAAAGAATGTCCATCAAATGGGGAATGGCTGAATAAGTTATGATATGTGAAAGTAATGGAATATTATTACCCTTTAAGAAATTATAAGCAGCCAAATCACTATTGATCAGAGAAATGCAAATTAAGACAACTCTGTGATACCACTACACACCTGTCAGATTGGCTAAAATGACAGTAAAAGATAATGATGAATGTTGGAGGGGATGTGGGAAAACTGGGACACTGATACATTGTTGGTGGAATTGTGAACAGATCCAACCATTCTGGAGAGCAATTTGGAGCTATCAAACTGTGCATACCCTTTGATCCAGCAGTGTTTCTATTGGGCCTATATCCCAAAGAGATTTTAGAGGAGGGAAAGGGACCCACATGTGCAAAAATGTTTGTAGCAGCCCTCTTTGTAGTGGCTAGTAACTGGAAACCGAAAGGATGCTCATCAATTGGAGAATGGCTGAATAAATTATGGTATATGAATGTTATGGAATATTATTGTTCTATAAGAAACGACCAGCAGGATGATTTCAGACAGGCCTGGAGAGACTTGCATGAACTAATGCTAAGTGAAATGAGCAGAACGAGGAGATCATTGTACATGGCAACAATAAGACTATATGATGATCAATTCTGATGGACATGGCTCTCTTCAACAATGAGATGTTTCTTATTTTTTATTTTTATTTTTTATTAAAGCTTTTTATTTGCATAACATATGTATGGGTAGTTCTTCAACACTGACCCTTACAAAGCTTTCCATTACAAAGTTTCCCCCCTATTCTCCTCCCCTCCCCTAGATGGCAGGAAGTCCACTACATGTTAATTATATTAAAATATTTGACAAGCCGAATATATGTATACATGTTTCCATACTTATCTTGCTGTGCCAGAACAATCGTATCTACATGAACAAAAAATATCTGAAAAAGGAAACCCAATGCAAGCAATCATCAATAGAGAGCATGAAAATGATATGTTGTAGTCCCTATCTCATGTCCCTCTCTCTGGGTGTATATGGCCTTCTTTACTGAACAAAACAATGAGATGTTTCAAACCAGTTCCAGTTGTTCAATGATGAAGAAAGAAAGCCATATACAACCAGAGAGAGGCCTGTGGTATCTGAGTGTGGACCACAACATAGTATTTTCACATTCTATATTGATGTTTGCTTGCATTATGTTTTCCATCTCAGGTTTTTTTTTTCCTGTACAGCAAGATAACTGTATAAATATATATACACATATTTGATCTGTTAAATATTTTAACATAACATGTATTAGACTTCCTGCCATCTAGGGGAGGGGGTGGGGGGTAGGAGGGAAAAATGTGTAACAGAAAGCTTTGCAAGGCTCAATGTTGAAAAATTACCTATTCATATGTTTTGCAAATAAAAGCTTTAATTAAAAAAAGAAAAAAAAATGATGAGCAGGATGATTTTAGAAAATCCTGGAAAGACTTACATGAACGATGCTAAAGCAAGTAGAATCAGGAAAATAATATACACAGCAACAGCAATATTGTATGATGATCAATTATGATAGAATTGGATTTTCTGAGCAATTCAATAATCCAAGGCAATTCCAATAACCTTTTCATGGAAGGTTCCATCTGCATCCAAAGAGAGAACTATGGAAACTGAATCCAGATTAAAACATATTTTCATCTTTTTTTTCTCTTCTGTTTTTTTCCCTTATGGTTTTCCCTTGTGTTCTAATTTGTCTCTTCCAACATGGCTGATATGGAAAATATAAAAAAAAATGAATATACATGTATAATCTAAAATATTTTTAAATAAATGTTACAAATGAAGAAATACATGGGAAAGAGGTCATAGATAAGCAGAGAGATTTATAGCCAGTAAGGAAGTCTAAACCATTAAATGAGGCATCTATGTGTTCTATAGGTATCCACATAATGTCAAGAAATCTAAAGAAACATCAGAATACTGAGTGGAACTCTTCGTGAAAGATTTATGAAAAGACATGGACAAAAGTTCTACAAGATGGGAAGTTATCAGATGTACTTCAACCTGTTCCATTGGAAGAATATTGATAAAATCATAAATCTGTCAAAGCATCAAAGTGGAGTTATCCTCATTTTTCAGTCCCATTTATTCTACAGTAGACTTCTATAGAAATTGACTTCAATAATCTATGTGTTATAAATTTCATTTGCTATAGTTTCATTTTAAAATTTGTTTTCTTAAAAATTTTTGTTATCTTTTGTTTATAGTTTATATACATTTCCCAACATTTCACTCTCCTCTTGTTTACTGAGGCAGAATAAAGAATAGTGTAGCCTTGTCCCAAAGCCTATTATTATAGGACTATCTCTTTATTTGTGGAAATGGAAACTCTTTCCTCCCTGATGAGTGAGACTAAGCTGGTCAGAAGCAAGTGTGCTTCAGGGTTAGTCCCTTTATAGACTCATCAAAGTGCTTTAGGCACTTTGGGCTTCCAGCTTTGAGAGAAAAGATGGAAGATGTCAATCCCACTTCAGGTTGTTGAAGGAAAAAATTCTGGGAAAATGTGAGTTACTTGGCAGTTTCTATCATGTCCCTGTTTCTTGATTGCTGTCCTAAAGACTTCAGGGAATTTCTTCTTGGGTAAGCTATAGAACACTCTCTTTTGGCTGAGCTGAATTACCTCACTCCCAATGGGAGAGCTCTTTCATTCTGTTATCTGGTATACATTCTTCTATGTATATCTTTTCAGATTTCTATTTTGCTATTATTTGAATAAAGTGATTTCTTTGCTATTAGAAATTAGCTTTATTGCTAAGTTATTTAATTTGCCCAGGGTAACACAGACGATAAATGTAATTTGCTGGACTTAAAAATCACAGTTGTTTCATGACTTTGAGAGCATTTCCTTATTCACTGTGCACTGGTCATATTTTAAAGATACAAGACAAATAAAAGATATTTTTTTTGGCAAGAAGAGCAAGACTAGCAGCTTTATAGAGAAGGTGGAGAATCAGTTGAATTTTGGAGACTAATGATTCTATGAGGTGGAGTAAAGGAAGGAGTATATTTCAGTCATGAGAGATAGTCTGTAAAAGGCATAATGATGGGAAATGGGATGTCATGTGTGTGAAACAGGAAAAAAAGTACATTTGGCTGAGCCATGTGAAGTGCAATAATGAATAAGGTTCTTTGGGGCTATGGGGATGAAGATTTTTGTGTGTCATACAGAAATACTTCTATTTGATTTTTGAAATAATAGACAGCCACCATACTTTAATAAGCAGGGTGGGGATATGGTCAGATCTGTATTTTAGAACTATCATTTTGAAAGTTGATTAGATTGGTTTCAAATTAATAAGCATTACTAAGCACCTACTATATACAAGGCATTGAGCTAACCTCTAGAGGAGATGAAAGGAATTGCATTACTTCAGATAGAATCTAAATACAAATAGGTGAAGTATAAATAGGCAGTAATTGTCTAATTATAGGCACCTATAGTCTAAACTGGAGAAGACATTCTTGAATTAGATGGCTTCTCAAGTCTTTTCTAACACTTAGATATGGGCATTTTGAAAACATCCTTGATATTGCTAATGTCTCTAGGTTTGGGCTGTTTTGTGTGTCTCAGATAGTCAATGAACATTTATTAAATATCTATTACATGCCAGACACTGTGCTAAGGACTGGTGATTCAAAGACACACAAAAAAACTATTCCTTGTCCCTAAGGACCTCATAGTTTAATGGGGAAGACATGAAAGCATGAAAACAACCGTGTATAAACAAGATGTATAGAGAATAAATTGAAAATAATCAATAGAAGGATGGCACTAGCATTAAGGGGAATCAGGAAAGTCTATTCATAGAAGGGATTTTAATTGAGGTTTAAAAGAAGTCAGGTTAGCCAGAAGTTAAAGATGAAGAGAGAATATTCCAGGCATATGGGGTAGCCTGTGAAAGTTCCAAGAGTCTGGAGACAAAATAAATTGTATGAAGAATAGCAAAGAAGTCAGAGTCACATATTGAAGAATAAGCAGACAGGAAAGTGTTTATACAAAACTGGAAAGTTATGCCTTTTACAGACTATCCCTCATGACTGAATTGTGAAATTCTCAATAGTAATAGGAAAGATTGAAAGGGAAGAAGGTTTAAGGAATAAGACAATAAGTTCAATCAAGTTGAAAATGTCTTCAGTATATCTTCTTTGAGATGTAATCTTGGACTTTGGGGACAAAAGAGGGGTGGGCTGGATAAATAGAAATTAGAAATATCAGCATAAAGATGATAATTTGAAACCATGAAAACTGATGATTTGACCATGATTTGATGAAATAGCATAGGGAAAAAAGAATTCTGTGAGACATCCCTGGAAAATGGGTAAGACCTTGACAGAGATTTAACAAAGGAGACTGAGAAGTAGACAGACTTGAGGGAAGAAAACCAAATTACCTTCCCATTCTCAGGTCAGCTGCCCAGTTTTCCATTTTAGTATTAGAAGTCAATTCTAATAGTCCTTCCTTCCCCTGAAGTACCAGAATTCTAGGTTAGGAAATGAAAAGTAAAAGAGGGGAGACCTCAAAAGATACCATGGAGATAACATATGCAAAATATTGGTTGAAATTGTAAGACAGAGTGCTTATAGGACTAAGACTTTTTCTATAACATTAGGCTTGTTTCAACAAATATAGTAGAGATATCCCAAGGAAATTTGGAAGGAGAGAAAAGGACCCAGATGTGCAAAAATGTTTATAGCAGCTCTTTTTGTGTTAGCAAAGAATTGGAAAATGAGTAAATGCCCATCAGTTGGGGAATGGCTGAACAAGTTGTGGTATATTAAGATAATGGAATATTATTATTTTATAAAAATGATGAACAAAGTTATTTTAGAAAGGCCTGGAAAAATGTGCATGATCTGATGCTGAGTGAAACAAGCAGAACCAGGAGTACATTGTATACAATAACAGCAAGAATATGATGACCTACTCTGAAAGACTCAATTCTTCTCAGTGGTTCATTGATCCAAAGAAATCCCAATAGACTTTGGATAGAAAATGGCATCTGCGTCCAGAAAAACAACTAAGAAGATTGAATGTAAATCAAAACATGCTATGTTCACTTCTTTTTTTTCTCTCTCCCATGGTTTTTCCCTTTTGCTCTCCCAATATCATTCATGAAGTAATGTGTATTAAAAACAAAATAATAGTAATCATATCAACAACAAACAAATAAGCAAATAAATAACTAAATCAATCAATTATTTAATGAATATGGTAGAGGTTGAGGGAAAATTCCAAGATAAGTATATTGGTTGAACTGACTTTATTTGTAGATAAGAGAAACACATAAAAACCAGTTCCCAATTTTCAATATCAAATCCATTTTTCTTTTATTTCTTTCCCTTCATTTCCTTTCCTTTTGCTTTCCCTGTCCTTTTTCCTTTTCTTCCCTTTCCTTTCTTTCCATTTCCTTTTTTTTTCTTTTTCCCTCCTCTTTCTTTTTTTATATACCTAATTGTATAGATGACTTTTTATTTCCATTGTTCTTTGAATGTTTTCTGGTTCTCCTGCTTCCTGCACAGCTACCTTTCTCCGCAGTTAGGAAGTGGGGTCTGGTTTCAGTGATTATCTGGACAAATCCACAATCTTTCATATCGTCTTTCAGTCTTTGTTATTCTACTGGGATGTCCAGATGATTATTTCAGCTCTTCACAAGGCAGCTTAGATTGGCCATTATTTTCTGAACACTTTGGGGGAGAGATAAAAAGCCTGTTCCTTTACAACATCTCTAGCCTAGAAGTCTCTGGGGATTGGAAGGACTGTGGCAAAGAAGCCACTCCTCTGGGTCACATCCTTTGCTCAGACAATGAGACTTCATTTATGAGAATGCTGCTAAATTGGCACCTTGAAAAGCAATCTTCTGGTTCTCTCCTGGGCTATTTACTGGTGTCTGAGGAATGGCATAAAAGAGAGACCCCTTTGAGAAAGGCAAGACTGTGATCTGCTGCTTTTCAATGACAAAGACAGGAGGGCTTCTAAGAAACCTGATCAGGCTTTTGTAATTTCCCTTCTTTGTACACAGTCACATTATCAGTAAATAGCTTTTTCCTCCCCAGAACTTTAGCTCCCCACTCTCTATGTGGACAGGTTTCAGTCTGAGATATATAGAAAGATAAATTTGTAACTGAAAAAAATCAGAGTCCATTCAATCCACCCCCCTCTCTTTATAGACTAAAGCCCATGAATTGCCTAAAATAACTCACATTGTATGTATCAAAAGAAGGATTAGAACCCACATTCTTAGGCTTCAGAGCCAGTAGATTTTTCACTCTGCTAAGGCATTCTGACTATGTATAATTGGTGGGAGGGGAATTGCAGTGTGTGTTAACACTAATCCCAGCAATGACTTTTCTGATATATGTAATTGAAGATGGGATCAAGTACTAAAATATGGAACAGAGCTCCATGTCCAGAATGTTCAGAGATCCTGTCCCAGGTTTCCCCTCCCTCCTGCCATTTAGTGACCATTCTTCCAATGAATTCACTCAAAGGCTACATCAGGTCTGATTAAGTACCACTAATGGAGCATAATCACACCACTGAAGATAGGGAGGCTTCTTAATTTATTGGCTTTCCTTTCTCTAAATGATATGAGGTATTTTCCTCACAAGAGATCGGAGAATATTTTAAGATTAAGTCCAAATGACCTGAAAAAAGAACAAAAAAGAAAATAAAGGAATAGGAATGAAAAGAAAGGAAAGGAAATGATGAGGGGAGAAGAGAGAAAGGAAAAGGACAGGAGAGAAGAGAAGAGAGAAAAAGAGAAGAGGGGAGAGAAGAGAAGAGAAGGGGAGAGGAGAAGATGAGAAAAAAAAGCAAGAAGAGGAAAAAGAGAAGAATGGAGGAGAGAAGAGGGGAGGAGAGGAGATGGAAAGAGAAAAATGAAGAGAAGAGGAGAATGAAGGACAGGAGGAGAGGAGAGAAGAGGAAAGGAGTGGAAAAGAGAAGAATGGAGGAGAGAAGAGGGGAGGGGAGGAGATGAAAAGAGAAGAATGAAGAGGAGAGGAGAAGGGAGGACAGGAGGAGAGGAGAGAAGAGGAAAGGAGTGGAAAAGAGAAGAATGGAGAGGAGAGGAGAAGACATAAGGAGAAAGGAAAGTAGAGAATAAGAGAGGAGAGGATAGAAAAAGAGAGGAGAGGAAGGGAAAAGAGTAGAGAAGAGATGAAAAAAGCAGAAGGCAGAGGAAAGAAGAAGAGAGAAGAGGAGAGAAGAGGAAAGAAAAATAATCACCAAAAGCTGATTACTGTGATGGTTTTTATCTTTAATTGAAAAATAGTATGAGTTGTTGGATGAATATCAATGAGAAAAGGATGCTTCCCTGTCTCCCAATGGAAGCAGCTAGAGAGGATTCCCTAATAGGTTTGCTTCTGCTGTTGCTGAAAGGAGGCAATAAGACAAATTGACCACCTCAGTAGAAAAATTTAATAAATAGAAGGTTCCTCTGATGGATGTTATTGATTGTGTTTTATTTGAATGAGGTTGCCTGGTCCTGATTGGTTGCCTTGTAATCAGCTCCATCTTTACTTCAGTGTTAATAAATATTTGACTTATCAACTCTGGGTCCTTCTCCTACAGTTTCACTGCATCATCGACCTCATAGGCAAGCACAGTGACCCTTGCCTTTCCTATCGATCTTTCATGTGTTTATCAGCTTGATTCACACTAGACCCATCTCCGCTTCTTTTTCTTTTTAAAAAATAAGGTCAATTTAAATCAATAATGCAAATTTACCCATTTTTAAAAGGTACCCTTGGAAAGAGGAGTCATTGATTTACAGACTTGTGAAGAAATGTTGCTGGTTTGACATTTTGTAGAGCAATTTAAACTACTATGTGTCACCATTTAAAGAGCTGTGGCTGCTAGATAGATTGGTACTAATATGATGCTTAGAAAGTTTCTAAAAATGCCAATTATTATTTATTGATTGGATGCATTTAAAATATCTTTATATGAAAGGGATCCAAAAACTATAGAAAGGAAATTCAAGGCTTAGATTTTACCTATTTTAAAAATATCTGCAATATTGGGAGCTATCTCCAAATGGTAGTTGCCTTGAGATGGGGGGAAATGAGTCACCGTTCTACTATGGTGCACAAGCAGAGACTGTGACCCCTCTTTGAGGATATTATACATGGTTTTCTTGTTGTTGTTCAGTTGTTTCATTTATGTCTGACTCTTCTTGACCTCATTTGGGGTTTTCTTGGCAAGGATATTGTAGCAGTTTGTCATTTTGTTCTCTAGTTCATTTTACAGATAAGGAAACTGAGGCAAACAAGGTCAAGTGATTTGCCCAGAGTCACATAGCTAGTAAATATCTGAGGTCAGATTTAAACTTGGGAAGGTGAGTCTTCCTAATTCCTCATTCCATGTGTAGTGTTCTATCACTGCTTGTGGAAGAGATAGCCCTGGATAAGTTCTGATTCTATGATTCTAAACATAACGGGACAATTCCTCTAGGAATATCTGTGAAGAACCCATCTGACAGTGTCCAAAACTGCCTCTCCAGGATTCTTCCCCTGAGTGCTTCAGATAAAAGTCATATTTCTCCACTTCCAAATTTCTAATAGTTCTTTGTTCAGAATTCATTTCTGTACTTATTTTCTATTTTGTATCAGTTACTTGTTTATGTGTTCTTCTTCCTCATCCAACTGTAAATATTTTTCAAGCAAGATATGCATCATATCTGAATTTGTTTCCCCTGTATCTAATGTAGTGCTTTGTACACACTAACTGATTAATGAGTTTTTAATAACTGTGCCTTTTCTTTGGTGGTTGGTCAGAATACTAGTGTCTTATGGGAAATTTCCTCATTTAACTATAGGCAAAGGTAAGTATAATACTAGACATTCATAGTTCCTCAGGAGACTGCCTAAGTATCCTGACACTGAAGCTCCCCTGTAAGTCCATGTAAGAGCATGTTTAGGCATTGGAGGAGTAATAGTCCTTTTTCTTCTCATATGCCCATGACATATATGCAATCTATCCTTGATTTCGGGCTTTTATCTTTTTGTTTTTGTTGTTTTATTTTAGTTTAAAGTTTGAGACATTCTAGAAAGGTGACAACAAAGGGGTAAAGAGATAAACTCCTCTTCTCTAAAATGAAAGAGCTTAGACTACCTAATCATTAACCTATCAGTCTAAAAGAATGGATAGGCAGGAAGAAAGGGGGGAAGTTTAAATTTCATATGGCTCTCCTCTGGCTGTCAACCGTGATCACAATCATAGGACTAAGTAATAAAAGGAATCTCGGCAGTCCTCTGAGACTTGACACTAACCGTTCAAAAACAAATAAACCAACAAACCTATATCTCATAGAGGTCAAATGATTTTCCTGAAATCAAATATATTTAGTAACAAGACCAGGATTTATGGGTAGGTAGTATATGTCAATCATCTATTTTATTGGATTTATGATAATTATGTCATTAGATAAGACTAAACTTTATAATTTCAAGCACAACAACAAGACCACAGTCCCCTAGCCCAAGTCATTTCCCCAATCTGTTCCCTGACACCAAAATTCCCTCTACCAAAGGACCAAATTTTTCTCTTTTACAATTAGTCAAGGCTTAAAATGTGAATGTGGTCATCATAGCACAGTGAAATATAATAGCTCCTCTCCTGAGAACAAAATTGGTTGAGGGAAGGATGTATAGGAGCCAAATGGAAGCTAGTGTTTGCATTGAGCTGAGAAGGTAGAAAAGGGCCATTGAGGCCAATTGGCTTTACATTTTTTCCTGAGAGTTGGACCTTAAAGTAGGGCATGTGTTTTCATGGTCCTTTCCCATAAGTACATGAGGGAACAAATAAACTAAGCTATCACCTTTGGCTTTGGACCAGGAAAAGTCCCAATATGATTTGTGGAATTGAATAATATGAGAATGGACTGGAAAGAGAGGAAGGGCCAGATAGCAACAAGCTTCAAACTCCAGTCAGAGGAGTATTTTTGATTCTAGAGGCAAAAAAATAGGGAGCTACTGGGATGCATTAAGTAGGGAAGGGAAATAATTAGACCTGTGGTTTAAGAAAAATCACTTTGGCACTTGTGTGCAGGATGGTAGAATGAAATGGGGAGAGTCTTGAAGTAGGAAGATTAATTAAAGAGCCAATGTATTAGTTTAGATGAGAGGTGATGAGGAGCTGAAATAAAGGTGGTGACTTGGTCAGTGGAATATAAATATGTGTATATATGTATACATACACACACACACAACAAAAAAATAAGTTTAAAGCTTAATGGATTTTTTCCTGCATGAATACCAGTATATCCTGGGGCCTAGCAATTCCTTTCCAATAAGCAACCTTAAATACTTGTGCTCAAGCTTTCTTTCACTTTTAAACATTCTCTGTCTTAAAAAAGTGAGTCCATGAAAAGCTGCTTCACATCAGAGGTATTTTCAAATTGTATCAGAGTGATTTTCTTTTCCTCTATAACAGGTGAGGAGCTTCTGAAGTTCTTTTGCTCAAAGAATCTCTGAGACCAGAAATGTCTGGATATATTCATATGGTCACAAATATACTCATGTGTATTGTCAATCACATTATTGTTTGAAAATGAAATTAGTTTAAAAGCCTAACATATAGCTCTTTGTGATAGTCTGTATATACTTCTCATACATCCATCTTTTATTCGGTATCAGTTGTTTTCATGTCTATCCCACAACACATGAGATAATATTTGTTAAGAATCAGCACCTACTATGTGCCTATCAAATTTGTTGTTGCTGCAACAATTAGTTGTTAAAGTGAATAGAGCACTGGGTCTAGAGTTAAGAAGACATGTATTCAAACCTAACCTCAGAAACTTGTAATTGTGTGACCCTGGCCAAGTCACGTAAACCTGTTTGCTTCAATTCCCTCGTCTGTAAAAGAGTTGAGAAGGAAAGAGCAAAACATTCCAGTATCTTTACCAAAAACATATGCATAAAGAGCTTAGCACCTCTAATTTACTTGTCACATAGTAGGAACTTAATAAATGCCTATTCCTTCCCCACTATCACCTCTTCCTCCAACCCAAAGAAAGGCAGCATGGTGTAACATAAAGTACAAGCTTTAGAGTTAGGAAGTCTAGGTTTAAATTTTACCCCTATTGTCAAATTTAGTACCTTAGAAAAGACATTCAACTTTCATGCCTAGGGAACTCTCCAGGATATATCTACTATAAAATATATAATACTGAAGGCTGTATTGTGTTATTTTTTTAAATAGTGATAAATACTACAATAGTACTTTTACTCTAATATTTTTAACCCCCCTTGGTTCCCTTTAATCAGGAACCACATGGAGATAGGATGTACACTTAAGAGTCATGGCTGTCTCTTCTATACTGTTTCTTTGCTTCACTAAAGGTAAAAGAGCAACAGTCTTGAGATGTGTCCAGATCTGGAAGTGAATTTGGAAGTCCAACAAATCTGGAATCCCTCAGTTAGATGGAATTAATTGGCAATAGTAGAATTTTCTGCATTTGAAAAGAAAATCACTGCTAAGAGATAGAAGTAAAACCTTGGCCTTGCTGCTCAGTAAACCTGAATTTTAAGGAGACAGTGCAGAGACAAGGTGAAATAAATGTAAAATGCTTTATCATCAGTCCTACAAATTGCTTAATGTTTAGCTTTCCAATAGAGTAAAGCAGGGAGCTGGTAATACTAGTTGTTTGATTTATTTCAGTCTTTCATTCAATTTAATATACTTTGATTGTATTGTATAATTCATTTTTATGCAGAAAATATATGGTAGTTCCATACCCTATTCATATTGTACATTAAACCTCATTCTACTCTCCACCTTTGAGAATACTTTAGATGTGAGCCAAACCATAAGCTTTAAGTAAATCATCTCTCCCTAGGATGCTAAAAATGGAAAATAATAAACCAAAGAAATTATTAAATAATGAGTATGATTCCTTTTCAATATGATCAGGCTCCTCCAAGACTGAACCTGATATAGGTTGAGTATATTGGTTCACAGCAGATGGGCTCCTAAGTGAGAGACAGGCAGACAAATACAGAGAGAAAGAGACAGAGACATAGACAAAGAGCTAAACAGAGAGACAGAGAGAAAAGCAAAGAGACACAGAGATTGACTTAGTCACTCTGAATCCAGCAATGGTTTTTATAGTTAGAGGTGGAGAATTAAGCTAGTGTTTGAGGATCTGATTTCAATTAACCTCTAAGTGCTTAATACCTACTAGGGCGTTCACCATTTATTGGGGACATGTCTTTTTTTGAGGAATTTTTTCAAGAAATCCTACATGTCTTTCTCTTTGCCTATCTTTTACCCCTTCCCTAGAACTAGGATCAAACAAAGTTCATTCAGACAACATCACCATAGAGCTTGAATGAAGTAGGAGTCACCAACCCTATTTATTCTGTTGAGATGAAGAATCATTAGACTTTAGCATATATCCTGTTACTATCTCCCAAAGTCCTCAGATATGCCCACTTTTTTACCCTGAAGACAATATATCATATAGATATGATCAAGAAATTCTGGGCTTTGCCAACCCCCAGTATAGCATCCTTAGGATTTTTGGACCTTTTTATTTGTATTAAAACTGGATTTTCTCTTATCTATAATTTCCCCTAATTAGAGCACAAGTTTATCTATTCATTCACACTTGACTTTTTGTACTGTTGCCTTACATGCTGATGAAAATCAGAAAATTTTCACTAAGTTCAATTTGAGTTCTCATCTGAGAGTCAGGGGATAACATCTACTTGGCATCAACTGTGTAATCCCAGCCTAGATTTTCCCACCTAGCTACAGTAGAAAAATAAACTCAATAGCATAATTGCGAGATCAGGTTTACCACTCTCCACTGACAGCTTGAAATCTCCTTGAAAGAGTGCATTTCTTTTAGTTTTTCCTTCTTTTTATCTCCCTCGGTGTCTACCAGGGAGCTACACAGCACATATTAGGGCTTCAAGCAATGTAAATTAAATAAATAAATGTATTTTACATAATTTATATAAATACACGCCCATAATACAGTGATTTATATGTTATGTGATTAAATACATATTTCTGTTAGATGGGACATAGATTCATAAGTGTAAACCTGTAAGGGACCACAGGAGCCACTTAGTCCAACTCCCTCATTTTACAGATGAGGAAACTGAGGTACAGGAAAAATTAGTGATTTGCCTATCTTAACAAAAATAGTTTCAGTGATTTCATTTGAACCCAGGGTCTTTGAATTCAGAACCAAAGGATTTTCTAAAATACAATGATACCTCCCCATTCTTCAACGTTTTAGATAGGTTTCTATTTTCATTTTCTACTTGAAATGAGATAATTAATGTAATCAAATCTCTCTATAAGCCTTAAAGTGCTAAGTAAATGTCAGCTAATGTTACCACTACTGTTATTTCTGTGATTCATGAGAGAATCTTGAGTCACCTCTCCTAAAGTTTTCCTTTGATGTTTTATCTTGTCATGTTGATGACCCTGGGTTCTTAAGAGTTATACCAGGGTGGGGTGATTGAGTAAATCAATCAAGTCAGTCCACCCCACTTAGAGTAAGCGATAAGATGCTGGATCAATAAATCTCTTTAGACTAAGTGTGAAAAGTTTTGAGAGTCATTGGATAAAGTAAAAAGATACAAGACAGAAAGTCTGTTCCAAATGCCTGAGAACTTTCATCATGCCCTCTGAGTCATGTATAAAAGCATGAGCTAGCTGGGATCATTCAGTTCCAGGATGTGTCAAAGAACTGTGAGTGAGAAAATTCACATAATCGCCTGGGAAAGAACATCATGGGTGTTAAAGAGGTATCTCATCTTGGGTATCTTCTCACACATCTGTTCGACTGGAGGAGAACCTTTTGAACTCTAATGTGTCTTGAGAATTTTGGATTGCTCATTCTCCTATTTATTAGTGTCTTAGCAACACCTCCAACTCACCTAATAGCAATTGAGTTCAAAGGATAATCCAGGTATTGAGTCACAATAGTAAAAGAAACTATGCCATGCTTAAGGAAACTTCTTGAGCACCCCACTAATGGGAGAAGAGAAGTTCTAGCAACCAAATTCTGTAAATTATCTTTTCCCAAATGTGTTCTATAAATCTGAACAAGTTTCTACTAGAATATGATTGTACTGGTGGGAAAGTATCTCAGTCACAGATTTGGAAGGAGAGAGTGGACCAACAACTCTTTTTGTGCCATCTTAACAAATGCTCTTATTGTTATATACTATATAATATAATGTATATGTATATATGCATATATATATATATATAACTACTAAATACTGCATACTTAAATGATTTCCAGCTGATGATGTCAGACAACATCATCCTTCTTCCTTCTTCTTCCTCCTCCTCCTTCTTCCAGAAGGAAGAACACCAAGGGCAATGACATTACATTGGCTCTAACTCTTCAGGAGTATCCTCAAACCATGAAGACAAGATATATACTTTCTCCAGGCCTCTAGAATCATTTGCGAAAATGGAAGGAGGGATCTAAGAATTTAATAAGTTATTCCAATAAAAAATAAGGTTGGTAGGTGGACTTGTATGTGGAGTTGGA
This sequence comes from Myrmecobius fasciatus, assembly GCA_023553655.1. Taxonomy (NCBI): domain Eukaryota; kingdom Metazoa; phylum Chordata; class Mammalia; order Dasyuromorphia; family Myrmecobiidae; genus Myrmecobius; species Myrmecobius fasciatus. The sequence continues at coordinate 8,582 of JAJPUD010001855.1, read as the reverse complement.
ATCTAGAAACCCTCAGTTTGAATTCTACCTGATAGTTACCAACTGCATGACCCTGGTCAAGCTAGGGGAATTAATAGTACCTACTTTCTTACAGGGTTGTTGTGAGGATCAAATCAAATGAGAAAATCTATAGTGCTTTGCCAGTTTTATAAAATATTGATGATGAGGAAGAATCCATTGGCAAACTGTATTTTTCAACCCAAAACCAATGCAGCTAAATTTTAAGTAACTGATCAGCAATCTGTCTAAAGTAAAACATTTTTTGGACAAAACTTAAGGCCATCTATGAAGCCTAAATGGATTTCCACCTGACTGGGCTAGTAGACAATCCATTCTAATTAGATAACAGATATCGAAGTTTTGAAATTAATAAGAATTAAGTTAACAAGATATATGAAGGAAAGGTAAAATTGCCATAATTTCTATATAATGAAAGGCTGGGGTTCAGAAAATCAATTTACAGAGATGAAAACTACTTGTTGCATATGTTATAAGAGAAATTTTCAGCCAAAGGATTTGATACTGATTGGGTATTACAAGTAGTTATGGATATATATATATATATATATATATATATATACATATATATATATATATATATATATATATATAAATGAAGATGATGAGATTATTTCCCATAATAAGCATTTAATAAAATTTTTGACTGACAGTAAATTAATGAATGAAGTGATGGGATGTTAATCAGTATGCCAGTCAGTGATGGTATTATTATTATACTGGACTGGCTAGAGTGCCTTAATACAATCTAATTCAATGAACATTTATTTATTCTTCCTGCAAAGCCATTATCTTTTTAATTTAATAATTGAGAGGCCATTGGTAACTTTGGAGACAACAGGTTTACTTGACTAGTGAGAATGTATACCAGATTATTAGCAGTTGACATGTGAACATGTTTAAAGAAAATGGAAGTAATAAGTATAGACAATTTTTTCAAAGTTCAGCTGTGACACTGATGAGAAAATTGAAGTCAATCAAAAGAGGGTAAGAATATCCAGAAAACAAATGCAAGCAATAGGGTTCCAGTCTTCTGATTCCATTCTATTACACTTCCTTAACCAAGTAAACCCAGAATTTATTAAATACCTAATATATGCTAAATAACAGTGTTAACAAAAATAAATATAGACAAAAGTAAAAATAGGTATCAGCCCTCATGAAGCTTCCATTCTATTTTCAATCATCATTTGCTACTCTATCATCTGGTATTTATATAAAATTGTCATAATTTTTAAATTGCTTTCATCAGGGATCCAACATTATGTTGGTCAACAATTCAATAGTATAGATGTGAGTGGCAAGAAGACAAATTGCCAAGTATATATGATGATTTCTAACTGAAATGGGAACATAGGGAATTCATAAGTGACTTCATCACAAAGGTATTTTGGTTGAATTTTTTTTTATTTCCTCAGAGATGGAGATTGAGAAAAAGTGAGAATGAAGAAAATTTCATAAAGCTAACCCCTTTCTCATTGAAATTATATCCAATTTGCCTATATACTAGGTTTGTAGATCTTGTTCGTACACAGATATTTGCATGTCATCTCCTTTATTAGCTTGTGAGATTCTTTTAGTTAAAGGCTAATTTTGCTTTCTTTTATTCCCAGAACTAGCACAGTACTCTGGCACATAAGTCAATAAATAAATACTTGCTGTCTACAAATACAGAACTAGATTTGAGGAAAGCATAATGTAGGAAACACAGAAGTGTGGGAAAGAGATTTGAGGGGAGAGAATTAAATCACAGTGAGTTGTCTGTTCACTTTTGTTAGACTATAGAATAGCTTATGAAAGATTATACAAGAAAGGGCTGCATTAAGATGCTACCAAATTATGGATATTATTCAATGTGAGATTAAGAAATGTCAGCTTCTTTAGTTAAATGAGACAGATATTGAATAGTTTACTTTTTTTTTTCCTCAGGAAGTAATGGGAACATATTTTTACATAAGACCATCAATTCTTTGAATATACCATTAGAATATTTCTATCATCCTAAGTTCTATGATTTCATCAGTGTTGGGAATTTCGTCTGGCAAAGCTTTCTAAGTTTAGGAAGACACTTGAGCAACTTAGGCTGTAAGAGGTTTGACTAGAGTCATACAACTTGTAAATTGCACAGGAAAGGTTCTCAACCCAGGCTTTCCCAATTATTGCACCACAAGGTATTGTGTCACAATACCTTGTTCAAATGAGTAGTATAGAAGAGTGTCAAACTACATCTAAATCTAGGATAGAGAGACTGCACCCAGATTTGCTTCTGTTGAAGCCTATGATCAAAACTTTCTTATCAAGGAAACTGAAATCAATAGAGCCTTATAATACTGGGGCTGTTTTCAACAAATTTTCCAATTTTACAAATTGCATAAGATTACTATATTTTAATATGAAGCATATAGATCTGAGTACTGGTGGGGAAGGCTGATATTATTCATTTTTATGGCTTCTTTTTTTAATTGGTCATGAGCCTCAGTAAATGAACCAGGGTCTATAAGTAATTTTATTTTTTTAGTCCAACAAACATAGCCACCGTACCTTGAAATTTTCATACTTGGTATGCATTAGGATTGAGAAATTAACAAAATAACACACATTTGTAATAACACACAAACACATGTATTAATATATATGCATGTGTGTATGTATATGTATACTTATGTTACATTGCATGTCTTATACACACACATTGATATACTGACTTGAAGAATGTGTATGTCTTGCATGTGTGTATGCACACATGTGTTTGTGTATGTATGTATGTGGTTTCTGATTTCATTAGTGTAGAATATCCTATAAGAGGAAACTACCTTTAACAATTCAGATCAGCAACTATTGTAATTTATTGTCTTAGAGAAATGATTAGAGCAATAAAAGATTAAGTGATTTTTCCCAGAGTCAAACAGTAAAAATGCATGCCCTTGTTACTGTTGTTCATTTAGTTCAATTATGTCTGCCTCTTCTTGAAGCCACTTGAGGTTTTCTTGGCAAAGATACTGGAATGGTTTGTTATTTCCTTTTCTAACATTTTACAAATAATGAAACTGAGGTAAACAGGTGAAATGATTTAACCGGTGTCACTCGGTGAGTAGCTGAAGTCAGATTTTAAATTCAGGAAAGATGAGTCTGTTTGATTCCAGGCCAGGCACTCTATCCCCTGAGTCACATACTTGCTCTGTATTTGTGTGTACACATTTATATATTTACAGGCATACATCAGATAAAATCGACTTAGGACAGATCACTGTAGCAAAGTACAATAAAGGAGATCACACATTTTTTTGGTTTCTCGGTGCATAAACATAAAAGTTACATTTACACCATGCTATAGACTGAGTATGCATTGTTTTTGTTTTTTTTAAAATATATATCTTAATTTTAGTACTAACTTACTGACAAAAAAATACTATTGATAGTCTGAACCTACAGTAGGTCATAATCATTTTGATGGCTTTTAGTGGATGCTGAATAATCAGGGCAGTGTTTGCTCAAGTTAAATAGAAAACTATTGAAATAATAAATAAAACTAAGAGTTGGTTTTATGAAAAAATCAAGAAAAATTACTGATGCATATAGTTTGTAAATAAAAAGTTTTAATAAAAAATTAAAGTTCTTAAGAGACAGCAAAAAAAGAATAAAATAGATAATATACTAAAAGTGCTTTATGAAACTAAAAATAATACTTTTATGGTCAAAATAAGATAAGCCATGGCACAAAGTTCTGAGTACGATAAACTTAGTTGTAAAGGACAGATTTACCAATAAATAGGATCTCAGACTCCACAGCAAAGATAAGGCCCTGAATGAAGGGGAACAACTCTCTCTTATATTATGGCAAAGTATGGAGTAAAGGAATGCACTTTATAGACAAGTAACATGTTATGATTGTTATAAGAACTTGATAGCTTGAATGGAAGAATCAACATGACTGGTCGCAGAGCTAAGGCAACAGACAATATGATTGGTTGGAAATAGGGAATGAGGGGCTAGGTAACAACCCTTTATCCCTCCAAAGATTGAGAAATGTTTGTTGATTGAATCCACCTTCAAGGTTAGAGATAGATGACAACTTCTTTTGATCATAAAACAATTATCCTTGAAAGACTGATGGTATAGAATGAATGAATAGGCTACCCTCACTGTCTTCATCATGCAGGTTTTACATTTAATAATTTCTTTATCATAATTTAAACTTCTTAGTGTCAGAATATGCAGAACAAATTGTAATTCTATCTCCTGATGAAATGCAAAGAATCTAGGCTTAGAAGAAGGGAGATCTAATGTCAAATCTTAGCATTTATATTTACTAGCTGTATGACCATTGACAAGTTACTTGTTAAATCTTAGTTTCCTTTTTTAGAAAATGCAGATAATAATTCCTATGTTACTTACCCCATGAAGTTATTGTCAACCTCAAAATAGATAACATATGCAAAATACTAGATAAATTTCAGTAATTATAATTGAGATATTGTCATGTAAAGGACTCTGCAAATATAGAGTTCAACCTAAATGTCAGTTATCATTACTTTTTCCCTTGGAAGAGGGGAGAGATTTAGTAGCCCTGGAAGATAAGCCTCTAAGAAGCATATTGAAAACTCAACCATGAGAAAATGGGAACATCTAACCAGTGTGAAAAGACACAAATGGCTATGCAGTACCCCAGTGGGTAGATATAATATTAGGAGCCAGTTAAAACCAAACCAAAAATTAAATACCAAAGTGTGGTGAGTAATTCTGATTGCCTATCCTGTTCCAGGATCATGTTGTTCCCAGTGATCTGAGACCATCAGCATGTTCCCTACCTTGTGCCAATTTAAATGTCTGATTTTCACAGTCCTCTTCAGTCTAAAAAAGAATTTGTTGTGTCTGCAAAGCTTTTGAAATCCTATTGTTCTTGCATTTTTCTCTAGTGAAGTACAGAAGAAAGCAATCAGCAATTTGAAATGACCCTTAAGCCTGGTTCCAATCTAAAAGAACTATTTGGGGGTTGTTATCTCTGATTCTGACCTTGGCCGGGAATCCATGATAATGCTTTTCTGTTGGTACTATTCAGAAGCAGAAAGGCATGATTTTGTAGCCATTCCATTGAGTCAGTGTTGAGGGTTTGGGAAGGGCCACCAATAACTTATTGGGATTTAGGGGTAAATACAAGAGCCCATGGCTCCCTCCATTAAAAAGACAGCTAAACAACTACATAGCACTCACTGCATGTCTGGTATTTGATTTTTTTTTCATAACTTGAAAAGAAATGTACACAGACTTTTTCAGCCATCTTTTGAGAGAGAGAAACAGAGAGAAAGAGAAACACACACAGAGAGAGAGAGAGAGAGAGAGAGAAACAGAGAGAGAGAGAGAGAGAGAAACAGAGAGAAAGAGAAACAGAGAAAGAGAGAGAGAAAGAAAGAGTGAGGGCAAGCTTTGGACTATTCAAAGAAATAGCTTGCAGAGCTAACTAGAAAACCGTCTTGCTTTTTGAAAGGAAATAAATAAGCTTTCATTGATTCCTATCTCTGTAGCCTATTAAAGGCTGAAGAATACATTGATACTTCACTGGTTCCATGATCCCATCAATGTGAGTGCTCTCTCCAACCTTGCCAATTACAATCTATTCATGCCTTTTCATCACTTGCTCAGGCACTCACCCTAAAGCCTTCATAGAGGGTACTCCTAAATTACTATGTTCCTGACTCTGGATATCTTGACATTAAATGGATGATAATAATGTATGGCATCTGTATTGTTTTTAAACCTTATAAATCACTTTATATGTATGTAAACATGTGTATACACATATATGGATACATGTGCATATATACTTATATTGTACATTGTATGCATGAATACATATTGATTACATGTACATATATGCATACATATATGCAAATCATTTAGCCCTTATATTCTCCCATCTTTTTAAATAAAATGAGGCAAAAAAAATTAAAGAATCTATCCATAGACAAGCTACTAAGTATCAGGCAAGATTTGATCCCAGAACTTTCTGATTCCAAGTCTAGAACTCTACATGCTATATAATTGAGCATTTCAAACACATGGGTTTGCCTTCATGACATGTGGAACACCATAATAGTATGTTAAATAACAAACTTATCCCTGGATTATAACTCAATGGAAATTAATAATCAATTGGAAAAAAATATGAACGGGCTTATTTTCCATATCATCAATTATGCTGTATTTTTTTTTAATTTCAGCTGTATCACATGGCTTTCCCCTCATAAGCCAAAGTCCTCCATTTGCAAACCCATAAGAATCAAATAGGTCCATTCATTCTATGGGATGTGTTTTATAAACCATGGCAAATTAAATTTGGTAGGAAAATATCTCCTGGAAAACTGACTCTTTTGGATATGCCATATTTACTAAAATATCCGTAGCAAAACTATTTATAACAGCAAAGAACTAAAGTTAAAATGGTAGAAATGAATTGGAATTCAAATGTGAAATGCCTAACAAAATTGTGGTTCACAAGAGTAATGAACCATTAAAGCACTATAAAAAATGATCAATGTAAGTAATTCAGAGAAAAGTAGGAAGGCATCTGATGCTGAATGAAATAAACATAACCAGGTAATCAATATATACAATGGTTATACCAATGTAAATGGAAAGAAGAACAAAATGAAAACCAAAGGCTCATAATAGCCAAGTGTGGCCTTGAGAAAAAAATAAGAAAAGAAATCTCCTTATTTTTTCTGAAAAGTCAAGATACTAAAGGTATAGAATCTCATATATATTGTCATCAATGCTGAAAATATTGGTTATTTTGCTTATCAATTTTTTTAAATTATTCTTATATTTGCTACAAGTTTTTAATAGGAAGAAGAGGTGAGGGAGAGATATGAAAATAAGCATTATAAGCAATTAGAATGAGATAAGATAAAACAAGATGAGGTGGCTTCAAATTATATTTATTGTTTATCATAGACTAAAAATACTTGTCATTTTGAGAATTAGTATTGGTTAATAGAAATATAATTTTACTGTGGTACTATGTGATACTAGCGAAATAAGGGAAAGGATAGGAAGGAATAGGAAAGAATATGGGAGAGAAGGAAGAACTTGGAAGGGGAGAGAGGAAGATAAAAAGGAAGGAAGATATCAAGGAAGGAAGGAAGGAAAGGAAAGGAAAGAAGGAAGATAGAGGGATGGAGGGAGGAAGAAAGGAAGGGAGGAAGGAAGGAAAGAAGAAATGAAGGAATGAAGGAAGGAAGAAAGGAAGGAAAGAAGGAAGGAAGAAAGGAAGGAAAGAAGGAATCAAGGAAGAAAGCAAGGAAGGAAGGAAGAAAAGAAGGAAAGAAGGAAGCAAGGAAGGAAGAAGGAAGGAAAGTTAAAAGCAGAACTATCTAATTATCTCCTCTATATTAATGTTAAATGACTGTCTGCCCAGGAATAATTTATAGAAGAACTCAGAAAAAAAAAAAAAAAAAGACTTTAAAAATCAAGCGAAAGAGGGGGGCGGAGCCAAGATGGCGGAGTGAAAAGGTGACTTTCTGCCTCTCCTCCGATCTTCTCTCAAATCAACAATAAAATAAGCCTCTGAACTGATCTTCAAGTCAACGAACTCAGAAATATTTGGACACTGCTCTCTGGATAACTTCATATCAGGTTAGTCGGACTCGGACAGAGAGATAAATAGATGACAACTGTGGAGGCCGGAAGTGAGGGTGGGACTCAGCTCGGCTCATCATGGAAGAAATTCCAAACTCCAAACTCCAAATTCCAAACACCTGGAGTTTATCTGAGGCACTCGGGACACTCTGCCCTGATTGGGGACAGGTGTTCTGGCAGACTTGCCTTGTTTAAGGAGTAATTCGGACTTAGTCCTAGCCCCCACCAGCCCAGCACCTTAAGTCAACTCGCGGAAGTGCCCCAGGGCAAAGCGTCTTCAGCCGAGGTTTTTTTTTTTTTTTTTCCCCAACCTTAAAGAGATATCCACTCTGTCTAAAAAAAAAAAAAATGATGAAGAAGCAAAAGAGAGCTCTCACCATAGACAGCTTTTATCAAGGCAAAGAAACGACCTCAGGTACAGAGGTTTCTTTAGACAAAAATCCAGAAAAAAACTGCAACGACCATCACTGGTCCCCGTTTCAAAAGGCCTTTCTGGAAGATTGCATAAAGAACCTCAAAAGAGAGCTGGAGGATAAATGGGAAAATAAATTGAAATCAGTGCAAGAAGGATACAGTATCTTGCAAGAAGGATATGATGCTCTGCAAAAGAGATATGAAAAAGACACCAATTTATTAAAAAATAAAATTAGTGAAGTGGAAAAAGAGTGCAGTGAACAAATTGTCCAGTTACAAAAGGAACTTAAAAAGGTAACTGAAGAAAACAACACTTTAAAAATAAGAATTGAACAAATGCAAGTGAATGACTCACTAAGACTTGAAGAATCAGTCAAACAAAAACAAAAAAATGAAAAATTAGAAGAAAATATGAAATATCTCCTAGGAAAAACAACTGACTTAGAAAATAGATCTAGGAGAGACAATCTAAGGATTATTGGACTTCCTGAAAGCCATGATCAAAAAAAGAATCT
>JAJPUD010001854.1:317644-372168 GCA_023553655.1 Myrmecobius fasciatus | reverse complement strand
GTGAAGTGAGCAGAACCAGGAGATCATTATACACGGCAACAACAATATTACATGATGATCAACTCTGATGGATATGGCTCTATGCAACAAAGAAATGTTTCAAACCACTTCTAATTGTTCAGTGAAGAAAGCCATATACACCCAGAGAGAGGGATGTGAAATGTGGACCACAACATAACATTTTCATGTTCTCTATTGAGGTTTGCTTGCATTGTATTTCCTTTATAGGATTATTCTTTCTTGTAGATAATGATTTTTCCTGCACAAAAAATGATGTGTGGCAATAACTATACATATATTCGATTTCTTAAGTATTCTAACATAATTATCATGTAATGGATATCCTGCTATCTAGGGAAGGGGTGGGCAGTAGGGGGAAAAATTTGTAACAGAAAGCTTTGTAAGGGTTAATGTTTAGGAATTACCCATACATATGTTTTGCAAATAAAAAGTATTAATAAAATAAAAAAAGAAAAAGAAACTTGTTTCTCATCCCCCACTGCCCCATACTTTATGATTTATGATTATTCTCCTCAGCTCAACCCCTCCCTCGACATCCAGATCTAAGGTTACCCACCCCTTCCACTGTGACCTCAGAAAGGTTTGCACTGTAGGTGGAAAACTTGTTTTCACCTTAAATCTTTTCTTTTCCCACTCCTTCTGTATGCTGGCTGCCTCCTGATGACACGGCCTCCTCACTCTGTCTTCCTTTTAAGAATTTTCATCCATTCTCTCTGCTCCCTGCTTAAATTGGAACATTCTTTATTCTCCACTGTTACTTCCAAACTCATCACACAGTAACCTCTTGTCCTTTGAGGTTCACTCAATCCACAGCAACCACCCAATCAAAATTTGGGTAATTTTTGTCTACAGTCTCCAGAACGCTGCTCTTTTTTTCTTTAATGTGTTCAGTGTTTGGCTCACAGTCTCTTCTTCCCAACTCCTGTCCTTCTATCAGGGGACTTTAATGTGCATATTGGTTCTTTCTCAAACCCCCTAACCTCCCAATTCCTCAATCTACATCCCATGATTGATTCTTCCTACCCCACTTCAGCGATGCAGAGATGGTCACACCCTTGATCTTGCTTCACCCACAAGTGTTCCAATTCCATAGTCAGGAATTCTGAAATTCCCTTATATGATCACAATGTATTGGTTTTCCCTCTCCCCCCTCTTTATCCCCAACCCTGTTCTTTGTCCATGAGTTCCAATAGCTCCACGCCTCAGTCCTTTCCCAGGCCATCACCCCTGCACCGACTCCACTCTCCTCCTTTCTCCAGCTCGACCCCTTGGTGAACCAATTCGACTTTATACTATCCTCTTGAACCCCTTGCCTCTTGTTTGTATTGCTGCTCTTACCCTCCCAAGTCTCAGATTTGGATTACTCCTACTATCTGTACAGAGGCAACCAGGATAGGCAGACAGGCACGGGCTGGGATCTGCACTGGGAGGATGAGGAAGAAGCTAGATGGCGCAGCAGATGGAGCCCTCCGCTCGCAATGAGGAAAACCCAAATTCCAATCCTGCCTAAGACACTGACCTTGGGCCAAGAATTTCATTTCTCCAGCTCTGTTTCCTCATCTGTAAAATCAAAGGGTTGGCTTAGGTAGCCTCTAAAATCCTTTCCAGTTCTAAATCTATCATCTAAGATCCTACCATGGTCCTGTGAGATAACAATGCCTTTGGGATAAGGGATAGATTGTGACCAGTACCATGGTTGAGTAACCCCATGAGATCATGGACTCATTCAAATACTGAAGTATTAATAATCCCCATGTTGATAATACCTGTGAGTATGCCCTGTTTTAAGCAATTAGGTGAAAGTGCAGCTTTATAGGAAAAAGCCGAATATGGTGTTATTAATAGGTTTCCCTAGTCAATTTTTTTTTTGCTTTTTTGCTGAGGCAATTGGGGTTAAGTGACTTGCCCAGGGTCACACAGCTAGGGAATGTTAAGTGAGACCAGATTTGAACTCAGGTCCTCCTGACTTCAGGGCTGGTGCTGTAACCACTGCGCCACCTAGCTGCCCCTTCCCTAGTCAATTTTAAAAATGATTTACGTATGAAAAAAAATCATTGAGTTCCTTTGTATTTGTGTGGTGAATTGTCCAAGGCGTTTCTGGCATATAATCATGAAGCTCACAGAAACATTGTGAGGGGAAAAAAAATCCCTATTGCCTCAGAATTCTCAGGAACAATCCGGAGGGTTTCTCCCCGCTGCCCTAATTTCTTGTGTGCTTTACTCTAAAAAATAGCAATTCATGTGGGGGGTAATGTCAGATGGAAATGAGTTCCTACCCTTACCCCACCTCCAATCTCTCTCTGATTCTTTGTTCTCCCCACCACTCTTAAGTGCTGGAAGCCCTTGAGGATGCATATTTCGGATTTAGGGGTGGGATGATTTCCTGAGATGCACAAGCTTTTCTTGGGGAATGTGGTTTTGTAAGGTGTAAACCCCCTCAACAAAACCTATTAGGAGATTCTGATTCTTCTTTTTTTGGGGGGAAGGGGAGGCAGTTGGGGTTAAGTGTCTTGTCCGGGGTCACTCAGGTAGTAAGTGTTAAGTGTCCGAGGCTGGATTTGCTCTCAGGTCCTCCTGACTCCAGGGCCAGTGCTCTATCCACTTCAGTGCCAGCTAAATTGCCCCCATTAGAGATGCTTGTCTCTTACCACAAGCACATACTTAGGACCCCCTAGAATGCTAGGTTTGGAGTCAGATAATGCGGGTTGGAATTCCTGTTTTGCCATCTACTATCTGTGTCCCCTTGCATAAGCAGTCATTTCCCATCCCGGGCCTCTGTTTCCTCCATTGTCGGACTAGATGGCCTCTGATGTCTCTTCCAAATTTAGATCTACGATTCCATTTTAATTATCTCCAAGGATTTCAATAGCGATTGAAACCTCCAGGCAACATGCATCTTCTGATGTATAGGGAGAACTGAATATCCAACCCCAAATGGTTGAGATGATGTGAATTTTATGACACGATTACTGGTTTCAATGAAGGCACAAACACTTAATATGCTATGACTTTTATTATCTTATTTACATTAGTATCCAAGAAAGTGAATACAAATCATGAACGTATTTACAGTACTTCAATCACAATATCAAGTTAGAATGTGAGGATTTCATTCATATCAAACACATGGAACAAAACACGTTAGGTGGTGAAATTCTGCAAGCGTCAGGACTGGGGTTAAAAAACAAGCAAAACATTCTAAAGTAAAAGTTAAGCCACAGAGAATAAAAATAAAGTGCATTTTAAAGTCTCACTAGTTAGCTTTGGTGGATGAAGCAAACTTTATATTAAGGCACCTGGCATCCTCTCCATTCTCCCTCAAACTCCAAGAAAATGTATCTGACGAGCTCATAGCCACACGAAAGAATTTTGGTTTCAATCTTGCAACTCTGTCGGGTCAACTTGAACGTCACCACCTCCAAGAACCACTCTCGACACAAGCCATCTCGTAGACTCATTCTTGCGGACTAAAATGATTCTACCGGCTGGACCGTCTTACTCTCCTGCATCCATGTTGCAAATTTTGTGCCAATTAAATAGTGTGCTTTTAAGAAATCTCGTAAGTCAAGTCTGGGATGGCTACACGGTATGTGAACTGAATGCTTATGAAACAGGATTAGATTGTTTTCCCCCTAAGGAGACGTTTAGTGAAATTTTGACTAGTAAATAATATTCCCCATTCTATCACTGAGTTCCTCTCGATCTGATAACGGGCATTTCGCTTGTGAATTTCTGTTTAACCTGCTTTTGAGAACCCAGAATTACTAAATGGGGATTGAACTTGAATTTGAAAGTTAATCAATTTAGGTGGCTATGAATTTAGTGGGGCCAAAGCAGGCGTTTCATTAAATAGTCATTTATCTAATGCTTGCATTGATTTTAAGATGAGATCAGTGGGATCATTCAGAGAAAAACTGATGTCTATGGTCTCCAACAGATTGTTTTTACGATTAAAGTAAGGGGCTACCATGAGCTATGTAATTTTAGCTGCTCCATAGTTAAACGCCAACTTTTTCCCTAAGAAAATTGTCACGGATGCCAAAACAATCTTTTACAAAAGCTCTCCTAAACACCGCAAGTCTCCATCACAAACTGTTGAGAGGAATCTTACCTATGAAGTGTTAACATGAGCTGGTGGAAAATGAGATAGCTTAATAGGTTAAATATTATGAGCCATTTAAGCGTGATCTATTAAATAATCTTAACATTTCCAGTACCCCTGCTGCTATGCTAAACCAGGTCATTAATAGCAAAATGTACTCTGGTTGGCAATTCTATCTTTAACCAAAGGTTCCAATTTTCCACTGGTACACGGTTCAGAACTTAATTTGATGAATGGAAGCCTCACGAACAGAAGGCTCATCTGCTTCAAATGCGGGGTTGTCAAGCTGGGGAAGGACATCCACTGCCACGGAACTTGCGTCGTGATTGACTAGACGCAGATGATCATCTTGGAAAAGAAATGGAAAGTTTAGGACCGTGTCATAGTTAGATGCAGCCAAGAAATACCCCACAGGTTAAGTATTTGCTTTTCCCAAATTCAACTCAAATGTTGAGCAAAGCATTGCGCACAGAACCAAAAAAGGAAGCAGGCCATGCCCTCAAAGACCTTCCGTGGTACCTGGAGGCCATGTCCTCAAAGCCCTGATGTGGTACCCAGACCTAACGTGGTACCTGAAGATCCATCCAACACTCACAGAGGCAAGTAAGTAAACGGGTCTTTTGAGGAAAGTTGCTTAACAACTAGGGGTGGGATAAAGAGCCGAGGAAGGTAGGGATCTGGGAGGGTCCTGTGGAGAAAGTGGCAGCTGAGGTGAGCCTTGAAGGATGCTAAAAGGTATGTCTGAGAAGGGAGTAGATTTAGGCCTGAGATAAAACTTGTGGGAAGGCACCAAGATATGAGTGGCATAAACACATCTGAGGAACAGCTAGGAGTTTCAGGAGTTTCTTTTTTAAAGCCCTTCATAATCTGACCTCTTTCTACCCTTTCTTCCCCTCCATGGATGGATCCCATAAGCTAGCCCCATCAGCCTACTCGCTGCTCCTCGCACATGAAATTCCATCCCCCACCTCTGGGCATTTGCACTGATCAACATCCCCCAGGTCAGGAATGCTCTCCCTCCCTCCTCATCTTTGGCTCCTAACTTCCTTGACCTCCTTTAAAATCCAGCCCAAATCTCACCTTCTACAGGAGGCCATTCCTGGTTCTCCCCACCACTAGAGCCTTCCCTCAGAGAACCTGCCATTTCCACAGTATGTCCGTCACGATTTGTATTTTTGTCTCCCCCGTGAGAACGTAAGATCCTTGAGGGCAGAGACCATGTTTTTGCCTTTTTTTCGTATCCCAAGCGCTCAGCACAGAGCCTGGCACATAGTAAGTGCTTAATAAATACCTGCTGATTGATTTAATTGACTGGAGACTGTAGCAAAGTGAATGAGGAAGAAGAAGAAATAAGACTGGAAAAAGGCGGTGGGGATCAGACTTGAGGATGGCTCTAGATGCCAGGCCCAGTAGTTTGAATTTTATCCCCAGATTGCCTCGGGGCAGTCCTATGCCACACTCTAGCAAGGCTTTTTCCCCCTTTTCCTTCTTTGCTGCTCTAACTAAGCTCAAACAGAAGATGCACTCTCCCGAAGCTTTACGTGATGAATCTACCTTGCTCTGATCATTCCCTTACTCACCGAATCCCAATCTTAAGAGGTGGCAGCTTAAGGGTGAGCTCATAGTCTTTGCCGGCCTGGCTAGCAATAACTACATCTGAAGGGCTAGGAGGGTGGTAAGGCAGGTGGAAGAGACCATGATCTTGCCCCTTGGGCTTAGTTTTGTCTCTTGGGCCTTTTTTCCCCTCCGACTCATCTACATATTCAAATGGATCTTGTGATCCCATCATGATCACAAGCCATCCATGCCTGCCCATCCTGAGAGACTCGTTCCAGGTACTCCCAAAAGTTCGCCACAAGGGGTCCACCCAACGCTGGAGGCCTTCCTCGCTTTCTCCTCACATCATGAGGGTACCATGAAACATCTACATGGGAGACAATAAATAGATGATAACAAATAAATGCTTGTTGATTGATGGGGGAGGGCAGCTTGGAGTTAGAAAGCTGGGCAGCCAGGAACCCCAGAGTTCGTTTGTTAATTATTAGGTTAATAGCCCTTATGTGGATAAAGAACAGGGATAGAGCCTAGCCCTCCGAGATGAAAATGAAGAAAAACACAACATGCTAAACACCAGTTACGACAAAGCCTTAGCAAGGGTAAATTTAATCTGAACATAGACTTGAACCTGAGGGCAATAGCTACTTAGCTACAACTGTCTCATTCTTTGCTCTAAAGAGCTGGGTACCAGGACCTGAGATCTGGAAAGGAAAAAAAAAAATTGGTAAGAAAGGTGTTTGGTTTTTGGTTTTTTGTTTTTTTTTTTTCTTCTCCCTTAGGACTTTTGCTGATCCAAGACCCAGCTGGCTGCTTTACTAAAAGAGGTCTCTAGAGATCTAGATTGATATTATAGAAAGATATATATACATATATGTATGTATACATATTTCCCTGGCTTTGAATTAAGAGAGCACAGCAAAGAGAAGTCTATCGGAAAAAACTTTAACTGAAGCTAGAAGCAAAAAAAGCAGCACAGCCACATGCTGGCAGAATCCAGGCAGAAGAATATTCATTAGAGGCTACATATCCAGCAGAGACCAGTAAGAAGCAGGACCAGCGGAAAGCCCCTGAAGCATGAGAGATCTGCATTACCCTTCTGCCAGTGTCCAGCCCCTCCACGCGTATGCCGCTCTTCTCATGGAGGGTGTGTGTATATTGTGGAAGGTATGTCAGTGCTATATTTCTTACTCTGCCAGTTCATCTTGGGTCTTTGCGTTGAACTACTTGTGTCCTCTGGCAGACTGTGAGGGGTAAATAAAGGGGTGGGAGCTCCTGGAGTTAAAGACCCTTGACCCTGAGATAGCTGGAAACCTGTACTGAGAGTAAGATCATGCCCCAGGTGCTATATAAGGAAACTCAGAGATCATCTAGTCTGTCCTGTACTTAAAAAAGGAATTCTGTTTATAAAAGTACAGAAGAAAGAACACCACATTTGAAGACCTGAATTCAAATTTGGACTTATTTCCTGACTATTCACTTATTATTTAGTTATTTCTCTTTACTTCATTTGTTAATTAAGACAAGTGACTTCCTTTCCCTGATGAACTAGTTGCCTTCTGGGGTCCTTCCAGCTCTAGATTCAAGATTCTACCAGACCTGGGACTTCCCCATTCTACTTTTGGATGGCTCTAAATTATTAGCAAAATTTTCTTCCATTTGGCTTAGGTTTGCCTCGACAACTCTTACTCAAATACCTGAAGTCAGCCACTGTTCCTCTCATCCTTCCCCCTCCCTCCCCATCACAGGTCTCTTCTTTTCTAGGCTAAATCGCCCTAGTTCCTCCAACTGATGCATATGGCATCAACTTGAGGCCCTTTCCCATTCTGGTAGCCCCACTCAAGACACTCTCCATATTCTCAAAATGAGATGGCTAGAGCTGAGCGTGCTGTTCCAGATGTGTGGTCTGATCAGGACATACATATGGCAGTGAAACTATTCATTACCTCCCCTCATCCTGAATCAGATCCCCCTTCTTGTGGTCTATGATTGCAGTAAACCTCCAGATCTTTCTCACAGGAATGGCTGTATAGCCATGTCTTCCTTGACCTCAGATCAATCAACAAACATTTATTAAGGCCTACTATGTGCTAGACACTGTGCTAAGCACTGGAGATACACATTAAAAAAAATGAAACAATCTCTGCCCCCTTTGGAGCTTCCATTCTAGAAGGGGAAACAATACATAACACACACACACACACACACGTAAATATAAACAGAATGAATATATGCAAAATAAATTCAAAGGATTTAGGGGAAGGTGAGTAACAGCAGTTGGGAGGGATCAGGAAAAGCTTCAGGTAGAGGGTGGTATATGAGCTGGGTCTTGAAGGCCTAGAAGGATTCTACAAGGCAACAGTGAGGAGATTGTGTGGTTGTGTATTATGAGCATGGATAATGGTCACTGCAAAGCGTGGAGATGAGATGGGAGACAGAATGTCGAGTGAGGAACAGAAAGAAGGCTAATTTGGCTAATTCATGGGAAGTGGGGAGTGAAGGGGAGCGATATAGCAAGGTTGGAAAACAGTTTGGGGCCCGGTTGCGAAGGGCTTTTTCAAAAGAAAATGGCAAATGAAGTATTTTATATTCGTGGCAACAGAGCGTCATGGGAATTTGCAGGGTCAGGATATGACCCGCTCAGATTTGTGCTTAAAAATATCATTTTGTTATCTGCATATTGTGCACATAAAATGACTTTGCTTTTTAAATCCAAGTTTAAGAAATTTCATCTCATTCAATTTCCTGTCAAGATCATTTTGGATTCTGACTTTGATCTAGCCTTTCATCTAAGTCATTAATAAAAATACTAAAGAGCTCAGGCTTGAGCCCAGATCTTGGGATACTCTACTCAAGAGTTCAACTTCAAGTTGCTATCAAGTTAATGCTAGGTCCAGAACTCTTTGGGTTGAGCCAAATGCCTGCCTGTATCTTGCGGAAGCATATACCACCCAGACCTCAGTTGGGTTATAAAATATTTTTTTTAAAAAAGAGGATGACAGTGTCCTGGATCCTTGGACACACCTCAAAGACCCAATTAGTCTTTCTTGAATAAAAGACTTTCCCCGAAATGAATCTTATTAATCTTGTGGCCCAACTAAGAGTGAGAATGGCTCCTGCTTTATTCCAACTAAGAGAGGCGTCACTTCATATACCTTTGACCAGATTGAGAGAGTAGTTAAAATAATTGGTTGGGGACAAAAATCTATCTCAACTCTATACTTTTGTTATGGTATAATTTTGCATTTTCTTTCATGACTATCAAATATAAGTGGCCACTGCTTAGGTCAGAGAGAATTCCAATTAGCAAGGCGAAATCTTCCAAACAGGGCTCTCCCTCCAAGAAGGCGGACACATTACATAAATTGTCTCTGAGAGCCTTTGGCTAAAATATAGAGTACAGACTTTTTCTTCTACGCTCTATCCTTTGTGCTCAAGAGATTAAAATGAGACACTTTGCTAAAATCTAGGTAAATGAAGTTGATAGCAGGGGTTCCTAACTTGGGGTTCATGAACTCGTAGTTTTTTTTTTAATTACATTTTGATGACTGTATTTCAGTATAATTGGTTTTCCTCGCAAATCTTTATATTTTATTCTATGCATTTTAAAATTTGATTCTAAAAAGGGGTGCATAAGCTTGGTAAAGGGGTCTAGGATCCCCAAAAGTTAAGAAACCCCTGGTCGATAGCATTCCACTGACTTTCCAGTCTTATAGTAACCCTGTTAAAAAAGGAAATATAGTTAGTCTCGCAAGACCTGTTCTGGATAAAGCCATTTCAGCTCTCCATGCCACAATTTTCTTTTTGTAGACACTCAAAAACCATTTCTTAAATAATATGTTCTAGAACTTTGTCAGGAACCAAAGTCAACTTCCCTGAGCTCTTACCTTTCTTCTGAAGACTGAGGCATTTGCTTTCCAGTCCTAAAGTATCTCTTTGGTTCTCCATGCTCTTTCAAAGATCACTGAACCCAGGACCTCAGACAACAGATCATATCAACCAGTTCTTTCAGTATTTTGGACAGTGCTAGATTCAGAGCCAAAGTCCTGGGTTCAAACCCCAGTTGTGCCACCCGAGTGATCTCGATCATGTCACTACACATCTCTTGGCTTCAGTTTCCTCATCTCCAAACTGAGGACCTAGATGACCTCTAAGGTTCCTTCCAAGTCCAAATCAATAACCTGATATTGGCTATCTGGGCCTTGTGGCTTGAGCTCATCCATGGCAATTGGGTACTTTCACTACCTGGGTCTTAACCCAGATTGCGCCATCTTGTTCTGCCAAGTCTAGTCTGAGTATTCTTGGTCAAAAAAATAGAAGTAAGATCAGGTTTGGACAGTTTGGCCTTCTCTCTGCCATCACCTTGCCATTATCTCCCCCGGTCCCTTAGCAGAGGTCCTAACACAGAGCTAATTCTCTTCTTTTTTCCTGAGAGCTTTAAAGTATCATCTTAAGCATTTCCCACCAGTTGAGATCATTCTAAGCTCGACTATTTCTGACACAGTTCTGACAGGTAGCAGGCCTTTACCTTTAATCTTCTGTACCTGTCCTAGCTTCCATATCCCGTATACAGCTTTTTCAAACTCAAAATTTGGCCAAGGAGCCCCCTGTGCATTAAGATTGGCCTCTTTGGACAGTTCCCTCTATAACTGACTCCCTATTTTCAGAATCGTATTCTTGTGAGTGGCTCATCGCTCCACTCTAGCCACAGGATCCTAGCTAGCTCTCCTTGAAATCTAGCGTCCCCCAGAATGGGGCATATCACACTGTGTCTTGCTCCCCTCTTCTTTTCTCCTCTCCTACATCGCCTCAGTAGCGAGGTGTATGACTTTTTTTGTTTTTGTTAATTCTCTCATTCTGCAAAGGCTTTTCTGCCTGGACTGGAACGTTCCATAGTCAAAGGCTGTGCCATTATTTTGTCTGTATTCTCTCAAGAGGCCGAATACTATTGCTCAGAGGAGGGCAACTACTTGTTGAATGACCAGCCATGAGACCAATAGCATATGGAAAGCAAATTCCGCCAACTGAATGACCACGACAGGAATACATGAGATGCAAGGCCCACAAACTGGAAATTCACAAGTACAGCAATTGTCTCTGCCAGATCTGCACCAAACAGATCCTCCTCCCCACTCCTTTGCTCTCTGCATCTCCTTCATGTAAATCTGATCTCTATGGGACGGTTAAAATTAAACAACAATGATGAGAGTAGTGGAGGCAAAACACTTCAATACCATAGCTGTAAAAAAAAATCTCAATTAGAGTTTCAGTGAGAGACAACATGGCATAGTAGATGGAGAGATAACCTCAGAGTCCAGGGAACATGGGTTCAAGTGACTCAGTGTCCTGGAAAATCTCCAAGACTGTAAATTGCACAGAGAATGCCGAGCTGCATCAGTAAAAGGAGTTACCTCATCATACGTTTGTACGCCAATGAAGTCAAAGGTCCAGTCCCAGACATTCCCATCCATCCCATCCCATAGTTTCAGTGAAAACGGATTTGAAAAAATATATATTGATTGATTGATTAAATAGTATTTTGAGCTTATAAAATATCAATCAATAGATCTATTATAATAGATCAATAGATTATTAGTATATTTTCCAACCTTGCCCGATTTTGTTTCCCTTTTATACCAGCCATGCCCCCAAGCTGGGGAGTCAGACAATCATCGGGGGTGTGCAATTTACTTTGGTGGGAAACACCACTTCTTTTATTGGAATGCTCCAGAGCAAGCAACCAAACTTCCCTAGTGCTGGGACAGAGTCCGAGGAAGTAGAAATGCGCTCTCTCCCGTGACGTTATTTCCAATAGTCTTTCAAGAACACGTCAATAGATTCAAAGCCAATTTCTCTACGGCACTTAGAAGAAGCCACCAATATTTAGAGGAGGGCCAGAGCTTTCCCTTAGTGGAAAAGCTGACGGCTTTACAACCCTTGTAGTCCATTAGCTCTCTGGTCTCAGAATTCCAAGAGACCACCAGGTTAGTTTGAATAATTCCAGGCTCTCGGTAAAGACCTACACCATCCATTATGGTGATGCCTGTCAGTGGAGTCCTAGCTCCAGCAGGTCTTCCTGAGCTGGTCGGGCTTTTAGTAGAGACCCAATGAAGGGCCAGGTTGCTGGACACTCAGCACTTTAGAACATGTCACTGTGCCTGCCTAGTAGGAGGGGGTAAGTTCTTGAGAGCAGGAATGATCACATTCATTGTACTTGCATCCCCAGCACCTAGTACAGTGCCTGGCACATAGTAGGTACTTAATAAATGCTTGTCGACTGACTGAAGGCATGGACTGGATCTGATTTCATCTTTGTACTCTCAGCATCAAACATAGTGCCTGACATGTAAAAGGCACTTAATAAATGTTTGTTGATTGATTAACTGAGAGCATGGACCGTGTCTGATTTCATCTTTGTATTTCCAGCATCAAACACAGTGCCTGGCACATAATAGCTGCTTAGTAAATGCCTGTAAATTAATGTTGAAGTTTCTCTGTACAAGTTTCTTTTGCACACAATTAAGGACCCGTGAACCAACATTCAAACACATCAAAAGGCAGGGCTTCTCATATAGAGCAACCTCATAATAATTCCTTCAGCATTTCAATGCAAGAGAAACAACATTTTACTTAAGATTCAAAAGACCAGGGTTTGAGACTGCCACCGAGGAGCTGTCGGACCAAGAGCAAGTCACATAGCTTCCCTGGGCCACTGTTGTCTCATTTCTAAAAAGGAGATAATAATCCTTATCTGCACAGATTTTTCTGAAGGTCCAAATTAGAGAGAGAGTGTGTGCTGTGAAAGCCTAATTTATCACCATGGAAATAAACCTAAGTTCTTGCAGTGATGGCGGAAATACTGATCTTTCAATTGTCTTCATTTAATTTCATATATTTCTAGATCGGGTGTGTGTGTGTGTGTGTGTGTGTGTGTGTGTGTGTGTGGCTTTGTATGAGTGTGTGAAAGTGTGTGTGTCTGTATGTGAGTGTATGAGTGTGTGTGTGTGTGTGTGTGTGTGTGTGTGTGTGTGTGTGTGTGTAGAGATGGCTGGAAGTGGGTGTTTGACATTAGGCTCACTCTCTAATAAAAAAAAAATTATGGCATGCGCCCATAAAGCAGGGGTTAGTGGGCAGCATATGCAGTAAAGAGTGAGTTGCTTTGGAGGGGGAGGGTTCTCTGATGCTTGAGAAGGAACCCGAATTAATACTTGCTCTGGGACTGAGCACGCTCCTCCATGGGTGGCTCATCTGCACCTTGGACCGAAGCATACCCAGAAGAGGCTGTCTCGCTGTGGCTATCCTCTTCACGAGGGGAATAAGATTCTGGCGATCCATTGATGTTAGGGTTAGATCCAGCAGTTTGGAACGACACAGTTCCCGCTTCGACATCAGCCTTCAGAGAGCATGCAGACATTAAAAAAAAAAATTCAGACTTCATGTAGCTGTGTACAAATGATCATCATTATCTTTTCTTTCTTCTTCGAATGACAGACTTCTAAACACACTATAATCAACCAGAAAATTGAGTCCACAGAGAATAAGAAAGAAGAAATAAAATTGGATTAGACGGTAAATTAGCCAAGCTGGCTAGGGAGAGAGTAATGGTTAGAACCTTGTTTCAGATCTTTCTGCAAGCTGGGGCCCCACCTACTTGGCTGCCACCACCCTTTCCGGTCACCAAAAAACGCTACATGTTTTCACTGAACCATGCAGTCTCTTAGGGAGGGAGAAGAAAAAGTCAGCAGGGATTTTTTCTTTACGCTTTCAAGATTTTTATGTTTGCTCAAAGATAAACAGTCTAAGTCTAATACTCAAGACAGGTAAAGAATAAAGGCAGGGTTTTCTTTGCAGTCCAAGTACATTTGTGGCAAATGCCTTTGCTTCCTTGGCATGCAAAATAGAAGATTCACTTACCTCAACCCCAAGAGCTTTAAGGATATCACATTTGCACATGGGGCAAGTTCGGTGTTCCAAGAGCCAAGGGTCAATACAGGTCTTGTGGAAAAGATGGCTACATGATAAAAAGAAACATCTCATTATTGAATTGCCATTTGCCCAAACTCAAAGCCTTGCCTCTGTCACTAAATATCCAAATGAACTTTCATTAGAATTTTCTTTGGTGTGTAGTCCCCACCCGCCATTTTCTCCTTTTATGTACAATCTCTAATGCAAGAATGCCATCTGTCATTGAATTATTATCTACGGAGAAGTACATGTGGGGGAAGCTAGGTGGCGCAGTGGCTAGAGCACCAGCCCTGAAGTCAGGAGGACCTGAGTTCAAATCTGGCCTCAGACACTTAGCACATCCTAGCTGTGTGACTCTGGGCAAGTCACTTAACCCCCACTGCCTCAGCTGCTCCCCCCCAAAAAAAAAAGAAATAAAAGTATATGTAAACTTGGGAAATTTCCTCTGAATTCTGCATTTAAAATCTCTTTGCCGTAGTTTCACAAGGAGTTGTTCATGCCCAACTAAGCCAAAAGGCTAACCCAGAGCTACTTTGTTCAAGGTAACTGGGCCCAACATTCCCTAGTTGTAAAGTAGAGCATTATCACACCTCTTAGAGAATAAAATCTTTAAGGCCCTATGCTTTTGGCAACTGTTTATTTTAACTTGCTTTTCTAATCATAATATGATTGGAAAAGTAAGCTAAAATAAAGTGTCCTTAAAGCTATCAAGAAGTACAAAAGTCTTTCCTTGATGATGCCAAGTCAGTTCAGTGTATATTATATGAATAATAAAAACTAACATTTATAGAAGTGGCTAGGTGGCACCATAATGGACAGAATGCTGGGTCTGCAGTCAGGAAGACTGTGATTCAAATCCTGCTTGGCCAACTCACTTCACCCGTCTGCCTCAGTTTCCTCGTCTGTAAAGCAGGGATAACAGTAGCACCTATCTCACAGGGTTATTGTGAGGATCAAATAAGAGAATACTTGTAAAGTGCTTTGCAAACCTGAGAGTGCTATATATTATTATGCTGACTTTGTATTTAGAATTCTTTTTGATTATTAGCATATTTTCCAAGGTAGAGAAGTTAGGTTAACTTGGGCTCTGTGAACTTTTATATTTACATATACACACGTGCACACACACACACACACACACACACACATATGTATATTCCAAAAGACTCATGATGGAAAATACAATACACAGTCAGAGAAAAAATATAGAGTCTGACTGCAGATTGAAGCAGATTACATTCACTTTTTCTTGTTTTTGAGGGTTTTTGTGATTTTCTCCTTTTGTTCCTTTTCTTCTTTCACAGCGTGACTAATATGGTAATGTTTAACTGAATTGTACATATATGGCCTATATCACATTGCTTGCCATCTAGGAGAAGAAGGAGGAAAAAACATTTGGAATTCAAAATCTTATAAAATGAATGTTGAAAACTGTCTTTACATGTAATAGGAAAAATAAAATATTATTTATAATACAGACAGATAGTAGTATTTCCATATATTTAGTCTCCTTGTTAATCCGCTGTACCTTATACATTTAAAATCATCATTTTGATAAGGGATCCTTAGGTTTCCCCACGGCTGCCAAAGGGGTACAAGACACAAAAAAAGGTTAAGAACTCCTGGGTTAAAGGAATATTTTTTAAATGACAGAATTATAAATGGAGGAGAGGGGCAAACTAACCAGAGATTCTGATTTTGACTTTTGTTAAACATGGCACTCTTAGGTGAATGAAACTATATAAAAGTGACGACAAATATAGTAACATGAAAAAATTGAACATATTTACATTTAAAGAACAATAGAGAAACAATGTTTTGAATCATTATATTTCCTGAAAGCCCTGACACAAGTTTTTTTTTCCCCAGTTCCTATTATTCTTTTTTAAAAAATCCACTTGTGTTTCATTTAAAAAAAAAAAAACATTTTATTGATGACTTTCTTTTGTATCACAAACACTTGCTTGGGTGGGTGGGTAGGTAGGGACCAACACCTTACCTTCCTCCAAATTGAACCCTCCCTTGGAACAAAGCCAAACGAGTAAGCCCTAACACACTTGACTATATTCTGACCTAGTAGTTCCCAGCCTCTCTGCCATGAGGAAACAAACTTCCATCTGATTCTCTGCTAATTTTAATTACTCATTTAGTGATCTTTTCTTGTATATTACTCTAGTCACTGTGTATATAATTATTATAATTCTGCTTACTTTACTATGCATTGGTTTACCCAACTAATCCCACAAATCAGAATTTCTCATATTTGCCATTTCTTACTGCATAAAAAGATTCTGTTCCATTTGTATACCAGGGTTTTGCTTGGTTTTCCCCCAGTAATTCTCCAACTGAAGGGCACTCACTTTGTAGTTTTTGTTAACTAGCATGCTGCTCTAGTGGTGTATTTATACAAGTACCCTCTCTCCTTCTTCCTCCCCTCATCCATCCTTTGAGTATATCTATGTAGAGTCCAAGAATCATTATCCAGGATACAAAAGAAAATCAGACTTACTTGCATGTTAATATGCGCACAATGTCATTTGGTCTAAATATTTCAATGCACACAGCACAGCTGTCTCCATCAGGTCCAGTTTCCTAGAACAAATATATAGATATTCATTATCTTTTTAAAAAATCATCACTATCATTTCCTAAATCTACTCATCTCCCAAAACTCGAATGACACACTGACCATGTATATCTTTGGAGTCTCTCACCTCTCCAGCCAGAAAGAACACTGTTCATCATCAGTCCTCCAGAGTCAGTATTGAGTTAGTGATCACACTGATCTGAATTCTGAAGTCCCAGTTGTTTTTCTCTCCATGATTATGGTCGGTATGCTTATTGTGCTCAGAGTTGTGCTTCCTTTACTTTGCCTTAATTCAAACAAAGCTTCCCAAATTTCTTTGAGTTCTTTGTCATTTCTTACAACACAAATACCAGAGTCTGTTAATTCCTTCCTCAAATAATGAACACCCACTTTTTTTGAGGGACTACTACAAAAAATATTAGCATGAGTGTGTGTGTGTGTGTGTGTGTGTATGTGTGCACGTGTATAATATGCCTTTCACTCTGTTTTTTGGAGGTAATCAAGGTTAAGCCCAGGGTCACATAGTAAGTGTTTGAAGCTGGATTTTAACTCAGGTCCTCCTGATTCCAGGATCGGTGTGCTATCTACTGCAGCACCACCCAGGTGTCCCTCTCCCTCTGTTTTCAATCTCCTTTGAGTGTAGGACCCAACAGTGTATGAACAATCTAGTCACTTCTTTATCACAGCTCCCAATGATTTCCGATTGTTTTTCTTATTATCAGTGATTTGTAGCATTTTTTTTTCATATGCTAGCTGGTAGTTTGCATTTCTTTTGCTAAACTGTTTATCTCCTTTAATGACCATTAGGGAATTGATGGTGGCCTTATATGTTTGCATCAATATCTTCTGATAGTGGGTTTTTAACAGAGGTTTGATGCAAAGGTGTTTTCCCAAAAGATGAAATGATTTTTTTTGCTACAACTTTTTGGGGATATGCAATAAAAATTGTCTAATTTTCTTTTTATGATCACCTATATATCCCTTGCTTTGTTAATAATTTGCCCTAATCATAGTTTTAAAAGCTATCTTTTAATATTTTTATGACATGAACTTGGATACTGAGATCACATATCTATTTAGAGCATCTGGGGGGATATTATGTGAGAAGTTGACTGGACCTAATTTTTGGATATACTGCTTTACAGATTTCCTGAGAGTTCTTTCCCAAGTAAACTCCTTGTACTGTTGGGTTTACTGGACAATGGATTACTTTGGTAGTTTCTGGGTCTTCTTTGTCTACCTTATCCATTGATCTGCATTTGTACTTTTTCAATGGTATCATCAAGGTTAGATAGCACCAAACCCTCTTCTTTCCTACTTTTACTCCTTTTTCTTGCTTAAGAATTTGGACCTTGCTCCAAATCACTATTGATCAGAGAAATGCAAATTAAGACAACTCTGAGGTACCACTACACACCTGTCAGATTGGCTAAAATGACAGGAAAAGATAATGATGAATGTTGGAGGGGATGTGGGAAGGCTGGGACACTGATGCATTGTTGGTGGAACTGTGAACAGATCCAACCATTCTGGAGAGCAATTTGGAACTATGCTCAAAAAGTTATCAAACTGCATACCCTTTGACCCAGCAGCGTTTCTATTGGGCTTATATCCCAAAGAGATCTTAAAGAAATGAAAGGGTCCCACATGTGCAAGAATGTTTGTGGCAGCCCTTTTTGTAGTGGCTAGAAACTGGAAACTGAGTGGATGCCCATCAATTGGAGAGTGGCTGAATAAATTATGGTATATAAAGGTTATGGAATATTATTTTTCTGTGAGAAACGATCAGCAGGATGATTTCAGAGAGGCCTGGAGAGACTCACATGAACTGATGCTGAGTGAAATCAGCAGAACCAGGAGATCATTATACACAGAAACAACAGTACTATATGATGATCAATTCTGATGGACATGGCTCTCCTCAACAATGAAATGTTTCAAACCAGTTCCAATTGTTCAGTGAAGAAAGCCATATACACCCAGAGAGAGGGATGTGAAATGTGGACCACAACATGACATTTTCATGCTCTCTATTGATGTTTGCTTGCATTGGGTTTCCTTTCTCTGATTTTTCTTTCTTGTAGATACGATTTTTCTTGCACAACAATAAGTGTGGAAATATGCATACATATATTCGATTTGTCAAGTATTTTAACATAATTAATATGTAGTGGACTTCCTGCCATCTAGGGGAGGGGTGGGGAGTAGGGGGGAAAAATTTGTAACAGAAAGCTTTGTAAGGGTTAATGTTGAAGAATTACCCATACATATGTTTTGCAAATAAAAAGTTTTAATGAAAAAAAAGAATTTGGACCTTTTGTTTCTTCAAATGATTTTTTAAAAAATTTTCTCAAGTTCTCTGACCTTTATTCTAGGACTTTGTTTTTAAAAATCCAAATTACATGGTAAATATCAGAATATAATCTGGATAGCAGATTTCTTCTGGGAAAGGGAAACATAATAGAAGAAAATATTCCCAAAGAATTGTCTAATTTACAAGTTCCAAATAGACGAGTAATTTTTTTTTCTTTTTCCTTTTCACTTTTAATTTCAGCTTTAAATTCCTTCCCTCCTTCCACCCCTTTCCCTACCTATTGAGAAGGCAAGAAGTATGATATCCATTTTATATATATAGCTAGCTTAAGACTAGCTAGTTTCCCCCTGAAAAGTTGTCATCCAAGTTGTACCACTTAGACATCAAGGAAATGAGGATATACTTTTGTTTTGGAGTTCATTGCTGTGATTTCATGGGTGTAAGGAACTCCTGGTGTGGTAACTCATTCTACCAATAAAAACCAATGACTAAAAAAAGAGCCAGAAGCACTGAGAAGTTAACTGATTTTCCCCATGGTTATAGGATTAGTACATATAGCATATATACAAGGGATGGAACTTAAACCTAGGGCTTCCTAACTTCTGGGTTGGCTCTATCCATTACTCCAGGTGGCCTCTCAGGAAACATGAGGGACTTATAAAAGTCAAAGTCGAAGATGCTTTGGTAGAAAGTAACTTGTTTCAGTGCTTTAAACAACAATGGCAATTCAAAGCATTCCAAGTACCTTGTCTCCATGTTTCAGAGCTCGCAGCTGAAGCTTCCCAATAGCTCTTTTAGCATCTGCTTTTAGTTGTCTCTGTTACAAAACATATTATATAAAAATGAGGAAAACAGACAATTTTTTCAACAGAAATGAGATGTAAGATGAATGATAAATACTAGTCAAGGCTCGTTAAAGAAAGTTATTCTTTTTCTTAGGTAAAAGATCTCAGTTAGCCAAAGAAAGGTTTCATTTTTATCTATTACCCTTGGGAATTGATATTGCTGAATCCAGTCAATTTCCAAGCTAAATAAAAAATTAAAATGTACAATTCTTTTTGGGGGGGAAGGGGGAAGAAGGGGAATTTCTTCACTGTGGAAAGACTTCCTGCACTGACAGATAAAAACAAGTCTAGTTTAAGATAGGGCTTCTTAAACTTTTTCCACTCATGACATCTTTTTGCCTCCAAAATTTTTCTATGAGCCTGGGTGTTTAGGTATATAAAATAGGTATTTAATCCAAACATTTACTGATAATAAATCATAATTTTGAAACCCCCACATTAAGGAGCTGGGATCTAAAAGATGTGTTTTGAGGCACTCAGAGATTAAGTAACTTGCTCAGGGTCATAAATGTGTCACAGGCAAGACTCAAAACCAGGTCTTTCTGGCTCTAAGGCCAGCCACTACACCATTGTGCATCTTATTTAAATACCAACTGTTAAAAGGTGTTGGGTTTTTTTTTTAACTTTTTCTATGGAAATCTTTTAGAAAGATGCTTCCCTGTTTTAAAATATGGCAGTCATTTAAAATATTTTTTGAGTTCAGCTACCACATTTTAAAAAAAGGAAGCATATTTATTTGTTTTGAAATATGATAGCCAAAGTCAAATTTTTTAAAAATTACATGTAATTGGGAAAAAATAAAATATCAAATTAAAAAAAGAAAAAATATATAGCAGCAGTTGCTGGAGGGTCAGGTGGTCTCTAACCTCTACTCAGTGGTGGCTTTTTTGACCCTCCCTGGTCATTGTGGGGAGCCAGCACTTTCCCTATATATTTGGCATCATTCCAACCTAACAAAGATTTTGAAGAATTTCAGTATGCTAGGATAGTAGTTGCTCAAATCTGCCACCTGAAATGTGGAAGTTAGCAAATCGAATGAATTTCACTATCCTCCAGCTAAACTTATTTAGCACAATAATCAACTTTCCAGACATCTCACTGGGTAGGTGTCCCGCTATTCCACCATTTTTCTGTATTCCATATTACATGTGATTTGACTGTCTTTTGACACAAAAACAAAGTTCAAACTCAGATGTTACTCCCTGGAGTGTCTTCATACATGATTAACTGTCCATGCAATTCACTGAGTTGTAACAGAGTTAAGTTTAAATAAGGCTACAAAAAAGAGACTTTAATAACCCATTGACTTGAAATATACCCATTTCCAAGTGAGATAAAAGTGTTCCACTGTGTGCAGAATACTTTGCTTTGTGTTGGGGGAGATGCAAAGCAGATGTAAAATATGATTCGTGCATTTACAGATAATTAGCCTTAGGGAGAAAAGACATCAACAGAGACAGCTATGATACCAGATATGAAATATTGAGGACATTGCCAAGTTAAATAATCCGATTCTATGGGAGATCTGATGGAAGGAGAAGCCTAGCTTTCTAAGCTTATGCTTTCAGACTCCTTAATAGCCAGCCAAACTGAATCATTTGCTACTACTCCTCCTCATGTGTGATAAGTCATCTCCCATCTTCAGGCTTTTGTGCTGGCTGTCCTTCCTCCGTGCCTGGAATTTACTTGATCTTCTTTCATTTCTTAGAATCCCTGGCTTCCTTCGATGCTTGGCTCAAGTGCTCTGGAGGAGAAAGTGAGGCTGACTGACTTTTCCTATCTCTGCCTCACTTAAATCCAATTCACACATAAATCAAGACATCAACCTGTAATGTCATTGCTCTTCTTTGAGAATGAAGGATTAAAAACAACAAGTAGTACTTCCTGCTATGTTCCGAATGTTAAGAATATATTTACCTTCCATGTTTTCGGAGATCTTCCCTTGGAAAATCACTCTGTATATGTTTCATATTTATCTGCATACTTGTTGTTTTCTACTTACTTGCGGTCAGGGATCTGTTTATGACTTTGTGTCCTAGAGAGTAGCATAGGTCTTGGCACAGAGTAGGTACTCAATAAATATTTGGGGAATGAGTAAGAAAATGAAAAATAAACAAAACCAAAAGACCATCATCAATTAAGAAGAGGGAGGGAGTCAGGGCCAAAATCCATTTCCCCTTTGTTCCTAAAACATGCACTGGAAAGCTAAGGGGATCAACTGATTGTGGCAAAAAGGATATTAGGCTCAGGGCAGGTGGAAGACCTAGTTTCTGTGGCAATTTTATGTATTAACTCATGACCTTGAGCAAGTTGTTGGGTCTCATTTTCCTTACTTGGACAACTGTTGATGATCTCTAAGGTTCCTTCTTGCTCTAAAATTATGTGACTCAGTGATTTCTTCCGTCAGTAACTTCATCTAGAGCTAACATAATAGATTTTTTCCTTCTGAGCCCCCTCTAGTCTCATGAGCCTCGTGGATATAGTTATGTGGCGGCAAATATCAATCTTCTATTTAGGTACATGAATTTTTCCCAATTACCTGAACATCTCTCTTAGTAAGTTTTAAAATTGTTTTATTTAGCTGCCAGGAACCCAATGATAAACTTGGTCATACAAGGCAGCATGGGACCACAGCCTAACAAAGAGAGTTTCCAACACTGTCAATTCCTTGCATTTTTGTTATGTTTTCATTAAAAATTTGGATCAAGCACTGGCAAGTGTAAACAGCAGCAAAATTGACACAATCCACATCTATCCCCCTTTGGAGCTTCAATTCTCATATGATATGCCCAACAGATGTAGGGCAGCATCAAGGTTACCAAGCTTAAATGACCTTCAGTAATGATCTTCCTTCCTGCTATTTTTCTTCCTCAAATGCTACCAAAAAGAAGAGGAAAACCACAGGCTTGTAATACAAACATTTGAAGTTGGGCATGAGAATTATGTTATTTATGGGGGTAGGCTATTCCTGACTGGCACAAACAACAAGAATAAAAGTGTTTCTAGTTCTAACTTCACTTTCATTTACAATTATGCTACATTTCATTGGCTTTCACATACAGCAGCAGTGGGAAACATCCAGCCCATGGGCCATACCAAGCCCATGAAATCATTTGCTAAGGCAACCACAGGCAATGATGACGTGAAAGCTAGGTACAACAATCTCACACTGATTAAGTTCTTTAAGTCGATAATTTTGTATAAACGGTCAATGATGTTACTAATATCCAAATGGCCCTTGGCAGAAAAAAAGGTTCTCTATATCTGATACACAGAGTGGTCCAAGTCTTACGATTTGACAGGTTATTAAACTTATCAAGCTTAGGGCTGCACTAAGACTTTCAGGACATGTTATATGCAAATATATAACTCAATTTTTTACATCTAATTCAAATAACGTAGAAGAAGTATAGCAGAATAGCAAGAGTCCTGGGCCTAGCATCCAGAAAGAGCTGCTTAAGTCTAATATTTAACACTGAGTAACCATGGGCAAGTCATCTAACTTTAACTTATAACAGCCAGCATTTCTATGATACACTTTATACACCATCTTGTTTGATCCTTACAATTATCCTGGGAGGTATATATTATTATTATTTTTTTTTTTTGCAGAGGCAATTGGGGTTAAGTGACTTGCCCTGGGTCACACAGCCAGGAAGTATTAAGTGTTTTGAACTCACATTTGAACTCAGGTCTTCCTGACTTCAGGGCTGGTGCTCTATCCACTACACCAACTAGCTGCCCCAGTATATATTATTATTATTCCCATTATTCCCATATGAATAAGATGAGGCTAAGAGCAGGGATATAAATTTGCCCAGGGTCACATAATGTGTGTGTGTGTGTGTGTGTGTGTGTGTGTGTGTGTGTGTGTGTGTGTGTGAAGTAGAAGTAGGCTTTGAACTCCTGACTCCAATCTAGGATTCTATCTACTTCACCACAAAAAGGTATAATAATATCAGTAGAACCTATTTCATAGTGTAGTGAAGATCAAATGAGCAAATGGATATTAAGGTGTTGTGTAAACTTTTAAAAAACACAATTCACATACATGTTGGCTAATTAAATATTTTTTGTGGAAATGATAGAACTTTAGATGTAAGCTAGGTGAACTTCAGATCATTTGAGTAGTCGGACCCAAAGAATAGTCATTAATGACTTGGTGTCCAACTAGAAAGAGGTCTTTAGTAAAGAGAGCCAAGGATCTGTACTTAGTCTGGTGCTAGTCAATATTTCTATCAGTGACTGAGATGGAGGTAGTAATGGATTAGCAAGCATTTTTTAAAGAACCTTCTAGGTGCTAAGCTCAAAGAATGCAAAGCTAGAAGGGATAGCTGATATGTCAGAGGATAGAAAGAATCAATCTCCAAGCGGGGGTCATTAAATGATGGCCAAAGGCCAAAAGCCCAACCTCTTGCCTATTTTTGTGTAGCCCAGAAGCTAGGAATGATTCTGAAATTTCTAGATACAATAAAATCTTATTTTAAAATATTTTAAAATTATTTTCAGCTTGCCAGCCCCCTGGGTTAGAGTATTGGGTCAAAGTGAATAAGATGAACGTCAGTAAGGATTCAATAGGAAGTTTTATATCTTAATTCAAAAAAAAATTGACTTCCTAAATTGTACAAATATAAAATGTAGAGACCTGGTTAGGCAACAGTTCATTTGAAAAGATGAACTCAATGAGCTGAGATAGTGATACAGTGCCTGACATATAGTAATAAAGATTAATAAATACATGTTGACTCATGGATCACTGTGGTGTCTCCATCATTTCACTGATGTGGCAGAGATCACAATCCATCAAAACTTTCTCATCCCAGACAAGTCTTCCTATATCTTCCCAGAATCCTCCCCACAAGGGATCCACTTGACATGTTAGGTCCTTTGTCCAAATTTCAAGCTGGAATAGATACCAATTGAGCACTGCCGGCTAGCCATTGGTTAACCCTTGTTCTCCTGTCCTTTCAGTTGTACCTTGTTCTCTTGATATCTTATCACTTCTTCTACATAGCTGCTAGTAAAATGCTGCAGCCTAATCATGTCTGCCATGTCTGTTACCTTTTGGGTGACCTATTTGCTTCTTTGGAAACTTGTGGTAGAATGAAATAGGACTTTGAAATGGAAGAGGAACTCTCTACAGATGATAAGGTGCTTGAGATGTTGTTTGTGAATGACACTGTGATGATTACATCAAACCTTAGAATATTGCAGAGTCTTATGAAGGTCTATAATAACTCAGAAAAGTTTAGCCTAACTATCCACACAGGAAAAACCAAGTGGATAAAGAATGTCTGTTGTTCAGCTTAGGCCCAGAATGGAAAAAGGGAAAAAAAAATGGACTATATATCTGTGCTTTTACCAACCCTACCCTTTTCCCTGAAACAAAGGCTATCTTCCTAATACTGATATTCTTCTATTAGAGGCAGTTTTGTGCAGTGAATGAGCTGGGCATTAAGTCAAGAAGATCTGGGTTCAAGCCTCATCTCTGACACTCCTGTTTAACCCTAGGCAAGTCATTGGACCCATACTTATCTCAAGTAACTCTCTAGAATTTAATAGAAGAATCACTGTTATGTTGTTCCCATGTTGGAAGGTTTCCATGCTAAGGGAATTACAGATCCTTCACAAGAAAATCCTACAGTATTCATCCAGTGAAAACTCTGGAGAGTTAGCTGTTTTCAAGCATTTAGCAGGCAGTTGCAAGGAAAAGGGTTTAGCTGTTGTTCTGCTTGGCGGTGGGAGGGCAGAACTAAGAGCGGAAGTAGCAAGGACAGTATACTTGGGCCTGACGTAAGGGAAAGCTTCCAAACAATTCAATTTGGGACCAGTAGCACTGAAGCAGAAAAGCGATTCTCTGGTAACTTAGGGGGCCCAAGAGATCAAACGGTACTTCAAGATCAAAGCTTGTGTATGTGTGTGTGTGTGTGTGAAGAGAGACAGAGAGAGACAGAGACAGAGACAGAGAGAGACAGAGATTGAAATCAAACCAAGGTCAGAGCTTTCCTAACAATTAGTGTGAGCTGGTTTGGGAAGTAGTAAGTCCCTTCTCTCTGGAGGTCTTCAAGCAAAGCTTGGATAAAAGCTCATCAGGTATATGGTAGAAAGGATCCTTGTCCATACTGGGGTTTCACCTAGATGGCTTCTGACTTTCTTTGCAACTGAGGTTTGGTGAAAGAGTATACCTTATGGCAGAGGAATGGGAGCAAACCACCCTGAAGATCAATTACCCAGAGCTAATCCCATTCCTTCTTTTTGTTTTCACTGTTCCCTTCTTTGTAAAGAGGGAGGGAAAACAAAGAAAGGAACTTTGGGATCGTTTCTTTGACTTCAGACCAGCTATCAAGAAAATCTTGTTAGTATCATTTTTAATTCTTCATATATCAAGTTGTCCTTAACATATGAAAGAAGATCTGAAAATTCAATCCTGTTCAGTAACAAGTACCTAGTATAACTTGTTCCAACTCCTGTCAAAACACTCCCTTCCATCATACAAGTTAAAGGTCATTTTTTATACAACTAGTCATTAGTAATATTTCTCTCTCTACCAAAAATGTAGAAATAAAACTCATGGACTCCTGAACTCGATAAAATTCTCTGGGAAACATCAGAGAATTTTAGAGTTGGAGGGGGCCACAGAGATAAGGTTGAACTTCCTGATTTTCTAAATCAGGAAACTGAGGCACTGAGGATTTTTCTCAAAGTCCCATAGTGACAGAGTTGGGACACTGCCAGCCCCAGGCTGAATGGGTTAGAGGTCATATTGTTTCGAGGCAGAATTGTCTGATTGTCCCACTGTGCCCTAAACTTCTAGAAATCTCACACCGAAGGCTCGCCAGACCTGGGCCGTGTGCAAGGCAGGATGAACTTCTGCCAACTTGGCTGCCCAACTAAGCAGCCGGAACTTGGTTGAATTGAATGTGCAAAGGTAAAAATGTAAACAAGGAGAACATGCCTGACAACATGCAAAGGGGAGGAGCCCTTTGCTCATTATGTACATTTCCCAGCCAGTTGGGAGTTTTCCCTTTAGAGGGCGCCTGATCTCGGCTTAAGGGTAATGTGCCACCTTTCCCCCCTAGTACAAGCTTGGGGGAAAATAACAGACAAGGAAGAATTTTGCTTTGTACATTTTCATTTCTTTTCATTAAAAAACAAAGGCCATTCCACACTTTTATCAGGAAATCAATCCTCCCTGGAGAAAACTGAGATTCAAGTGGGCTAAATCCAACTGGAGAGGGAAAGTGGAGGCTGCCTAAGTACTTTCAATACTTCTTCAAACTCCGGGCTCCTAGGCTTTGAAAGCAGTTATTTATACAAGTTACATTCTATTTACCCACTGGCCTCACCTATTTGTTTAAGTAGATTCGCCTGGGGCTTTTGGTACCAAAAGATTAAAGTAGGCTAAGTGACTGCATTATTGGAAACTTAGGAAACTGTATTTCTTTTAAAACATTCTATGACTCAATAAGAAAAAAAATGTTTTCATTATTTTTAAATGTATTTTATTTTTAATTTAAATTTTTTTTAAATTTTAATTTTTAATAATTATCAGTGGATAGAGCACCAGCCCTGAAGTCAGGAGGACGGGAGTTCAAATCTGGCCTCAGACACTTAACACTTCCTAGCAGTGTGCAAGTCACTCCACCCCAATTGCCTCAGGGAAAAAAAAATTCTATGACAGGATTTTCATTAATTTGGATAGATATACTTTATTAATATAAATTAATGGCCCAGAATTTAGTGATGTCAGGAATGGCTATGTTAATGCTATTTCTTGGGGACCCCCTTGGCAGGCTGCCCACCAGAGACTAGAAGTTTATGACGGTTTCCCAAAGCTTTCTGGTGATTTCCTTTTGCTCTTTGAGGCACTATGTCTCTGGGTAGTCCCCAAACAGAAGCTTCCCCCAATGAGTTTGGTGTCCCTTAGTGTAATTCTTTGCTGTTAGCGCCAATAAAGCAGGTGGTGTCTGGAGCAAACCACAATTGGCTGGTTCATTTGTATGAACTATTTACCACAATATGGGAGAGACTTGGTAAAAAAAAATCTTTTATAAATGTAGCTACCCTTTATAACTCACAGAGCAAGTCCCCCATGGAATAGCTAGCACAAGTGCAAGTGACTCTCTGAGTCTTCAGTTTCTACAAAAACTATAGCCCAGAGCCCAGTTGCAGGGAGTTCAAAGCAAGGGCCCTGAATGAAAAGGCACAGCAAGAAAAGTAACAACAAAATATTTCCTCTATAAACCGGGGGCAGATTATTATACAAATCCAGCACCACCGGGGAGAGGGGACACATGGATGGAATACATATGGAAAGGCACACAGACTGGGAACACATCTAGCCAAAGGCCACATGTGGAGGGCCAACTTGTAACGCTGACAATGCAGCGCCATGATATCACTGGATAACCACTGTGGGATGGGTCCCAGGTCTCCACGGGATGGTACTTGGCAGGACAAGTCTCCTTGGGACACTACTTGCTACACACTGCGAAAGCCTCCCTAGAGGAGTTTTCCTCTGTTGTTCCCTTAGAGTCTTGATTATGAGGTCCCTCCCTGCCAAGCAGGAGATTGTAACTTCAGGTGCCAGGCTGTTTAGAATAAGATATCAGCTACTCCCAGCAAGCTAATAATGCCCTTAGACTTAAGTCTTGGCTTTCTTTTCCTGGTCCAAGGTCTTGGATCCCTCTGTCAGAACTTCCATTCTAGCTTCTGGTAAACATTGCATAGACATTTCAATTTTTATCTCTTAGGGAGATTATAAGCCAGGGAATGGTTTTGCCCCAAAGATACCAGTTTCAGAATTTCTGGTTCTCCAGTTTTTCAACTCTTAAACTTTTAAAATCTCTTCTCTCTTCCGGTGTGATGAATAGATAGAATAAAGACACAATGGCAAGTGAAGACAAGGACATTGTCTTCTACCTGCTAAATCAAGTGTTCTTTTTTTCATTTTCAATACTGATATAACCAGCCAGAAGCCTCAGGGAGCTTTCAGTCAGGGCTTCTCATAAAAATTTGGTAAACTAAAGGTGTATAATATAAATATTCATAGATATAGGTGGATAGTATAGATAGGTTTCATTTTCCATTTTAACCAAGAGTTCTTTTTTGTATTGATCTTGACCATTTATAAAGCAAATCCTTTCCATCTAAGCCCTAGCTCTAATCTCCTCTGCTTAAAGTGGCCACTTGAACCTTGATTCAACAATCCCATAGATTTTGTTGCCACTAACATCCCCATCTTTTATTTCTCAGAAGGAAGTAATTTTCTTTTCTTTTCTTTTTTTTTTGGAAGTAATTTTCCATTGCTACTTCTCTAGTTCATTGGTTCTCAAATTTATTTGCTTTCTTTTTTTTTGCTCAGTGTTATTCTTTACTCTGAAGAATGGAGGAACACTATGGCAGAGTCAGGAAGCTTAAGCAGGAGCATGCGAGTGCCCATCCAAGTTCTATACAATTCGAAGTACACTAGACCTCTGAGGACTGCTGCTCTGGTCTATCTACCTCATCAAAATTGTCTAGCCTGATTTCTTTTCTTGTTTCCAATATTCAGGGCAAGCAGTACTGCCTGTGAGCCAACACTGACCCTCACAAATTTGAACAGCGCTAAAGAGACAGCCTTCTTTAAACACAATTCAAATTATAATTCTAATAAACTTAATTTAAAAAAAAAAGAGAACACGGGACAGCTAGGTGGTGCAGTGGCTAGAGCACCAGCCCTCAAGTCAGGAGGACCTGAGTTCAAATCTAGTCTCAGACACTTAACATTCCCTAGCTGTGTGACCCTGGGCAAGTCACTTAATCTCAACTACCTCAGCAAAAAGAGAAGGGAAAAATAAAAGAGAACACCTACATTTAAAGTCTATGCCTATACTTTTAATAATAATATTTAGCCTATATTATGGCCATGGAAAGGAATTGGGATGAAAAAATCAAAACAAACAAACAAAAAAACTAAGAAAAGTAGAATGAATGGAAGTGGCTATGGCACGTGTATAGGGCTCTGAAAAAGGTAGAGGCTTTAATCAATAGTCTACTTTTATCTTCACAACAAACTTGGTAAGAGGGGCAGGGTGGGCACTCTCTCATATTTCAGATGAGGCAACAGGCACAGAGGAGAGCGACTCATTAAAGTCATTTTTATGGTTCTAAGTTCAAGACCCAGGTACCCTGCCTTCCAACTCCCAAATTCCCAAGTATACAGTAGACACTTAAAAAATACCACAGAAAATTAGACATTATCATTATGGTTTAAATGTCATGTCACCCCCCCCCACAAAACCCCTTGCTTATGCTACATAAAGTTAGATAAAGGAAGCTTTTTAAAGCCTGTAGCTTTTAAACTTCTTTATTACAGCTGTCGCCTAGTTTTACAGAGCTCTAAACCAATTTCTTCAGTGACAAATATAATTTGGAAAACCTTCCTTATTAGCTCTCTTGTCAAGAAGAGAAAGAAAGGTCCTCTATCTGTCTCGCCCTGTCTCCATCATTCTCTCTCCCTCTTTCTTTTTTTCCTCTCTTCTCCATCATTTATTCATCCATTTATTCTCTTTCTCTCTCTCTCATAGACAGTTATAGAAGGATATAGATACAGAAGCATTCTTTGTGGTAGCAAAAAAGTAGAAGTAAAATTGTGCTCCTCAACTGGGAAATGGATGAACCAATTGTGAAATATCAATGCAACAGAATATTACTATGTCAGAAGAAACGAATGTGTGTGTGTATGCATGTGTGTGTGTGTGTGTTTTGGACAGACTGTAAATGGATACTGAGCTGGCCCTAGAACTGAAGAGGAGGAGAAATGAGGGCTCAGTTGGCTTTGGGAAATTCCAAAATTCTTTAAATGAGTCTCAAGGAGGTATTTAACAAATGAATTAGCGAGCTTCCGAGAGGGAAGGGGTTTCAACAAGCATTTAATCAAAAGGTATATCTGAAAAAGAATGCCCACTCCAACACCAGTGTCAAGGGGTTATCTAGCCTCTGCTAGAACTCTGCCCCCCCATTCCCTACCCCCCCATCCACATTTTTAGAGAGCTCAAATTTCAATTCTTAATTTACTTCTTTGCAACTTTTACCCATTGATTATAGTCCTGCCCTTTGGGATCCAAGTAAAACAAAACGGATGGCTATAATTGAAGGCAGCTAAGATGCCCTCCAAGCCTTCTCTTCTTCAGCCTAACTCCCTGGTTCCTTTAACCCATCCTCATGTGGTATAGATTGGAGTTCTTCTTCTGGATACTCTAACCAATAAAGAAGTTTCCTCCTTTGAAACAAAGCTCATGTAAGATCTGGGTTATAGACTTATTAGTGGTAGAATGAACCCCGGAGATCTAGCCCAAAGGTTCTTAAACTGAGGTCCATGCATTCCAAGGGGGAAGAACTGTGAACTTTGATGGGGAGGAGTGCAACTTTATTCTCATTATTTCTAACAGAAAGGCAGAATTGCTTTCAATTATGAATGCAGGCAATAAGACATGATTCTAAAAAGAGACCCATAGGCTTTACTAGTCCACACAATAGATTCTACAGCACAAAAAAGACTTCTATCATCCAACCCCCTCGTTTTTCAGATGAAGAAACTGAGACCCAGCAAGAAGTGACAAGGTCCCAGAGGTATTGGCTAACAGAGTTAGGATCCAATTCCAAGTTTTAACTGCAAATTCAGAGTTCATTCCCCTATGTCACAAGTTCTTGCTAACCAAAGTTTTTTGTTCTGTAAACCCTTTTCAAAAACAACCCAAAAAAACTATATTGTGAACCCCTGGAGAAATTTAATACACTACACATAATATTCTGCAATTATTTACTACTTAAGGAGCCATTTAAGAAGTTTTAGCGTGAACCTTTCATACCACCGTTGTGAACCCCTACAGGTTCCTGAGCTACTAAATAGGAACCACTGCTATAAGAGCTTCGAAATAACAAGGGAAGAAAACTGTTTCAAATATTAGCCAAACACCTGGTGTTACCTTCAGGGGGTTAAACAAGGACTGCTGGCTTTCATGATTTGACTAGGGAAAATAAAGTTTACGTGCATCCACTTGCAAGATTTTGTGTGCTCCAACATAGCGTTTTCACTCTTTTTGTTGTTATTTGCTTGCATTTTGTTTTCTTTCTCATTTTTTCCCTTTTTGATCTGATTTTCTTGTGCAGCAAGATAATTGTATAAATAAGTATACATATAATGGATTTAATATATTTTTAACATGTTTAATATATATCGGATTATTTATCATCTAGGAGAGAGGGTGGGGAGAAGTGGGGGAAGATTTGGAACACAAGGTTTTGCAAGGGTCAATGTTTAAAAATTATCCATGCATATGTTTTGAAAATAAAAACTTTAATTAAAAAAAAGTAATTCACAGTTGCTCATCAAAAAAAAAATTACGTGCTTGGCTTCAAAGACTTGTCTTTGCCACAACAAAATTGGTAGTACCGGGGAACTGGTTCTGTCCCAAACAGAGACTGACATGGCCCAGAAACTGGTCTGAGAAAGAGATTCTCAACTTTTTTTGTGTCATGGACACTCCTTCTTCTTTGGTAATCTGGAGAAGCCTGGGGACCTCTTCTCCAAATCATGTTTTTAAATGCATAAAATAAAATACAGAGAGTTACAAAGAAAACCAATTATTTTGAAATAACGTTCTCCAAGTATTTTTAAAAAACAAGTTCATGGACTCTCAGATTAAGGTTAGATCTCAGGGGTCAGAAGCACAGTACATTTACAAGGAAAGGATTCCTCTATCTGCTCGCCATTATTACAACCAATTACCTATTGCTGGTTTTTAAAAATGTGTTGAAATTCAAAGCTCCAATGGGATGTGTGTGCCCAAGAGTTCACATTCATCAATAAAGGAGCATGTTGTATCTGTTGTAACTCTTGTGCTAACAATTTTCCCAGGGAGCAAGAGAGTAAATACTGGGGATCCCTCTTCTCAGCTTAAAAACACACATCATTTAGAGGTACTAACAGCCCATGAAATATGAAGCCACCATTTAATAAAATCATTAAGTTGAGAAGTCCCAAATATGCACAATCTTACATCTTTGTTAATGGCTGATGAGCACCAGCCAGGTGATGGATGCTCAGCCATAATGAAGACCTTCTCTTATCCCTTTCTGTCTTGCCATTGGGCTTTTCTTCTATTACTTCTGGACTCAATATACACCCAGTGGCCCCACCTCATGCACATCCATTGATGTTCTTAGTAAAGTTGTCCCAATGATGGACTATCAAGCCCCAAATCCAAGACTTACCTCTTTACGGTATCAGTTTCCTCATTCACAAAACAAGGTCATGACTATTCCTGCTGATATTGTAACAAAAATGAAAAAAAGTAACAATAAAACCCAGCAGCTTAGGGGTGCCCCAATACCTCACAAGCTTTAGAAAAGTCAGCTCAATTTCTTAATTAGCTAGCTCTTGTTTTTGCATAATTCAATAGACCTGTTATACTGATATGGGTCCTCAGTCCATCAATAAGCATTTCTTCAGTGGCTACTGTGTACCAAACCCTGAGCTAGATCCTGGGGATACAGAGACAAAAAATCACG
This sequence comes from Myrmecobius fasciatus, assembly GCA_023553655.1. Lineage (NCBI taxonomy): Eukaryota > Metazoa > Chordata > Mammalia > Dasyuromorphia > Myrmecobiidae > Myrmecobius > Myrmecobius fasciatus. The sequence continues at coordinate 339,226 of JAJPUD010001854.1, read as the reverse complement.
TCTGGCCCTCAAGGAACTTCCTTTTCCGAGGAAGGAGAGAATATATGCATATATAACTACGTAAAAAAATACAAAGATGAGGTCCTTTTGTTTGGGATGGCAAACCACGATAAGGAAATTAGGAAAAGCTGCATTTTGGAGGGGAGTGACTCACATGTGCTTTGAAGTGTTGTTTATGGAAGTACATTTGGGGCATCTCCTGTCTTTGACCTCCTTGGGGTTTACATCCTACAGTAGTGGGACTGCTGGCTCACAGTTTATTGATTTTCCTCAGCCAGTTCCAAAATGTCATCCTCTACTATTGGCCCAATTCAAAGCTTTGGTATATCTCATTAGCATGCTTACCTTCCTACAGTCTTTCCAGCACTATTTCTGTCTGTTATCATCTCAGCCAAAAAAATGATTCTATCTTCCTGGAATGATAACTGTATGGCATGAGACTTTATAAAATGTAATTGAAAAGGTGTCCCCCAAATGATTTATATTTGTCTTGGGAATGCAGTCACACAATCAGTCGGGCGTCTGTACTCTAACAGTCACATAGCCACCCACAATTCACTCTAGCTTGGGACCTGAGAGGTTGGTGAGAGGAATAAATGTGAAATGAGAAAGACTCACAATGTTTTGAATAATCTGCAAATCAATAATCCACCTACATATACCCCCAAACACTTTTTTTTAAAAAAATCAGACCTGTGATTTCATTAGTATAGGCAGGCAACAGCCAATGAGAGAAAATCCCCTCAAACACAGCAGGCACTCCAAAACTTATCCCCTTAGGAGAGTTACCTGGGGCCTAGAAATGTTAGGTGACTTGTCAAAGTCACAAAGTAATTATTACTCTTATTACCTCAATTTTATGGATGGGTAAAGTGGACCTCTCGGAGCTTAAGTGACTTACCAATCACCAACCAGTTAAATAAGGATCTGTGGCTGGACTTTAATAAGCATGGATCTGTTGGCTTCTCAGCACAGTGAATAGAAAGGCGGGCTCTCTATTCATCATGCTCTGCTGGAAAGGGTGCTAACTGCTCTCTCTAAATTAGATCTCAGAGAATTTGGTCAAGGATTAATTTCTTGACGTTTACAAAAGGAAGATTTCAGGAGAAGGGGATGGAAATTGATGTGCTTAGAGGTACAGAGGTTAGCAGATAGAACTTAGAGACCAGGGATGTGGGTTCATAGTCTACCTTGACCCTTTTGTAGCTACGTGACGTCAGACAGTTATTATAACTTGGAAAAGCCAGGCTTCCTCACCGTTAAAGTGGGGATCATGATACTTACACCGCCATATATATCACAGGACTATCTTGTAAAATTGAGAACGCCATGGGAATTATCCAACCTGGAGATTGCTGTATGTGCCATGGAAGTATATAACAAAGCCCATAAGTACACTGAAATGTGCAACATTCAAACTACTGGTAAAGAGCCCAACGGAATAATAAAAGACTCAGCAAAGAACCATTACAAACCTGTTTCCGGTTTTGAGCCCTGGCATTCCTCAGTCTTCGAGCAGAATAGAAGATAAAGTAGCCTACAGTTGCAGCCGTCACGATGAAGAAGGACACAGAGACAAAGAAGATTGAATAATGATTCATCCAGGGGCCATGTTTTTTCCCTACTTCAATGACCATGGTTACTTGGATGCCTCGCTGAATAGACTGCAGAATTTTGGTGCCTTTCAGATTGCCAATCATGATTGACACAATGTCTCCTGCACCTGTAAAAGGAAGAAAAATGGGGCAGTTTAGCTTGATAAAATGTTCACATGGAAATCAAGGTGTAAGGGACCCCCGTCAAGAATAAAACAAAGCATCCTGACAAACTTAAGATTGCAGAAAAGGAAGTTAATACAACATGTCTCAAAAGTCAGCTCCAAGGGGCAGCTAGGTGGCGCAGTGGATAGAGCACCAGTCCTGAAGTCAGGAGGACCTGAGTTCAAATCTAGTCTCAGACACTTAACATTCCCTAGCTGTGTGACCCTGGGCAAGTCACTTAACCCCAATTGCCTCAGCAAAAAGCAAAAAAAAAAAGAAAAAAAAAAGTCAGCTCCAACGGCTTAACCCTGACCTAAGCCAAAGCTGCTAAGGACTTTTTGCTAGTACATGGGTTTCAAGCTATTAGAGCTCAACCCTGCACTAAGACTTTTGGGGACACCCTGTATTCATATGGTGTATAATCAACCATACCCTAGCAAACTATAGTAAGATGGTCAGTGGTTTTAGGGCACAAGGAAACAACACAAATTATCGGAGTGAAGAGAACAGGCTGTATTACCCATCTCACATCTGGACCATAAACATCATTAAGTTGAGCACACAAAGAACCGAAGAGCATTGGAGGGACTATGAACTGAGAACCAAGATGTAAGAGAGACACTCAAATATCCTCTTTGGAGTTGGATTCCATTAGGGTTTTTGTTTTGTTTTGGTTTGGTTTTTGGCCGTATAGATTATATAAAGCTTGACTGAGGATACATGAAAATTGCATATTACCTTGATGGTACAAACCAGTCCATTATGGGACAGAAGCAATTTCACATTTTACTAGTGACCCATTCAAAGACCTAGGAATTTCAAGGCTGGAAAACAGCAGGAACAGCACATAAGGTTCTCTTACGTTGTACATAAGCATATATTTAGGAGTATATATATATATATATATATATATAAAAGCATCTGCATATATACAGATATAGATAAACATGCATTAAATAACATGGAAGTCTAAATTATTTAAAGCTGAATGTAGCTTATAGTAGTATGAACTTACAATATAAATACAGCAAATTATTCACAGGAAGAAAAAAAAATCCTCCCAAACCCAAAGGGGATAAATCTACATTTATTTTCAAGATAGACTAATTTTTATACCTTTCTAAATATTCTTCAAAGGTTCTTTTAAAGAGTCATTATTCTCCAATATGGCTATAAACAGGCTGTATTCAAAGGAAAAAATCTAACAATCATATGAAAAATTGCTTCCAATCACTAAGAATTAAAAAAATTACAAAGGAAGGTAACTCAGAAGTTCCACCTTATTCACATCCTTGAGATGGCAAAGATGACGAATAAAATTACGAAAATAGGCACACTAATGCACCACTGATGGAGCTGTGAATTGGTCCAGTCATTCTAGAAAGCAATTTCCAATTATATCCAAGAAGTCAGCAAGCTGTGCGTATTCCCTTTGTTTCAGCAATACCACCCCCAAGTCTATAATCCAAAGAGATCAAAGAAAGAGGAAATGGATCCATATGTGCAAAAGGATTTTATAGTAGTTCTTTTTACAGTAGCCAAAGCTGTAATTAAAACAGTGCTGCCCACCTAAACAATTTGTTATATTTTAACATGCTTAACATATATTGGATTGCTTACCATCTAGGGGAGGGGTGGGAGGAAGGAGGAGAAAATCTGAAACACAAGGCTATGCAAGGGTCAATGTTGTCAAATTATCCGTGCATATGTTTTGAAAATAAAAAGCTTTAAAAATTAAAAAAAAACAATTTATGTCATACGAACATCATGGAACATTATTGTGTGATCAGAAATGACAAAATGGACAATTTCAGAGACAACCAGCAAGGAACGCTTCTATGACTGATGGATGGTGAAGTGAGTGGAACTAGGAGAACAATTTATACAATGGTAACACTGAAAAGAAAAACAACTTTAAAGGTCTTAAGAACTCTGATTAAGTGATTAAATCAGTAGGCCAGAGAACTGACAATGAAACGTGTTGCCTACCTCTTGCTAGAGAAGGAGTGGATTTAAAGTATAAAACAAGACATGGGGTGGGGAGGGGGGGTGTTGTTTGGTTTTTTGTTTTTTGTTTTTTGTTTTTTTGGCCATGATCAATCAATTAACCAAAAAACAATTATTAAGCACCTACCATTTGCTAGGCACTGTGCTGAGCACTGGGAATTTATTTGGCTGGACTGTGCATATGTGTTATGGGGCTGATTTTTCATTTTTTTATTATTCAATTGGGGGAGGCAGTAGGGAGAAATAATAAATACATTTAAAAATAAAACCAACAAAAGTCTAGCAAACTGCCAAAATGGAATAGGTCAGTCTATTAGTAAGAAATAACCAGAGGTAGATGGAGAAAAAATGTTGGAAGAAAAGCTTATATTGAACACAGCTTTTAAAAAACCAAACTAGGCAGATGATAGCTATTGCTAGGACAAAGCTGTCTCCTTGCTCCTTGCCTCGTTCTAGGTTTAAGCCCACAGAAGGCCAAATCTCTCTGCTTATTTTTCTAATTCAACAAAGGATATTTACCAAGTACCATCAGAAACCCTAAGGATTCCATAAGATACTGAATCTATTTTATCCTATAGGCAATCTAAAAGTTCCTCAGCCCGGCACTTAACTTAAGGTCCTTCACAATTAGTGTCTCCTCCCCCCTCCCCTGCCCAAACCTGGCTTATCCAACTTTATTTTACTTTAAATCTCCTTCGTTATTGTTTCAGATAAATTGGGCTCATCATTATTCTCCCATAGTGACCTGAATCCCTTGATGCAAACCACCCCCAGGTTTCTTGTTCTCATTCTTTGGTCTATGTTTCCTTAGCTACTAATATGGGGCCTAGAATAGAGTATATTTTGTGTGTACTTACACTGTATTCCAGGTTCCATATTAGTAGCTAAGGATACATAGACCAAAGTGCGAGAAGTATAGAAAAAAATGCTTGCTGGTGGTAAGTAGTTTTGCTTTTTTGTTTTTATTTCTACTATGGTGATCACTGTCTCGGGCAGCTAGGTGACGTTACAATGGATAGAGCCCTGGACTGGGAATTAGGAAGACTCATCTTCCTGAGTTCAAATCAGGACGCACACATTTACTAGCTGAGTGACCCTGGACAAATCACTTTACTCTGCTTCAATTTCCACATCTGTAAAATAAGCAGGGCGGGGCAGCTTGGTGGTACAGTGGTTAGAGCACCAGCCCTGGAATCAGGAGGACCTGAGTTCAAATTTGGTCTCCGACACTTCCTAGCTGTGTGACCCTGGGCAAGGCACTTAACCCCAATTGCCTCAGCAAAAATAAATAAATAAATAAAACAAAAGAAAATAAAATAAAATAAGCAGGAGAAGGAAATGCCAAACTGCTCTAGTACCTTTGCCAAGAAAACCCCAAATGGGGTCACAAAGAATCAGACATAACTGAAGCAACTCAACAACAACAACAACAAACCATTGTTTATGTGGTGCTCTTGGCCCTGCTTACATAATAATTCATGAAGTCATTAGCTTCCATTTGCTCAATTCTAATTTTTAAGGAATGATTTTCCTCAGTGAGCTTTTGTATCTCCTTTCCCAATCGTTCAATTTTGTTTTTTTTTAAAGCAGTCTTCTCCTCATTAGCTCTTTGTATTTCCTTTTGCATTACTCTCCATTCTCTTCCTAATTTTTCCTCTACCTCTGTTACTTCATTTTCAAAATTCCTTTTGATCTCTTCCATGACCTGAGCCCAATTCTCATTTTTCTTAGAGGCTTTGGATACAGGAGATTTGATTTTGTTATCATCTTCTGGGTGTATGTTTTGATCTTCCTTGTCACCATAGTAACTTTTAATGGTTGGAAACTTTTTCTGTTGTCTGCTCGTTTTCCTAGCTTATTTCTTGACTTTTAACTCTTTGTTAAAGTAGGGCTCTGTTTCCAAGGTGGAGGGTGCACTGTCCTAAGATTCAGGGATTTTGTGCAGCTGTTTTCAGAGATCCTTCTAGGAAGCTAACCATAAGCCCTCTTTTTGGCTCTGGAGCTGTTAGGAGTGCCCCTATCACACTGTAGCTATAATATCTAGTGTGCTAAAGCAACAGTCCTCCTTTGTTTAAAGTCGTTATTTAAAAGGATTTGGAGCAGTTTGGGGGAGAGCTTGGGTAAATTCCTGTCTTTACTACACACCTTGACTCTGCCATCTTGGCTCCATCTCCTCTTACATGGTAATTCTTTTTTTTTTTTTTTTGATTAAAGCTTTTTATTTGCAAAACATATGCATGGGCAATTTTTCAACATTGACCCTTGCAAAGCCTTCTGTTCCAAATTTTTCCCTCCCTCCTCCCACCCCCTCCCCTAGATGGCAGGCAGTCCAATACATGTTAAATATGTTAAAATATATGATAAACCCAATATATGGATACATATTTATACAGTTATCTTGCTGCACCAGAAAAATAGGATCTAGAAAGTGAGAAGGAAAACAAAATGCAAGCAAACAACAGCAGAAAGCATGAAAATGCTATGTTGTGGTCCACACTCAGATCCCACATGCCTCTCTCTGGGTGTAGATGGCTTTCTTCATCACTGAACAACTGGAATGGGTTTGAATCATCTCATTGTTGAAGAGAGCCACGTCCATCAGAATCGATCATCGCATAATCTTGTTGTTGCCACCCTTACATAGTAATTCAAAGAAGCATTCCCAAATTTTTCTTAATTCCTCATATTTGTCAGTGCATGGCAGGGTAGTATCAGAGGAGTAACATCTACCCCATGAAGACTAAGCTACTTTCTCCCTAAAAAGCAATACAAACCATTCTCAGGACTTAATTGGTCCAGGTGACTGAGAGTCAAATCACTGACATAGTTTCCTTATCAGAGGAGGAGTTGTGGGCTCCTCATGCTTAACTTAGCACTGCTGACCAGGACACTGCCAATGGGGAAGAAAGGGAGCTATACCTAATTGTGCCAATAGCGGATCCTTGCCGGCTAGCCTTTCCATACTATTGTGAGCACGGAATCTTTTGTTATCTCCTACTTAAATGGCTCACAAGTGTCTCATTTTGTTCCAATCCCAATCCAGAATCATTGCACTGTCCAGAATCTGGCCTGACCTAGAACAGGTGGAAAGAGTGCTGGATTAGAAGGCAGAGGATTGGGTTTGAAGCCAACCTGTACCACCTATGTGTTCTGAAACAAGTCACATCCTTCCCCTTATCCATTCTCCATATACAATTGCCAAAACATGCTTCCTAAGGTACAAATCTGACCAGGCCCCATTTGCCTGTTTACGAAGCGTCAGGTGCTCCCCATTGCCTGTGTCATTTCTTGCCTACTGTCATTTCGAGCTCTTCTCCAACTTGCTCTTGCCTCCCTTTCTGGGCTTATTTCACAGGAACTCAATATGCCAGCCAAACTTGACTACCAGCCATTGCCCTATCAGATATTTTCGCTTCTGTGCACAAGCCAACTCCTATACTTGGAATATATTCCTTCCTCAGCTCAATATCCTTGTCTTCTTTTGAGATGAAACTTGGCTGCTGTCTGTCCAAGAAGCCTTCCCTGAGACCTCAGGCTATTAATGATCTGTTCCCCGTCTCAATTTGTCTGGATTCTTGTGCATATGTTTCCCCTGGCAGAACGTAAGGAGCTTGAGGGTATGGGCTGTTTCTTTTTTGTCCTTGCATCACCAGTGCCTGGCCCATAATAGATATTTAATAAGTGTCTGTTGATTGAGCATTGATAATATCAGTTTTGATATCTAAGGATCTGTGTTTTCATTGTACTAAGTTACAATAGAACCCAAAGAATCTTTGAACCTTCTGAAGGGTGTTCATTATGATCTGATTTTTTTCCTATCATCACTGCACCTAAAACAATGTTGTCAGGAGACAGATCAGGAATGAACAAGAATACAGCAAAATACAGCTCAAGGGCTTCATTGCAGAGATGTCCCCCATTTGCAACATAAATGTCCTCACCTCTGATTTCAAAACAGCAAGAATTGTGCTAAACTCAGTCATTAAAATGATAGCCAAAAGATAAGAAGCATCTCTACACAATGGAAGGCCCTCTGAAATAGCAGCAGATCTGCCGGAAGTGCACATTCATTCTAACCTTCCTCACCCTGTCTAGAGGGCAGGCACCCAGCAAGAACAACCTTACATTTCAAGCTTCCATTGCAGTGGTTGCTCTCTTGTTCCCTCACAGCACTTAAGTACCCCCATCTACATATTCCAACAGATGGAAAATAAAGAAGTACCCAGCTTTTAATGGAAAGGGGGCAAGACCATTGAGGGGTGCAGGTAGTGGTGAGGAGAAGACTCCAAAGTGCTGAGGCAGCCAGAGGAGAAGAGGCTTCTGTGACCAAATTGTTAATGTTGTGGTTCATTCTTTATAGTCAGAGAGAACCAATGATATCACTGTGTTGGGGTCAAGGTCCAGTGTGTTGGACTGTGGTTGATCAGTCCAATACGAATTTGGAAGGCTCTACTACAGATTGGGCACAACTAGTCCATTTGAATGTCAATTACAGCAAATGGAGAGATTTTGAATGCTATAGATAAGTTCTCTTACCTTGGCAGTATACATTTCAGGGATGTACTCATAGATGATGAGGTTGATGCACACATATGCCTGTGCCAGCTCAGTTTTGAGGACGCTCCAAAAGAAAGTGGAAGAAAGAAGGGGGACAGCTTTCGGGATAAGTACTCACTATTCGGCAAAAACTGCTGGGAAAATTGGAAAGTAGTGTGGAAGAAATTAGGGCTTGCCCCACATCTAACACCACATACCAAGATAAGATCTAAATGGGTTCATGATCTAGATATAAAGAGTGATATTATAAGCAAATTGGAGGAACATAGGATAGTTTACCTCTCAGACCTGTGGAGATGGAATAAATTTATGTCCAAGGAAGATCTGGAACTCTTAATTGAACACCAGATAGAAAATTTTGACTATATTAAGTTAAAAAGTTTTTGTACAAACAAAACTAATGCAGACAAGATTAGGAGGGAAGCATCAAATTGGGAAATCATCTTTACATTTAAGGGTTCTGATAAAGGCTTCATTTCTAAAATATATAGAGAATTGTCTCATATTTATAAGAATTCAAGCCACTCTCTAATCGATAAATGGTCAAAGGATATGAACAGACAATTTTCAGATGATGAAATTAAAACCATTTCTAGTCATATGAAAAGGTGCTCCAAATCACTATTGATCAGAGAAATGAAAATTAAGACAACTCTGAGGTACCACTACACACCTGTCAGATTGGCTAAAATGACAGGAAAAGATAACGATGAATGTTGGAGGGGATGTGGGAAGACTGGGATACTAATACATTGTTGGTGGAACTGTGAATGGATCTAACCATTCTGGAGAGCAATTTGGAGCTATGCTCAAAAAGTTATCAAATTGTGCATACCTTTTGATCCAGCAGTGTTTCTATTGGGCTTATATCCCAAAGAGATCATAAAGGAAGGAAAGGGCCCCACATGTGCAAGAATGTTTGTGGCAGCCCTTTTTGTAGTGGCAAGAAACTGGAAACTGAATGGATGCCCATCAATTGGAGAGTGGCTGAATAAATTATGGTCTATGAATGTTATGGAATATTATTGCTCTGTGAGAAACGACCAGCAGGACGATTTCAGAGAGGCCTGGAGAGACTTGCATGAACTGATGCTGAGTGAAATGAGCAGGACCAGGAGATCATTATACATGGCAACAAGAAGACTATATGATGATCAGTTCTGATGGACATGGCTCTCTGCAACAATGAAATGTTTCAAACCAGTTCCAATTGTTCACTGAAGAAAGCCATATACACCCAGGGAGAGGGATGTGAAATGTGGACCACAACATAACATTTTCATGCTCTCGATTGATGTTTGCTTGCATTATGTTTCCTTTCTCAGATTTTTTTCTTGTAGATAAGATTTTTCTTGCACAGCAAGAAAAGTGTGGAAATATGTATACATATATTTGACTTGTCAAGTATTTTAACATAATTAACATGTAGTGGATTTCCTGACATTTAGAGGAGGGGTGGGGACTAGGGGGAAAAAATTATAATGGAAAGCTTTGTAAGGGTCAATGTTTAAGAACTACCCATACATATGTTTTGCAAATAAAAAGCTTTAATAAAAAAAAGAAAGAAAGAAGGGGGAATAGACTGCCTACCTAATACTAGAGGCCTACAGAGCTGTTGGGCTGACCTCATTGTTGTATTCCTGTGAAACCTCGATAATTTACCAGCTCCACGCCAGGAAACTGAATCGTTTCCATTTGAATTGTCTTAGGAAGATTCTGAAGATCACCTGTCAGTGTAAGATACCAGACGCTGAGGTCCTGTCAAGAAATGGAAGGTATAAAACCAGATGATAATTCTCCCACTGAGCTCACACAGCTCTCATCATGAAGAAGCCCAGGCTGTCTAGCCCCAGGGTCCTGAACAGGAGAAAATACCTGCCATGGAGGTGACAGAAGGGTCAGGGTGCAGCCCTGGTGCAGGGCATCAGAATAAACGAGGAAAGTTGATAACTGCAAAAGTCAATCAAAAAAAAGTCAAGCCTATTCTCCCAAGCAGGTAAACCCACTGGAAGAGTTGGGAAATATAGATGGGAAAATGAGCAATCAAGCCAGAAAGGCCACAATACAATGAATAATTATAGGCCATTATAGAAAACAAACCAATAATCACCAAAGAAAAAGAAAACAAGACAACCAATTAAACAAGATTCGTAGACATAATGAAACAGCAATAATTACTTGATGTTGTAAGGTTCCAAAGAGAGATGAGAGGGAACATTAGTATAGCATCATAAGGTTTTCAAAGTACTTTGCTAATATTATCTCACTTGGTCCTCACTAGAACTCAGTAATGCGGGTGCTATTAATAATTATCCTAATTTTACAGATAAGGAAACTGATCTAAGTCTGAGAGAGGTTAAATGACTTGCCCAGGATTGTGCAGTTAATAAGTATTTGAGACTGGATCTAAATTCAGATCTTTCTTACTTCAAAATCCAATGCTCTATACACTATATCATTTAATTGCCTCAATAAGATAATGAAAAAATAGAAAATTAGAGTGCAAATAAGTACACAAAAATGAAATCACTAAGACAAACAAGAGAGTAAATAACGTAGAAAATATAAGAGTACCTTTTTGAAATGTAAAGTCTCTGAAGAAGAAAATGATCAATTTAGAACTTAAAATACAGATGTGATAGAAGATCTGGCAAAGACAAAAGCAAAGAATGGCAACAATGGAAAAACACAAGACTTGTTCTGCACAAGCCAAGGTAACTGACTAGAATCTAAGACTCATAGGTTTTTCTCTCCACCTAGAAAAGAACTAAAAAGTAAAAAGCCTAAAAGCCAAACTACAGGAAATAATAAAAGAAAATTTCCCAGTACTGAAAACAGAGGACAAAGAAGTGAGAATCTCCAGATAAATAGCCTCAGCTCTTTATACCAATCCTTATATGGCATGGATTTAAGGCCTATTTTCATTTTCTGAATACTCCTGGGCTTAACAGTATCCTTCCTAAAGCACTCAGAATGGCCCAGAGAATGCTTTAGAGTGAGGTCTGAATGGGCAAACACTTTTTCTTGTTGTTCAGTTGCATTTATATCTTTGTGAACCCATTGAGGTTATCCTGACAAAGATACTAAAGTGGTTTGTCATTTCCTTCTCCAGCTCCATTTTACAGATCAGGAAACTGAGGCACACAGCAATTATGTGATTCGGCCCGGGTCATACAGCTAATAAATGTGTGAGGTCACATTTGAACTCAGGTCTTCCCAACTCCAGGACTAGCACTCTATCCACTGCAGCACCACCTAACTGCCCTCAAAGAACACTAGTAACCGCCTTATTTCTGGAAACTATGTCCTTCTTGACGTAGCCCAAGATCACATATTTCCTTTTTAGACTGACAGTGAGTTTGTAGTAAAAACGCCAGATTTTTGTTTAGATAAATCATCTCTCTGCCATCTTGTACTTGTCAAGTTGATTTTTTTGAGCCCAAGTATATGACTTTACATCTACTTCTAGTGAATTTCACCTTATTAGTCATTCCAATGGTCTAACCCAATGGTTCTAACCTTTTCTTATCTTTGGCAATCTGGATTCTTAATTGAAAGAGAAGCTAAATTTCAGTCAGAGGTTAGTGAAAAACAAAGATGCAATTTTTCTCCCATTCAAGTTGAACAATTCCCTTAATTAATTAGAATTAATTGTGCCACCTGCAAATGTGATGAGAATGCCAATCTTCTACCTTTATCCAAGTCTTTGATAAGAATGATCAAATTCACAGGACCAAGGATCTCTCCTTGAAACAGAGCACTGGAGACTTCCCGGCAAGATTTCATGGAACCATTAACGACCACTCTTTTGGGTTTGGCCATTCAGCTGCTCCTGAATCCATTTAGTTCTAGTATTGTCTAGTCCATATCTCTCCATCTTTTCCACAAGAAGAGTAGGAGATATTTGATCAAATGATTGGGAAAAATGTAGGCAAACTATATTGATAGCATTCCCATCATTTATCAGTTTGGTAACTCTGTTGGAGAACAGGGAAGGGAATAAGAAAATGAGAATGATGCAATTCAACATACCAAAATTTGGGGAAGGCAGGGAAATCAGTTCTCAGAGGCAAATTATCTCTCTGAAAACATGTATTAACAAAATAGAGAAAGAAATTAATGAACTGAGTATATAATTTTAAAAAATAGAAAAGCAGCAAGTTATCAAATTGAAAATAAGTATAAAAGAAGAAACCTTGAAAATTAGAAGAGAAAGCAATCAAGTTGAAAACAAAAGATTAAACATTCTAAACAAAACCCCAGGATTTTTTTTAATGGACAAAGCTTTATCTAACTTGATTTTCAAAGGGAGAAAAAAAAATCAAGGAACCAAAATAAAAAATGAATAAGGTAAATGTAAATTCACAACAAAGGAAATTATCAGAAACTCCTATACTCAAGTATATGTCAACAAATCTGAGAACATAAAGAGAAATGAATGATTACTCAGAAAAATATAAAATACCCAAGAGCTCTTAAACAATTCATTCTCAGAAAGACAAATTGAACAAGTAATAAATGAACTACCAAAGGGGAAAAAACACTCCAGTCCGGGCAGATTTACAAGTAAATTCTATCAAATTCTTTAAAAGCAATATAGCAACTTATGCAACAAAAATTATTCTTAATAACTGAGAAAGGAGTCATGCTACCAAACTCATTTTTGGAGACTAATATGGAACTAATGGCCAAACCAGAGAAACAGAACCATAAATCAATCTCATTAATGAATACAGACGAAAACATTTAAAATAAAATCCTACTTTAAAAGACTACAAGAACACAAGTAAAAATTACTGACTGTGGCCAAGATGGATTTATCTCACGGATGAAAAGATGATTCACCATTAGAGAAACAATTAGCATCATCATATAAACAACAAAAACGAAATAGTTATATTCTAAGACTGAGAAAAAGCCCTGTATAAAATGCAGCATTGATTTCCACAACAATTCTAAAAAGCCTGGACATGAGAGAGCCCCTGAATATAATAAATACATAAATATTCTATATAAAACCCAAACCTATCATTATTTGCAATGGAAAAATACTAGATTAAAAAAAGAGCACCAATGAAACGTAACAATATACAGAAAGGAACAGAATGAAATTCAGAGAGGGCATGAAAGAGCCACAGTTTCAGATGCAATCCTTTTTCTGTTCTTTTTATATGGAAATGTTCATGTCTGCTGATGACTATTAAGTTCACAAAATTACTTTAAAATACAAAAAAGAAAAAAATGTAGCTTTCCCAAGAACAAAGATAATATTAGCTGACATTCATATAGTTCTTTATCTGTTTTATTTCATTTGGTCTTTTTACCACCTTGGGATGTAGATGCTATTTAGCACTCTCATTTTATAGATGAGGAAACTATGACTCAGAAGGGTTAAATGATTTGCCCAGAGTCACAAAGTTAGTGGCTAAAACAGGATTCAAATATAGGTCTCCCTAATTCCAAGCCTAATGTTCTATTCACTTTGTGCCCAAAATATAGAAGTAACACAATGATGCCTCATTTTACCCACTATTATTTGACATGTTTCTATAAATGATACCAACAGCCATTAAGACAAGAGAAAAAAATTAAAAACATAAACATCACAAATATTTCTATTGGCTTGCTTAGTAAATCCCCAAGAGACAGCAATGAAATTGAGAGTATCGACAACTTCAGGCAAATAGCAAGAAACAAACAAACAAAAAAATCCATAGAAATCATCAACATGTCTCCATAATATTAACAACAACAACAACAACCAGGAGAAAATGGGAGAGAGATATCTGATTCAAAATACTGACAAATCACCAACTATCTGGAAGCTAATCTAGCAAGACAAACTCAAGGATTAAATCGATGCAGCTATAAAACATTCTTTTACAGTAATAAAGGAATACAAGTAATTGGGCCATGACAATACAATAAAAAGGATAGTTAGACTAGTTTACCAATTTTGTGTTATACCAAGCTCTAATTGAGATATAGAAAATATATAAATCAAATAATACAAAATATAATATATAATTAAGAACAAAATTTAATTGAAGAAACAAGGTTTCTCAAGGAAAATAGTGGAGGGAAAGGTAGGAATGAAAGGGGAATAATACCTCCAGACCTCAAACTATGTTATTATAAAATAGAAATCTTGGAAACGTTATGATACTGGTTAAAAGATCAGTAGGGCAGACTAAGCTCCTGTTTGATAATAACTGATAGGACACAAATTAGGTTGAGAGCAGTATTTTATGCCATAAGACACAATAAGTTTGAAATGAAGAATAAGTCCAAATATAAAAGATCATTTCGTTAAAAAATAATTAGCAAATGAAAGGAAGTATCTTTTGCAGTTGGGAGTGAGGGAGAATCCTTAACTAAGCATGGGATAGAGGGAATGAAAAAAAGGGAAACTATTATGTAATTTTTTCTCTTTTTCACTAGTACCAGATAGTTTAGAAGATTTCTGTTTTATGCTATAGTTTGATGTCAGGAGATGATATTCCCCCTTCATTCTTTTTATGAAAATTTATTTAATATTTTTCCCAGTTAAATTCAAAACAAATTTTTAAAAACATTTTAAGATTTTTGAGTTTTAGGTTCTTTCCTTTATCCCCATCCACCATTAAGAAACCACAAGTGAAGTTATGCAAAACATTTCTGTAAAAATCAAGCTGTGAAAGAAAACAGCTCTCCCCCTTCATTCTTACTTAAAAAAAAAAAGTCCAAGAGATACTGTATGTCCAATGGGAAAATTTGACTCACACATTTCTGATATGTATGTATGTATGTATGTATGTAAAAGACCAAGAACCATTTCCCAGGAGATAGATAAATAGTTAGAGGGGAGTCAGAAAGACCTAAGTTCAAATTTGGACCCACTTACTAGATGTTATACTTTGGAAAAGTTACTCAGTTGCTCTCGGCCTCAGTTTCCTCATTTGTAAAATGGATCACCATTGGACAGCACCCACCTTCCAGGGTTGTTGGGAGGATAAAATGAGAAAATATAATTTGTAAAGAGTTTTACAAATCTCAAAGCACTATATAAATGCTAACTATTATTATTATAGTTTCCAATAGAACAGCAAAGTTATCAGTAACCATGTGAATGATTATTCCAAATCACTAATAAAATATACATACAGACATACAGAGATACAAATTATACCAACTCTGAGGTTTGACCTCATGCCTAAATTGGCAAAGAAGATACAGGATGGTAGACCACAACATAACATTTTCATGCTCTCTATTGATGTTTGCTTGCATTATG
The DNA here is from genome assembly GCA_023553655.1 of Myrmecobius fasciatus. NCBI lineage: Eukaryota > Metazoa > Chordata > Mammalia > Dasyuromorphia > Myrmecobiidae > Myrmecobius > Myrmecobius fasciatus. The sequence continues at coordinate 323,629 of JAJPUD010001854.1, read as the reverse complement.
TTTCCCTTCTCAGATTTTTTTTTTCTTGTAGATCCGATTTTTCTTGCACAGCAAGATAACTGTAAAAATATGTATACACATGGGGGCAGCTAGGGGGTGCAGTGGATAGAGCACCAGCCCTGAAGTCAGGAGGACCTGAATTCAAATCTGATCTAGAACTATGGTTGCAAAAATCTGGAAATATAGTGGGTTCAGACTGGGAGGTGACTGGACAAATTGTGGTATGTAAATGTACTGGAATATTATTGTGCTGTAAGAAACAATGAATGAATGAGGAGTGACTTGGCTGATTTAATCCAGAATGAAGTAAGGACAAGGAGAGCAGCCTACACAAGTAATCAAATAATGCAAACCAAAAGAAGGCTAATGATAAATTCTTGATCTTGGGGAATACAAGGGAAAATGCAGTTCTCCCTTTTCAGGGAAGGAAGTGGGGAAGAAGGGACTAGAATGTTACATGCAGTGTCAGGTATGACTTCTGTGCCAGTCAGTTTTGCTAAACTGGTTTTTCTTTGTTTATCAACTAGCATTTATTAAGAGCCTACTATGTGGCAGACACCATGCTAGGAAATGGGAGTACAAAGACAAAAAATCAAACAGAGCTTGCCTCCAAGGAGGTTCTATTCTATAGGAGGTAAACTAGATACCAAGTATATTGGTGGGATAGCCTACATCCAAGAGAAAGAACTGATGAAGTCTGAATATAGATCAAAGTATAATATTTTCAATTTCTTTTTTTCCTGTTTTTTCCTTTGTTTTCTTTCTTCTTTCACAACATGACTAATATGAAAACAGGTTTTACGTGATTGCACATACATAACCTATATCAAGTTGCTTACCATCTTAGGGAGGGGGAAAATTTGGAACTCTAAATTTTCTTTTAAAAGAATTGTTTTACCCCTACTGAGTCTGTATCCCAAGGAAATCACAAAGAAGGGAAAAGGCCCCACATAGGCAAAACTATTAGTAGCAGCTCTTTTTGTAGCAAAGAATTGGAAAATGAGTAGATGCCCATCGACTGGGGAACAGCTGAATAAGTTATGGCATATGAAAGTAACAGAATATTATTGTTCTATAAAGAACAACGAATAGGCTGATTTTAGAAAGACTTGGAAAGATTTACATGAACGGATGCTGAGGGAAACAAGCACCACCAAGGAATACATTGCACACAATAACAGTAAGAACATGTGGTGATCAACTATGAAAGACTTGGTTCTTCTCAGAGGTTCAGTGATCCAAAGCAATCCCCATAGACTATGGACAGAAAATGTCATCTGCAATGAGAAAAAGATCTAAGGAGACCGAATGTAAATCAACACATGCTAGGTTCACTCCTTTTTTTCTGGATTTTTTTAATCTCTCCCATGGTTTTTCCCTTTTGCTCTGATTTTTCTCTCCCAACATGATTCATAAAGCAGTGTGCATAAAAAATGAATGTACATGTATAATCAGAAAAAAACATAAACATTACTAAAAATTTGAAAAAAAAGAATTGTTAAACATTTTCTTTATCTATAATTGGAAAAAATTACTATTAGAAAGTTCTTAAAAAGAAAGAAAATAATTGGTGAGGGGAAGGCCCTTGCAGCTGACAAAAAGCCTCCAGAGAGGCAGTCGTAGCCCCAAGCTTTGAAGGAAGCTAGGTATTTCTTATGCAAAGGCAAGGGAAAGCATTCCAATGAAAGGGGATAAGCACTTATTAAGCACCTACCATGGGCCAAGTAATGTGTTTTACAATTATCATCTCATTTTTGTCCTCAAGACAACCCTATAAGGTGGGTAAGTACTATGTTATCTCTATTTTACAGTTGAGGAAACTGAGGCACAGAAGTTCAGTAAGTCACCCAGGGTCACCCAGGAAGGGAGTGTCTGAGGCTGAATTTGAATTCAAGTCTTTCTCACTCTAGGCCCAGCCTGGAGTGCCACCTAATTCTCTGGGCATGCCTTCCAGGCAAGGGAGACAGCCTATGATGCAAAGGCAGGAAAGATAGAAGACAGACCTAATGCCATGTGAAAGGGAACAGCAAATTGACCAGCAGAGAATATAAAGGGGAGTAATGTGAAATAGGGGCAGAAAGGGAGCTAGGCTGGAGCTGGACTATTAAGGACTTTGAAGACCAAAACAACAGGAATTTCTATTTTGATCTAGAGGCAATAGGGAGCCACAGGGGTTTTTGAGTGGGTGAGTGGCTTGGTCAGACCTTTGAGGTGGGAATATCATTTTAAGAGCTACACGAAGAGCTGCATTTAAGAAGGCAGAGAATGTGGAACAATTTGGAGGACGTTATTGCAGGAGATTGAGGGGAGAGTGATAAAGACTTGTGGGGGGAAGGGCAGTGTGAGTAGGGAGAAAGCAGGGGGGTGAGGGAAACTGAGCATGACTTCAAGGTTCTGACCCTGGCTGGCTGGAAGAATGGAGGTCCCCTCAAAAGAAACAGCTTGGTAGGTTAGAGATAGAAATGTGTTAAGTAGAATTGGGGGAGGAGGAGCTCTCTTTTGGGGCTCAAACGCACCATGAATTTGGGATGCATATGGGACATCCAATTGCAAATGTATGGTAGGAGGAGACAGGAGTTGGACAGAAAACTCTGTGAGCTATCTGCACAAAGATCATTGAACCTGTGAGGGCTGAGGAGGCGATGTTGTTGGTCCCTCGTTTTTGAAGCGAACCAATGACATCACAGGTGATGTTTTGTCTTGAGGTGAAGCGGTTTTAAGTGCCCAGGCCTCAAATCTGTTGGTGAATTAGGGGTGTGACAACTGGATGAGGGCTTGGTTTCCAGAGTTATGAAACTTAAATTAGAGAAATGCCGAGAAACGAAACTTAAGTCTAAGAAATGAAATCTAAAGAGGGAAGCCATAAATGAAAACAAGAAATACATTATGAGAAGTAACCAGGGATGGGAACTCAGACTCATGGGAGAATTAGCTCTCCACATAGGCTGTAACCTTTGTAGTGCCCAGCCAATGAGGAGGGAGTCAGGGGAGGGGTTGAACTATGTCCAAATAAGGTCAGTGTGATTAAGGGTGGAGACTCAGGTGGGGGAATTAGGCACATGGGATAGATTTGTAATCTCCTGTAATCTAGCCAATTTGGGACATAGGGGAGAAACTTGCATTTGGGGATAGGGAATAAAAGGCTGTGCTTTTGCACCTCAAGGGCTTAGATAGCCACTCTTGCAAGAATGTAAACAAAATCTTCTCCTGGCTTCAGCTGCAGGTCTGGAAAGTTCTTGGGAAGAAGCTTGATTCTTATGGGGATTATCTACCTAAGCATGTATGGACTTTCCCTGGAGATGTGGGTAGATGAGTTTACTCAGACATGGAAGATGTCAAGGGCAAGGTCATCCACTGTGGCCATCACCATGGGCCTGTCACTGGACTCTGACGATTCAGGAAGAGACAGTAAGGCTGATGCCTTTGCACAAAGTAAGATTCCTAAAGCATAGAGCTGACCATATCACCCCCTGCTCCAGAAGCCATTTTTACTGCCCTTCCCAATTTAGCTCCTCTCCCTTCCCCAACCAGTACTCTTCAGTCCAGTCTAAGTGTCCTACTTCCCCGGGGGGGCTACTCCACCTCCCACCTCAATACCTTTGCCCAAGTGATCTACCAGACCTAGAAGGTTCTCTATCTTCACCTTGGCCTTTCAGAATCTCTAGTTTCCTTCAAGGCCAAGCTGCAGGATCTCTTCAGGGTAAGCTCTCCCTCCCTGGGGCAGATCGAAGCCCCTCTATACCTCATCCATGTCCCGGATGGTGATGTTCCCCCAACAAAAGTACACGTGGGTCTGGGCCCAGTCTAGACAGACGACAAAACTTTGCAGAGCTATGCTACCTGGTCCCAACCAACTCTCTCCCCAGCCCCCCCTCAGTCACTTTCAGAATGAAAAGCTTCAAACCAATTGCATTTAATCTTAATTATGCTAACGTTTAACCACACCTTCGATAACCTACATAACAAAACCCTTTATTATTCAATTGTAAGGTATGTTGTAAATCATCCAGTCTTACAAAGTACAACAAGGGCACAATTATAGCTCCCTGGCATTCAAATGCAAGATCAAGGAAGTCAGTTTATTCTATGACCTCTTTAACCACGTCATAACTTGAGCACCAGGAAAGAGGGCCAACAAAGCTAAAAAGAGGCCTCGGAGCCAACAGAGCAGAAATGGGCCTGTCTTTGAACTCAGGAGAACCTGGATTCAAGTTCTGGCTCCATTTATTACTTGTGTGATCTTGGGCAAAATGTTGTCCCCTCTCAGGGCCTCAACTTCCTTATCTGTAAAACTAGAATAAAATTGGAGTGGATCTAACTTTCCATTTGGATTTACTTCCTACTATCTTGGTGCTTTGGAGAGTCTGTAAATGCAAGTAAATGGAGAGTCTGAATTACTCTTTTGGCCTTTTAGAAACTAAGCTAACACCGTGAGACAATCCAACATCCTGTTAAAATTACATTGTCAGCTATCTGAAGTTTACTTCTATCTCACCTGAACAAGAACTAGATGGGAATTTCACAATCTGTATTACTCAGACACTTCTTCCATTAGAAACCCTGTGACAGGTTCAAATGGGTTTCTGGAGTTTGCTATCCCAGGCTATGGTTCTTCTCAAAGGTCACAATTGTTTAAGAATTGAGTAGGGATAAGAAAGCCAAGTAGAACAAATTCTCCCAGGCTTTTTTATATGAAAAAAAAAAAAACATTTAGATTTTGTGCAAAAGAAGAGGTTATTTCTTTCAAAGTCCCAGTATTAAAAAAAATTGTTCCCTTTTAACTGCAACCACAGAAGAATGAGTTGCATGGAAAAGAAAGATAATTTTTATCATTATGCCTCATGGTAAGAAAGAATCATACTAATTAAATATACTAAGTACATTGTCATATAATACTAAATATATTATTATCATATAACAAATGTCCTATATATACATATACTTAAAAATTAATATACTAATATTCTCTCCCCCAATCATTATCACTTCCAAACTTCCTATTTCTTTTCAAGGAACTCCCATTCTTGTAGTCTCCCAGGTTCATCATCTCAACACCATCCTGAGCTTCTTATTCTTCTTTATCCCTTCTATCCAGTCAGTTGCCAAACCTTGCCATTTCTACCTTCACAACACCTCTCTAATCAAACCCCTTCTCTCCCATTATTGTTTTAGTTCCAACATTCATCCCTTCTTGCCTGGATTGTTGCAATGGCCTCCTAATTGGTCGGCCTTTCTCAAATCTCTGCCCCTTCCAATTCATCCTCCCCACAGTTATCAAAATGACTTTCTCCAAATGTGGATCTGACCATGAGATTCCCAATCCAAAGTACCTTGTACTTACCTACTCTGCATATATTTGCATTTATTCACTTTATATCTATGCTGCATATTTTTATGTATTCTGCTATCTCTCTCCTTAGAATATTCCCTATGAATAAGGCTTTTTTCATTTATTGTCACTGTATCCCCACCAACTAATGAGCACACAATAGGGTCTTCCCATACTGTACGGCTCCAATTCATGCCTTCCACAGGCCATCCTCCCAACATACAGGGAATCTTCCTCTAAATCTCTGGACCAGAAAAGGATATGAACAGACAATTTTCAGAGGATGAAATTAAAACTATTTGTAGTCATATGAAAAGGTGCTCCAAATCACTATTGATCAGAGAAATGCAAATTAAGACAACCCTGAGGTACCATTACATACCTGATTGATTAAAATGACAGGAAAAGATAACAATGAATGTTGGAGGGGATGTGGGAAAACTGGGACATTGATACATTGTTGGTGCAAATCTATGAAAGGATCCAGCCATTCTGGAGAGCAATTTGGAACTATGCTCAAAAAGTTATCAAACTGTGCATACCCTTTGACCCAGCAGTGTTTCTATTGGGCTTATATCCCAAAGAGATCTTAAAGGAAGGAAAGGGCCCCACATGTGCAAGAATGTTTGTGGCAGCCCTTTTTGTAGTGGCTAGAA
>JAJPUD010001854.1:295409-317544 GCA_023553655.1 Myrmecobius fasciatus | reverse complement strand
ATTGTTCTATAAGAAACGACCAGCAGAATGATTTCAGAGAGGCCTGGAGAGACTTACATGAACTGATGCTGAGTGAAATGAGCAGAACCAGGAGATCATTCTACACGGCAACAACAAGACTATATGATGACCAATTCTGATGGACATGGCTCTCTGCAACAATGAAATGTCTCAAACCAGTTCCAATTGTTCAGTGAAGAGAACCATCTACACCCAGAGAGAGGGGTGTGAAGTGTGAACCACAACATAACATTTTCATGCTCTCTATTGATGTTTGCTTGCATTGGGTTTCCTTTCTCGGATTTTTCTTTCTTGTAGATACGATTTTTCGTGCACAACAAGATAAGTGTGGAACTATGTATACACATATTCGATTTGTCAAGTATTTTAACATAATTAACATGTAGTGGATTTCCTGCCATCTAGGGGAGGGATAGGGACTAGGGGGGAAAAATTTGTAACAGAACGCTTTGTAAGGGTCAGTGTTGAAGAATTACCCATACATATGTTTTGCAAATAAAAAGTTTTAATAAAAATAAATAAATAGCATTTTTATTTGTGAAAAAAAATTAAAAAATTAAAAATAAATAAATCTCTGGACTTGGAACACACAAGCTGCTCACTGATTATCCCTCACTTCTGCTTCATGTTCAGTCTATCTAATGGCCATACACTTCTCTAATAAAATCCTTCTTCACCTGCTCTTGGACACTCCTCTGGTAGTAACTTTACAATCACTTGTGTGTGTCCATGTGTCTTTTCAGTGACCTATGACTTTAATTCTTCAGAGATTATACTGTTCCATGATTCACTGACAGCAAATAGCAGAATCAGAAGAAAACTGGTGTTAAAAATATGGACTTGTGATTCAGGGAGCAGCCCTTGGAGTTGAACTCTAGGTCATTTCCATCCATTTGGTTTTTCCTGCATGGAGAGTGAAGTCAAACTCCCTTGAGTAATTATAGGTGCCTACTTAGGGGGCTCAAAAAGAAACTTTCCAGGGCTTACTGAAATCAGCATGCTGTCATCTACAAAGAGAATCATCTAGAAGATCTTATCAAAAAATCTCGCTTCCATTTGGACTCTGCACTAGTCATCCTCGACAAAAATGGCAAACTCTTTTGGCAAACATACAGCTTTTTACTGTGTGTCTCAAGTGGCATTCATAATCAAAGGGTCATTGAACCATGTTACTCTGGTGTTACATCTTTCAAGGAAGCTCAATGGGACAAGTGCCCAGGAGATACTTTGTTGGAGAATGGCCCTTGAGTAGGGATTTTACTTTACTAAATCAAATTATTTTTACATAGTCAAATAATAAAGCATAATGAAGCCTCATCTTCACAATATCTTTCAGTAACTACAGTTGTGAAGCTGTAGCCTGCCACTGAGAATATCACTCAAATGGGCCCGTTTGTTTGTTCCATTCTTATATATTTATCAAGAATAGCCCTGGAAGTAGACATGTGGGTTATTCTCAAAGTTTTTGTAGAGATGGGAAAACAGGATAGGAGTTCATTGATTGATTGCCTTTGGGGGAGGGGGGGTTAATAAATAAGGCAACTAGGTAGTACATTAGAGAGTATCAGGACTTGGAGTTTAAAAGATGAGTTCAAGTCCAGTCTCAGTTGCTTACTTGCCATGTGACCCTTGGCAAGTAACTTAATCTCTGTTTGCCTTAGGATAAGCACAGCACTTACTTTACAGGGTTGTTGTGAGGACCAAGACAATATATATATATATATATATATATATATATATATATATATATATATGTACAATGCTTTGCAGACCTTAAATGATAACATCATGATATAACTAGATAAATGCTATCTAAAGCCTCTTAAGCATCTCTGCCTGTCTCAATTTCCTCAACTGTCAAAAGGGGATAATAATAGGGCCTCAAAGGGTGGTTGTAAAGATCAGATGAGATCATACTTGGAAAGCACTTAGCCCAGTGCCTGGCACACAGTAGGCACTTAAATTCTTGTTCTCTTCCCTCCCCCTGCCTCCAAAGTCTACTGCAAGAAATGCTAAACCCAGCAGAATACTGTTGGACAGCAGCTATATTTGCCTTTGAATAAGCTTGAAAGAAAGGCCTCCAGTCTCACACTAAGCCTAGTGATGGTCTGATGGTCATATATTCATGTCTAGGGTTTGACTTAAGTTGATTTTTCAAGCATTGATGTCAAAGAACTTTTTCTTAGCTGAGAACTTTCTCTTCTGAGATTGGGCAGAGATGTGGAGCTTCATCACATCCCCATCTTCCTCTTTTCAAGATACGGATCCATTCAGGGCCAGCTAGGGAAAAGGTTCAAGGGATTTTAGAAACAATCCAGAATCACAGGCTCAGTCATGTGGCAGCCTCCATAAAAACAGCCAATTAGCTGAAGTCCCTACCATGTGCCAGGCACTATCCTAGGAGCTAGGAAGTACTCTGTACAATGCTCGGTACACAGTAAGTGCTTAATAAATTCTTGCTGACAGACTGAGAATACAAAGAATGAAATAATGCCTATTCCCAAGGAGCTCACATTCTAACCCTTCTACCTACTCCCTGAGAGGTAGAAAACCCTCTGCCACATCAATGGATGTGAAGCAATTCAGTATTTCAGGCAGTGGTTCCAACTGGTGGCCCTGAATTCCAGGCTATATATTAAAAGGACCTGAATTGTCCCCAGTAAATGGGAATCTGGGGTCCCAAATGATGCATGGTTATTCAGGCCACTGGTTGGCTGTCACCTGCTCCTATGTCTCCAAGCTGCAAAAAACCTTGCTTTACTTCTGTCTCTCTGTGTAGTTATTTCTTGTATCCTGAACACTGATCCTTTAGATCAACACAAATGCCTTCTGGAACCTAAGTAGCCCTGGGTAAATAATATTAGTTTTCCTCTAACAACACACAACAAACAGCTCAAGGCAAATCTGTTTCCCAGCTTTTAGCTTAGCTGGTTTTAAGCTATGCTGGGGAAAAGAAGATCAAAGAAGGAAGAGAAGCCCTGCTCAGTGAATGAAATATTTGATGACCAAGAGATGACACAGCTACTCAATTCCTATTTTGTTTTAATTTTCTTTAGCAAGGAGAATGGCCATTGCACAGGAAAACAACAGAACAAACAACAACAATGACAAGACGGCTGACAGCGATTGTGTACTTGAGATAAGAGAATATAAGAGTGTCTCTAGCTGCCCATGATGAATTCAAGCCACCTGGCCTACATGAACAACATCCTTGGGTATCAAAGGAAATGACTGAGGGGATGGATGGTGGAACTATTGTCAGAGACGCCTTAAAGACCATGAGAAACATGTGCAAAAATATTTGTGGCAGCTCTTTTTGTAGTGGCTAGAAAATGGAAACTGAATGGATGCCCATCAATTGGAGCATGGCTGAATAAATTATGGTATATGAATGTTATGGAATATTATTGTTCTGTAAGAAACGACCAGCAGGAGGATTTCAAAGAGGCCTGGAGAGACTTGCATGAACTGATGCTGAGTGAAATGAGCAGAACCAGGAGATCATTATACACGGCAACAACAAGACTACACGATGATCAATTCTGATGGACATGGTTCTCTTCAACAATGAGATGTTTCAAACCAGTTCCTATTGTTCAGCGATGAAGAGAGCCATCTACATCCAGGGAGAAGCCTGTGGGATCTGAGTGTGGACTACAACACAGCATTTTTACACTTTCTGTTGATGTTTGCTTGCATTTTGTTTTCCTTCTCAGGTTTTTTTTTTCTTTCTAAATCCAATTTTTCTTGCGCAGGATGATAACTATATAAATACGTATACATATATTGGATTTGTCATATATTTTAATATAGTTAACATGTATTAGACTATCTGCCATCTAGGGGAGGGAGTGGGGGAAAGGAGGGAAAAATTTGGAACAGAAGGTTTTGCAAGGGTCAATGTTGAAAAATTACCCATGCATATGTTTTGCAAATAAAAAGCTTTAATTAAAAAAATTTTTTAAAACAAAAATAAAAAGACTATGGGAAACGGGAGAGGTACCATGGAACCAGTGAAGGGCAAATGTCCCAATTTAAAAAAAAAAAGAGGAAAAGAACAAACTGCAATTCTAACTCAGTACATTTGATAGCTATTCCTGGCAATATTCTAAATCAGACCATTACAGAAATGGCTAGTGCACATGCAGTGAAAGAAACAGTAATCCTAAGAGAATCAGCATGGCTTCATTAAAAATTAGTCATGACAGACTAACATCATTTCCCTTTCTGACAGAGTCACTAAACAGATCGATCAGGGGAATGCTATAGATACAACTTACCTAGATATTAGCAAAAGATTTGATAAAGTAACTCAAACAATTCTAGTCAAAAAGATGGAGAGGTCTGAACTAAAATATAATACAAGTTAATGGCTGAATCCCCCAAATATTCATTAATGGTCAGCTTGACAGAAGATCTCCAATGGTGTTACCTGGGGATTTATACTTGGCCATGTGATGTTTGAAATGATCAGTAACTTGGGTGGAAACAGATGGCATGCTCATCAAATATGAAGATGACATAAAGATGGGAGAGACATCTAACACACTAAGGCAAAGCTTCTTCAACTTTTATTTCCTTCCCCACATGGGGTCACGTAACTGAATGTGGGCATCATGAAATTATAATTTATCGTCAGTAAATGTTTGATTTGTATACCTATTTTATATCCCTATATTCCCAGGTTCTTGGGTAAAAAGGGGTCATAAGTGGAAAAAGCTGAAGAAGCCTTGGCCCAGATGATAGGGTCTGGAGCCAAAACGGTCCTGATAGGCTAATAAGAAAAAAATTCAATAGAGATAAATGTATATACTTATACTTCCTGAGTATAGCATAAAGGAAATGTGATTAGACAGCAGTGGTTTGTCTGATGTGGTAATCCAAATTCGGGCTGCATTAAGACAGGTAATGGTTTCTGGGATAAATCCTCATCTGGAGTATGGGCACTACAGTTTAAGGAGGAGATTGGCAAACTTGAGTGTCTAGAGAAGGAAAATTAAGATGGTGAAGGACTTCAAGTACACAGCATATGAGGGTTAACTGAAGGAAATGGGGATGTTTAGCCAAGAAGACTCATGATAGCAATGTTTAAGTAGTGGAAGGATTTGTCACATACTAGAGGGATCAGACTTGTTCTGGACCAGAAGCCATGGTGCAGAGAAGCAAACTGAAACTTCCTAAAAATTATAGCTATCCAAAAGGGGAATGGGTTTTCTCAGGAGGAGCAAAGGCTGGATGACCACTTGTTGGCTATGCAGTAATGAGGATTTTTTTTGGGGGGGGGTATGGATTAAAGTTGATGGCCCCTGAGGTCTCTTCCACCTCTGAAATTCTTCATTTGAAGCGTTTTTCATCACATTTTACGAGCTAAAATGTGTGAGAATCTGTCAGTACTTCCTTTTAAAAAGTAGAGATTCTGGGGAAATGATTAGATTTGGAAAAATTTGTTTTACTGCCCATGTTTCAGAAACATATGGATCCTGTAAAGTCAAGTATACTCATAAAAGATAGACCTATTTAGCAGGATCCAATGTTCATATAGCAATGTTCAATGCTATACCAATAGTATAGATGATGGCAATGAGCTAGAGAGCAGTATGGGGCTTGGCTAAATCCTAGTTTTAAACACACATTTTGAAGGCAAGCAAAAAGACAGCATCATCCGAAAGTGGAACTAGCCCTTGGCCAGTGGTATTCCCACATGCCGTCAACTCTTCTTTTATCTAATATGATCCTTACCACTTGGCTATTTTCCTAACCTAGGATTTTTGTCCAGTAAGTAGTCCGGTAATAGGAGAGGCCTGGCCTAGGACACAAGGACTTGAATTCTGTGCCTTAAACCTTGCCAAACTCTGGGAACCAATGTCAGTTTTAAAAAATTAGATAAGAGTCTACTATTATGTCACCACTAATAGACAGATAGTTGGGACCTGTGAGTTGGCAGGTTGAGGGAATACCCCCACTCCCCAACCCAGTGAGGAAAACTCCTCTATCCGTGCAGAGTTCCAACTGTTCTGCAATTTACTGGTCCTTTGGAGAGATGCCTGGGGCACTCACTCAGGGCTGTGACTTGCCCAGGGTATATGAGGTAAGGCTTAAACTCAGGTCTTTCTGGCTCAGAGGCCTGCTCTCCATAAGCTATTCCACATGACCTTTCAACAGGGCAGATAGCCTGAGTTACAAGGACAATTTCCACAGAGCCTGAAATCTCATTTTTATATGCATTCTCTCTTTAGTTTACCCTCTCTAGGAAGGTAAACAAAGTACAGGAGTCAGTGGCTACAGCATCATGCCCAGGATAATGAATAGCACTACCGCTAACCTTGCCAGCAACTCGATGAAGAAACAGCTTCCAAAGATCAAATTTGTTATAGACACAGATGTGATTTTGTAGCAGCAGTATTTACATACATTGTTTTACAATTCATAAATAAACATGGGTAGCCTAGTATTCTGATCCTTTTAAAGCCGATTCTTTGAAAAAGATTAACGAAATTGATAAACCGTTAGCCAATCTGATTAAAAAAGATGAGAGAGGCACACAGTGTGAAATTTAGGTGATATGAAGACAACAGATAGCAATAAAAATGTATTTTTAAAAACAGACCATTGGTAACTTTGGAAAAAAAAGTTTCAGGTGAGTGAGGAGACTGGACTGCAAGGGGAGGAAATGAAGGCAAAGAGTATAATAGATGGCTTTTTTGAGGAGGTGAGCAATAGGACAGGAGCGTGAGGGAATGGTAGAGTCAGGTAAAAGCCTACTAGCCTTCAGGAGAGACTGAAGATTAATGAGGAAGGCCTTGATGATCTGAGAGACAATCTGCTGGAGAAGTTAGAGGATGGATCAAAACTACAATGAGAGGATCGGCCTTGGTGGGAAGAGTAACTGCCTGTTCCACAGTCTGAGATCAAGAAGTATGAGGAGAGGTGCTCCACTGAAAGGGGAAAGGAAGGAGTATTTGGGGAGCCTTAGAAGAGAAGGCTTCGAAAGCCTAAGACAGGGAATTCCCTGGAGAGTTAATTAGGAAGAAAAAAAGGATTGTCACATGGCGGTGAGCACCCAGTTGATGTGTCTCTTCAGTAAGGTTGAATGACTTCTGCCAGTCTAGTTCAGTAGCGTGGGAGTAGAAGTATAGATGGAGGACTGGACCGAGGCAGGAATCTACAGCCAGCTTTTAGGAAGCCATGAGTGAGAACAGGATAAGGAAGTAGCTAAGAGATTCCGAAACAGAGCAGTCAGGGCAGGCAAACGCCTGGGAAAGAACAGAAGGGTTGAGGGATTAGAACCCACGGTGAAGATGAATAGGTTTAAGAGACGGTTCTTAACCTTGGTTCCTGAATTTTAAAAAAAAATCCATTTTGAAAAGTGTATTTCAATGTAGTTGGTATAATCCCCATTTTATTTTATGAATTTAAAAATGGGATTCTGAGAAAGGGATCCATAGGCTTTCCCAGACTGCCCAATGTGTCCATCTGTGACAGAAAATAAAGGTTAGCAGCCCCTGGTTTAAGAGGAGTGGGAGGTTTTGGTCAGACAGAAGAATCTCACAGTTCTTGATTGTTCTTGACCAGGATGGCGGTGAGGGAATGAAAGGGCAGGGCAGAGAGCCGAGGTCGAGGACGCTTATGGCAGAGGAAATCTCGCGGTACATATTGAAGTCTCCTGGTATAGAGGCAAGCAGTGGGATCAGAGAAGAAGGCTGCTGGTCAAAGTTTTGTATTTCTATAGCCGGGGTTTTTTTAAAGTAAAAGTCAGTAAAGATTACAAAAGGAATAAGCCTGAAACACTGCAATTTGGAGCTACATCAAGGTCCTATACAGGCAGCTGCAGTGGGTAGACTACTGGGCCTGGAGTCAAGAAGACTCATCTTCCTGAGTTCAAATGTGGCCGCAGACATTTACTAGCTGTGTGACCCTGGGCAAGTGCCTTAACTCTGCCTCAGTTTCCTCATCTGTAAGATGATCTGGAAAAGGAAATGGCAAACCTCTCCAGTATATTTGCCAAGAAAACCCCAGAGTCATGAAGACTCAAGACATGACTGAAACGACTGAACAAAATCCCATATTATTTGAAAAAAGACACATACATGTGTATATGTGTATGTAAATAACTAAAAATGTATCATCATAGTTGAACACCATCTCCCCATTAGAAAAGGGCAGAGATTTTCTTTTCTACCTACATGCAAATTAAGGATCTGAGAAGAGATTTCCCTGGGGGTGGGGTATTGGAAGAAGAGGAAAAAATAATGAGGGCACCAGGTGAAGATAAGAGTTGCTCCCTTGCTATATCTATCTATCCTCCACAATTAGCAAAGTGAATTTTCCCTAAATGAATTCCTGACAATGCCTCTAGAAGTGGAGTTCCTTACTTGGAAGGGAGAAGTTGTAAAATTGTTTTTAAAATATTTGGCTACTGGTTTCCTTTTGTATTTATGTATTTTATTGTATGCATTTAAAAATCTGATTCTGAGAAGGGTTCCATGGATTTCACCAGACTATCCAAGGGGTCCATGATACAAAGAAGGTTAAGAGATCCTGGTGTACATGCAGCCCTTCTAAATCCTCTCAAGTGCTAGGACCCTCCTTCTCAAAACTACCTTGTATTTATTCGGTCTTTAATTGTATTTATTATGAGAGGCAGCAGGGTGTAGTGGGTAGAGAGCTGGGCTGGAGCCTAGAAGAGCTGGGTTCAAGTTCTGCCCCTGCCACAGACTGGCTGTGTGACCTCAGACAAAATCATTTAATCTCTTAGTGTTGGGGACAATACCACCCTAAATGCAAATTGCAGAAAAGCTATCATCCTTCATTGTTACCGATGAAATCACAGGGACAGTGCATATCCCTCCATTTGTTGCCTCCCTTAATAGAATATATGCTCCTTGAGGCTCGAAGAGGGCCATTTTTTTGGTTTGTTTGTTTGCCTTTAGATCCCCAGCATCTAGGATGGATTTAGCACATAGTATGTATTTAATATAATCTTGTTGACTGCCTGATCCTATGAAACGGCTGAACTTAGGGGACACTCCAGGGGAGAGGTGCCAGTCCCAAAGTCCTAGGCTTCTGCTTTCTGAAGGCTGGCAAGGCACGATGCGAAGGCTGACACAGCAGCTGCTTTGCCAGCCAAGAGAGCTGCACATGAACCAAGGACAAAACCAGGAAGAAGGAGGTCAGAGGGAGCTACCAAGAGCAGGCCCTGCTCCCTTTAGTTGACATATACACAACTGAATCCTTTTCATCTGTGATTGCACCTCACCTCCCTAGCCCTTGGTTGTTGCCTCTTTAGCCAGCTTCTTAAACTGTTGTTCAGGACCCCATATGCTGTCTCGTAACTGAACGTGGGAGTCACAAAATTCTGATTTATTATCAGGAAATGTTTGATCTGCATCCTATTTTATATACCTCTAGACCCAGGGGCCTGTAAAAATTTCTCCGATAAAAAAGGGTCATGAGTAGAAAAGGTTGTTTGAAAAACTCTGCTCTGTGGTGCTTTGTGGTAAATCTTCACTTAAATTACCTAAGAGGGTAGTGTGCCATTCTGTAAGTGTAAGTGAAGAGGTGAGATCCTGAAGTCATCTTCCTGGAAGGGAACCTGTCGTCCCCCCCAAAAAAAAAACCTAGGGGAAGTGATTGTTGTTTGTCCTTTGTTCTCAAAGAGGACAGTGACATCAGGGGGGCTATGCCTCCACATGCCAGTGGATTGGATTTAAGTGAAGTAGGCAAAGTGTGCAAAGTCACCAGCCTCACTTTCTCCTCTAGAGCCAGCTGGATCCAGCAGCAAGCTATAGATCAGGATGACTGGACATGGTCCTGGATGTAGTGGGAAGGAGACCATGGCCTTTTTAAGCTAAGGTCTTTAACAGTGTCACATCCTGATGGAGGCAAAGCCCAATCAGTAATTGAGGCTAGGTAAGAAATGAGGCAGAGAATGGCCTCTTTTACCCATTCAAAAAAAAAAATCAGTCTGGAAGGGGAAGACCCTCTGGCTTTTCTGAAACAATTGCTATTTACATTCACTCTGAGCCAATCGGGCCCAAACAATGACCAAAGGAGACTGGGCCAGGGATCTATTGTTGATCAATCAATTAAGAGCCAGAGTGGACTTCTACAAGAAAAACATAGACAGTGCCATTGGGCTTAGCCACAGAGCATTAGAGAGATTAGAGGAAGTAACATTACCCCATTACAGCTCTAGCTGCCCATCTTGGGCAAATGGACAGCAGGAGTGGAGACCTGACAATCCTAAACTATCCCAAAGGACCCACTGGTTGTTCAGGATGCCTAAATTCACTGCCCAAAAAGGGGGGTGGGGGGTTTCTGATATAATTGGATAAGATAGAAGGCAAAAAAGGAAGAGGCTTAAAAGAGAAAGTGTGTGTGTGAGAGAGAGACAGAGACAGAGAGAGAAACAGAGAGACAGAGACAGAGAAAAAGAGAGAGACAGACAGAGAGAGAGAGACAGAGACAGAGAGAAAGAGAGAGACAGAGAGAGAGGTGGAATTAACTACTCATATTTGTTCAGTATTTTTAAGGTCCTTTTGCAAAGCACTTTTCTTACAACAACTTTGAGAAAGAGGTGGCATAAGTATGGGAGGGGCAGGAAATGGGAAGAAATATCTGCAGAGGGGAAGGAGTTCCGGGCAAACTGCCCCCTGAATATGGACTGACAGCTAATTGTTTCTTCTTAATTCTTGAAGAGAACCAGGACAACAAGGAGGCGATGCCATGACATGCCAATAAGTTGCACTGAAGTGAGGGAGGGCTGTGCAAGATCACCTGCCTCACTTTCCCTCCAGAGCCATTTGGGTCCAAGGGCCAGGATCAGGATGACTGGAGTTGGGTTTGGATGTCATGAGAGACCTTGGCCTTTTTAAGCTTTAACAACAGGTCTGAGGCAACACCCATTCAGTATTAGTAACTGAGTGTTAGGAAAGTCTGGGACACTGGACTGTTGGGCAACTTGCCCATGGCCATCAGGCCAGAGGCTGGATTTAACCTCTGGTCTTTCTGAGACAGTGTCTATTTGTGCACGATAATACAAACTTAAAGTATTGGAAGTACCATTTTATTGAAGATAGAAATTGAGTATACAGCCTAGAATGACACAACCAGGAAAACATTTGAGGCTAGCGTCAAATCCAGGTCTTCCGTTTTGCACATGCCTATTTATGTAGGGTGTCCCAAAATTCTCAGGGCCATTTTAGGCTTTTAAAACCTTAAACAAACTTTCCCAGTTGAAAACAGTACCGAGACTTTGGAGACACACTTGTCTAAGTAGAGGTTATTTTCCTTTAGAATGCAAGTTCCTGTCAGGCAAAGAAAGTGACTGAAACATCCATACCTTTTGACCTAGAGATTTCACTTGACCCCAAGAAGGTCAAAAACAGAAAGATGCTGGATACAAACAAATATTCATAGCTACTTGTGCAGTAGCAAAGAAGGAGAAACAGAGTATATACCTAGCAGTCGGGAAATGCTAAATTGTAGCATATACATTTAATGGTATATTACTGCACAATTGGAAATTATAAAGATGAGGGTTGCAGGGAAGCGTAGATCAATTTATATGAACTGATAAAAAGTGAAGGAATAATTAGGAAAAGAGGATAGTTAGTGACCCCCACAAAGCAAATTGGAACGGACACTAACAAAACAATGTAATCCTTTAGCATTATGATAACCAAGTTGGGACCTAAGTGCTATGAGAAGACAATTCCCTCTCTATGCACAAGTGGGGGAACGGAAGGATGAGATACTGAATACAATGCCAGATTTTTTGGATATGTTGTTTAGTTTCATGGAAAATTTTCCTTTTTTCCCCTTTATTGCAAGAGGTAGGAGGGATAGGGAGAGGATTACATTGAGAAGGCTAGTTGATATAAAAACAAAAGTTCCCAATAAAAATTTCTTTTAAGAAAGAATTTAAGCGCCACCCACATCTTACCAGAGAGATGATAGTTTTAAAATCCACCATGAGACACTTTTGGACTTGGCCAATCTGGGAATTTGCCTGGCTGGACCACTTGTATTTAGTGTGCGGATTATAAATCATTCTATGAGGGGAAGTAGTAATGATGAGATTGGTGTAGGCACACCAAATGTTGGAGTTGAGGAGAAGTACTGGCAGCAAATGATAGGGTTCAGTAGCAATTCGCATGTGGAGAACTCACAAGGGCTTTTCTCCTTGCCAAAAGGTACATTTATTTATGAGAAGAGGATACAGACAAAATGAAAAGGTAAAATAGGCACCAGGAGGGGCAAATATGAAATAGATTTGGGAGAGCATACATTTAGCAAGGAAAGCGGTTTTAACAATTAACAATGGAAAAGACAAGTTCTCTGGGAGAAATCAGAATTAACCAGGAGAGAGGGAATATATGAGGTGAATGTATGCCATTAACTGGCAGGCTAAATCCATCGAGGGGTTTAGCACCCTAAAAGAATCAGTTAGCTATAATAAGGAGAAAGGCTCCACGAGACATGGAGCTGGGGAGATAGGAAGAAAGACACTATAAGGCAGTACTCTTTGACAGGCTAACTCAAAAGGGATTCAGCAAAGATGGTATAAACCAAGGACAGATTTATAGGGAAATTTTTACCTTAGAAGGTTTGATATCCTAATTTGGCTTTCTGATTGGATACAGTAAGGTGGGGTTACCTAAGACTTCCACAAGGGGTGGGACTGGAAGGTAGAGTTGATCCCCAGCAGTGCTCTTCTTTGCTTGCTTCAGTAACCTTTTCAGTACTTTAGGCTTTCTCAACCAAGCCCACCTAGTAACCCAGTCATCCTCTATCAGTGGGAGGGATGAATAATGAATGTTTATTTTTTTTAAAGTATTTTTAAGGGGAGGGGAAGAATGTAAACTTCTTGAGGTCAGGACTGAATTTCTGCTGCTTCTCTAGCACTGAGCACAGTGTCTGACATAGAGTAAATGCTCAATAAATGCTCGTTGGTTGATTTTAGAAAATTATTTATACATTTATTTTTAAAATCTTGTTGACTGATTAATGATGGATATTGAGGGGAAAGCAAGTAGAAGGATGGGAAAAGAAAGAAGCAGCTATATTGGTGGTTAGTCATATTTGTTGAATCTCCCTTTTTCCCATCTATCCCAATTACAGATTTCTAAAATACAGGTCTGGGCAGCTAGGTGACAGTGAATGGAGCACAAGGCCTAAAATTTGGAAAACTCATCTTCCTCAGTTCAAATCGAGCCTCAGAAATGTACTAGCCGAATGACCTGGGTAAATCACTTCATCCTGTCTGCCTCTCAGTTCCAGATCTGTAAAATGAGCTAGAAGAGGAAATGGCAAACCACTTGAGTGTCTTTGCCAAGAAAACCCCAAATGGGGTCACAGAGAGTCAGACATGATTGAAATGACTGAACGATCAAAAATACAGGCCTAATTAGATCTCTGCCCTGCTCCAAGATCTTCAGGGACTTCTTTCACTTCTTGGATAAAATAGAAACCCTTCTGCCTATGATGAAAAGTCCTTTGACATCAGGCAGCCATCTTCCTTTTGAATCTTATACTAGTTGCCTTCACTCATTCTACATTCCAACTAGAATAGACTTTTCTTCCCAAAATTCAACAGGTTGTTTCCCATCCCCGTGTCTTTGTGCTCAGGGTGTCTCAATTCCTGCCATGTACTCCCTCATCTCTGTGTCCTCTTAGAATCCCTACCTTTCTTCCAGGATAAATTCAAGTGCCACCTCCTACAGGAAGCCTTCCCTGATGCCCCAGTTGTTAGTGATTCTCCCCTGAAGTTATATTTATGCATCTTTGAATGAGATCCTCTGCTCCCCAAAGAAAATGATGAAAACTCAGCTGCCTATAGTTTTAAAGTTGACAGCGCACTTTGCAAAACCTCGCAGCTTCCTGAGGTAAAGGCTGTTATTGTCCTCATTTTAGAGATGGGGAAGTCGAGGCTTAAAGATGTGTGACCCACTGTGGCACAGCTAATAAGAGCCTGAGGCTGCCTATCAGTTCTATGGGTTTGGGGATTCCTAGAATTTTAGCCGAGTACCTTTTTTGGAGTGGGCATTACAATTATACCTTCTACATCATGACTTTTCCCTTTCCAGTTTCGATACATCGCCATTTGGCATAAAAAATGAAATGGGAATTTGCGGGGGGGGGAGTTTTGTGGAAGCTGCAGGTGGCCCAGAGCCTATGACTAGATACTTAACCCAAATTTTCCGATAAGGTACCCTAGACACCCCATAAGAGAAAAAGACAAAATTCAGACTTCTCTAGTACAAAGGGAAGGCCAAAAAAAAATGCAGGTGGGTTTTCTAGATGGTGTGTGCCCCTAAACCCTGCAATGTGGAAGGGATAACTCTTCCTATGTGTTTGTTGAATTGAACTGACTTAAAAGCCAAATAGTCAAAACAAATCTTTACTCTTTTAGGTGGTTGTTTCTACTCCCAGGAAGACCAAAGCAATGCTTTCCCTGCTGCCCCACCCCTCACTTGTTACTCCTTTCTTCAGAGCTCATCAATAGCACCCAAAGATTATTTTTTTTTCTCAGACTAAGACTTGTTCAGACATTGTCTGAAAACATAAATCACTGCATAACTTCCTCTGGCAACAGATCAGTTATATTCCAATGCTGCTTGCCGTTGAGAAACCATCAAACTGAACAGAGTGAACTCAAAATTATCGACTGGTACCTAATCTTAGCACTCACATATTCAATCTTATCAAGGTAGACTATCAAACCCAGCAATCTCAAGCAAGAATCGGTCCCCAACAGCTTCACATGGATCACACAAGCTGTTTTTCATAAAGAGAGGCTGAGGGGGGGGAGGAGTGGAATAGGATCCCCAAAGGGATCGAAAGTAACTGATATTAACAGCTAAGTGAGATGATTCTGCATGGCTTTGTAAAAAAAAAAAAAATCACATATGCCCTCTGCCTGGTAACAAGAACAATCCCCTAACCATGTATCAGGGATCACCATGGCAACACAGCTCCAGGGCTGTGGAGGAAAGGGCTTCTGTGAGGGATGGAGGTTGAGGGGAAGGGGTAGCAGATCATCCCTTGAGGATGCAAAACTCACCACTCTGGCATCAAAAAACAGTCTCCTCAGTCTTTACAGGCTGAGCTATATTCCTCAAAAAAAACAAGTTCTCAATTGATCCCTGTTAAATTTCAGGATCATGGGGACTCAAAGCATTTTGGGTGGGGGCAGAGAAGTCAATACAGAACTTTACAATGCTTTAAAAACATAAAATAAACAAAGAAAAACAGTACAGTTCTTTTTTATGGAACAAGTCTCAGCTAAGAAAGTTCCATGGTGGAAAGAAAGTTGGATCTAGAATGAGATCCTACCTCTAATCCTTAAATATCTGGGTGCCTTTGACTAAGCCATCTAACTTCTCCCAGCTTTCATTTCCTTCCTATAAAGGAACCTTTTGGTTTTGTAAAATCAGTCCTTCAGGCTCTAGATCCAGGATCCTAGATGTATGACTTTAGGCAAATCACTTAATGTCTCTCTGGGCCTTAGTTTCCTCACTTGTAAAAAGGAGAGGGCTGGCTATAAAAATAAAGGCCTATTAAAAATGACTGTAAAAATGAGGGCCTCTCCGGGTCCTCCCAGCTTTGGAACTATGAGTCTACATATGACCTTGCTTAAGTAACTTCTCCTTAAAGGCCTCAGTTTCTTCCTCTGTAAAATGAGGGAGTGGGGCCTGATGACTTCTGAGATTACTACAAGCTAATTTTCTGGCTACTCAGGTCCTTTTGACCATTATAAACCTTAGATTGGTCAAAGGTGACCAAAGGGTGAAATATCTTTCACCCCTTCTCCAAGCACATACTTTTTGCAGCCCTGATTATGATTGTTGTTTGTCCTTCATTCTCAAAGAGGACTGATGACATCACAAAGGTGATGTCATGACTTTCGAGTGAATTGGATTTAACTGAACCAGGACTGTGCCAAGTCATCAGCCTCACTCCATTTCCCCGGCCACAGTCGTTGGAGTCCAAGGGACTGGATGGTCTGTCAATGGACTGTCAATGGACACTTTAGCCTTTTTAAGATAAGGTCTCTTTCCCAGGTCTCACTTAGAGGCAACACCCATTTAGTGAAAGATGATTTCCCCAAAGCAGTGCTGATTATGGTATTCCTATTAAAAGTCTAAGGATTCTGCTCAGCTCTACCTCACTTAAATCCAATTTACCCTCAGAGCAAGACTTCACCCTCCAAAGTCAGCCACCCTCTTGGAGGAGGAACATCAAGAAGCCTAGAGGGTTCTTCAAGACATTTAGGAGGATTCTAGACGGGGCCTGGAAAAACAAAACAAAACAAAAACAAAAACAAAAAACCCCAACTTTTTTTTAAGTATTCACCACACCCATCCCACTAGTAAAGCCAACTTTGGTAGTTCTCCAGGGGAGGGGGAAGGGGGATTCCTTAGGTGCAAGTCATCAGGATGAAGTGTTCCAATTAGTTAAAGTGTGGTCCCAAATGTGAGCTGGTGGTGGGTCACAAGGCTGGACCAACAGGCGGCCGACTCCAGAAGAGCAGCACAAAAGGTCACCAACGACTTTGCCACCAGTTATGGCCCTTAAATCATAGTGACATTAATTATTAAATGAATCCACATTTCAATTCCAGTTCCCTCTCCCTACCCTGTGATTTAGACTGTCATTTTAATTCTGCAGTGGTCTTATGCCAGGTAAGAGATTATAAATGCAAACCTGGCAGTTTACTGTGAAGCACCATAAAGTACTTTGCAAATTGGATTATGCAAATGCTCACCAAAGCCAATATTGGTGGATGAAATGCAAATTAAATTTTCCCTGGGTCAGAAAGAAGTTTCCCCAAATGTTCAATGTAGAAATGAGATTCGAAATCTCAAGTAATTGGAATCAGAGAATTTGAGAGCTGGACAGGGTTCTTGACATCTAGCATATGTTGTCCAAACTTTTTTTGATAGTTTAAAAAAAATGACAATAACCTTTTAACACAGATCCCCAAAAATGGCTACTCATTCATTTGTAATTTATATATTCGTACCTCTGAACTATTATGTACATTATAAAACAAAAAAGAAAATGAAAAAGGTGGGATCAAAATGAAATATTTTGAAAATAATATTTTATTAATGGGCCAAAACCCCATTTTGTTCTCACTAAAAATATTATAATGGTATTTTTAGTGAGAGAAATGTGATGAAATATGGTTCATTATTTTTTCAAAGCTTGGTCTGACACTGATACAGCCATGCAAGAGTTGGGTTCTAAATTCCTTTTAACTAAGATCTTTGGCCTTGGTTTCAATGGATTTAATAGTCATAAAAATCCAGATACCTAGATCCAAGTGGAAGAAGTGAACCCTTGCCTATGCTCACTAAATCATAATACTCATTTTTCTATTCCAATGATACAAAGATTTTTGCTGAAATTCTGCTTTAAAATGTCTAGCTTTTCTTGTAAGGGTAGTTAAATGACTCAGTGGATAGAGTGGTGGCTCTGAAATCAAGAAGACCTGAATTCCGATTTCTTAAGTATTCTAACATAATTATCATGTAGTGGATATCCTGCCATCTAGGGGAGGGGTGGGGAGTAGGGGGGAAAAATTTGTAACAGAAAGCTTTGTAAGGGTTAATGTTTAGGAATTACCCATTCATATGTTTTGCAAATAAAAAGTATTAATTTAAAAAAAAAAAGAAAGAAAAAAAAAAAAAAGAAGACCTGAATTCAAATCCAGCTTCACACACTCACTGGGCAAGTCACTTTAACCCTGTTTGCCTCAGTTTTCCCCTTTGTAAAATGAACTGGAGAAGAAGACCACAAACCACTCTAGTATCTTTGCCAAGAAAATCCCCCAAAGGGGTCTCAAAGAACCAGACATAACTGAAAATGAGCATTTTTCTTGCAAGCTAATTGGAAGGTATTGCATTTTTTCTATCAGTACTGAATGGGTTCACAACTGACCGAAAGTCTTTGTTTTCCAAGATTAAAAATAATAAATAACAGGTTCGAAAAATCTGTTGCCACATTGTTGGGTTTTTTTTTTAATAGGTGGCATTTGTATATCACAGGTCAAGAGTGTCAAAGACTGCAGAGAGAAGTCAATGAGGGTGAGAATTAAGAAAAGGGAATCAGTATTACTGAGACATTAGTCACTTTCAAAAGAACCGTTTCAGTTGGAATGAGAAGTCAAGGATATGAGGAGGGGGAGAACCTGACTGGCTAGAAGGATGGTGGTACCCTGAAGAGAAACAGGAGAAAAAGTTTGGAAAAGAGGTGGGTTTGGGGCGAGAGAGAAGCTAGCCTACTGGGATGCCTATCTCCATCCATTACAAGCTTATTCTTTCCTATGCTACTCATTTTCCCCACGATGACCCCAGAGCACAAATAGGCAACTGAGACAGCTAGAAATAATCTGGAGGGTAGGGTGTGGGAAGATTGGGAGGAGGGGTACCGTATGATTGCCTGCTTTAGCTAGTTACTAGGGCTCAGTCCCCAGTTAGGTTTTAACAGCCCAATATGGGGCTGTGCTGAAGCCAGAGGGAGGCACTGTTGATCTATAGCCGTAGAAAGGGGTGATGTAGTTTTGTTGGAAAGGAAGACAAGGCTTTTCAGAAGTAATAAACCCATTTCCCCACTCGCTAAGTGGTCGATCACATCACCTAGAGGATCTAAACACTTCCTTCCTCCATTGTGGAGACCACAGATTTCGTAACAATCCCTTCATTTGGGAGATAAGTAAACACTGACCAAGAACACTGAAGTGATTTATCCAAGGCCATATAGCTTGTGTGGCCAGGTTGGTAACTAGAAGGGAGACTCCTGATTCCCTAGCCCAAATCTTTCATTTTAATACAATGCTGCCTTTGCTTCCTTCCTCCTGTATGGCTAGATAGCCTGCGAGCAAATCCTATGTATCATCATTATCAACCAGAACAGAAAGGGTCTATCACCAACATTTCTTCCCCTAAAGCAGCTAAAGGCTGTACATGCTTGTCACTGGGTTTTAGCTAATCATTTAAAACCATCCCCCGCCCCCAAGTGTTATTTGTCAGTTCGAATAATAATGACAGCTTTATTCCTCCAGGGCATCTTGCTGTGGAAGCAAAGGTCAGATCTTTTCCCAATATGAAAGCCACCCAACTAAAAGTTGCAGGCTATTTACAAAACTTAGAGATGCAGTTTATGTGTTCATTTTTGCAGGTTGACATTATTACAGCTACAGTATTCAGAGCATCCTGGTAGAAGGAATTGAGTGAGATCTGGTGCTTACCAGAAGGACCAGGATTCAAGTGCTTGGAGTGATCCTATGCTAGTAACTATGGCCTCTTGTTGCACCCAGCTCACGCTAAGTGGTAATGCAGATGCTGATCTGGGTAGTAGAAAGGAATTCTTTTTTTGTTTGTCTGCTTGTTTGTTTGTGTGACTTGCCCAAGGTCACACAACTAGTAAATATTAAATGTCTGAGGCTGGATTTGAACTTCAGGGCCTGTGCTCTAGCCACTGTGTCATCTAGCTGCTCCACAGAGGAGAATGTTTGAAAGCAATGAAATCTCCAGGTTCAGTACCATCCTGGGAAGTTACAACTTAAAAATATCAAATATATATTCTTTCAAAAGTACCAATAACAATGAAACAGAAGGTTTCTAATTGAAAACTTTTCATTCCCAAATCTACTATGTTTATGAAGGTTATTGAAGAGGAGGAAACTAAGTCACATACTCTAAGGGGACACTGAAATGAAGCAGGAATGCTTCAGACCTGTGTGGAGGTTAGCCTGAGTTCAAGTTTGGAGCTCAAATTCTCTGTAAAGGTGTCAGGTATTTGCCAGGTGACAGCCTACCTGTCTGTTGCGCAGAGGGGCTCATGAGCAGGCTGGTTACAGAAAGGATTTTTTTTTTTCAGCACAGCAAATCCTATCGACTGTCTACTCAATTAGAGGGACTTAGGAGGGATAGGTGGGAGTCCAAACTCAAACCCTTGGAAGAATTCAAAAGTCACTCAAAAATACCAAGAACCATGGGAATAACTGTCTTATTTGATCCAGAGTAAAATAAGCAAGCAGTACTCGAAGAACACAATAATAATGACAACGGCAATTGTTGGGGAAGGAACCTGAGATTTCATGGATATAGGAAACTCCCTCTTTTAATGCAAGTCAGCAATTTCTATTCATTGAGAATTTGCCTGGATGGTACAGAGGTTGACTAGTCCAAGTTCATATAGTTTGTATGTGCCAGAAGTGGGACTGGAGCTCAGGGCTTCCTGGGAAATGGAACAGATGACAAAAAGGAGGCTGAATTTAGAGTAATTAAAAAAACCCATAATGGTAGCCAGAATAGATGCTGAAATATCTCTCTCCCCTCTGGGGGAGGGGAAGAGGAAGAGATTCTGAGGACAAAATGTGCTATGAATTCTCAGACTGGGTCACTATAGCTTTATATTGCTTAAATGCTTTTCGTTGTCACAAAGAGAGGTTCAGGGGGGTAGAAGGGGAGGAATCCAGAAACTACTGACTTAAAAACAAGACATCTATACAATTTGAAGTTATTGCTTTACAACTCTCTCGATGTCGTTAGTTTTTACTTTACTCTCATTTCAAATCCTTCTTCTCCAGTCTCATTTCTATCCTTCTTCTATCAATTGGGTCATCCCTTGTCCATTTTCATCTGTTGTTTTATTGTTTTTTTTTTTTTTCTTTAAATGTCTCTGATCCAGGTGGAATTCAGTGGTGAGAAATGATGGTCTAAATACTTTTCCTGCCAGATTTCAAACCAATGTTCCCACGTACATCTACTAAACCATAAATTCTCTTTCTTGACTTTTTATTTTCTACAGGATTATTTTAACACAAAAGCTTTGGTTTACACTTGGTTTGTTGTCTCACTCTATTCCACCGATTGAAAGCTTTATTTTCCCCTTTGTAACAGAATTTTGAGGACAACTACATCATAAGTTCTACAAGTCTAGGAAGGCAAGATCCCATTCGTGATCTTTTCTTAATCAGTGTGTCCAGGGTATTTTTACTTTATTTTTTCATGTAAATTTCATTATAATTTTGTCAAGTTTTGGGGTTTTGCTTTGTTTTAATAATCATAAAGATGAAAGAGACAGGGTCTGGAATGAAAATAAAGAGAAAAAAGGGGAGAAAATGAAACCTCACTACCTGCCAAATTAAAACAAAACAAAACAAAACAAAACAAAACAAAAAACCCTACTTTTTCTAAAATCTGAGCTATGGCCGTCCCCTATATGTAAACTGCTTCTTCTTCAATAACGTCAAGCACATATTTTGCAGGCCAAATCAGATTCTAAACAAGGGAATATCTGACACAAAGGCCACTCCGAGTAAGGTGCTAAGCAAAAGAGCCCAGTAGAATTCTCAGGTTTGCAGTGAAGTTGACTTTGAACAACTGAGCAACTAGGAACCATGGGGAGGAAAAGCAGAGAGGAGGAAAAAATCTTTCACAGGTCACAAGTTGCAGGCTATCTTTTTTTTTTCTATTCAATCTGCTCAAAGACCAATACCTACGCCTAATATAGCTGGTGAAAAGCACCAACCGAGAAGACTAAATTATGAAAGGGCATGGCTTACCCAGTTGGGCAATTTGGGGAAGTCAGCAACAACTTGTCTCCATCATGTTCCTTTAACAGAAAAAGTCGTGGATGGAATGGCTTGAAGTCAGGAAACCTTGGGTTCAAATCCTACAACCCCAGACACTATATGAACCTCAGTTTCCTCATCTGTAATATAGGGGATAACAATCCCTGCAGTATTGTCCTGGCTGGGTTTTGATGAGGCTCAAATGCGCTAAATTAATGTCAAGTGCTTTGTAAAACCTCAATGCAAATGTCAGAGATTATTAAGACAAGACCCCAGATCTGTAACAGAATTTCCAGACATACCCCATGGTCAGCTCTACACCTGGGGGCAGTGGGGAAGAGAAGTCAGGATGGCTTTCCTGACAAATCTCAAGCACCAAACAGGGGGGCAGAGGAAATGAAAGGAGACAAGAGAGGAGAGGAGAGGCAGAAAAGAAGGGGGAAAAGAAGAGGGAGAAGGCAGGAAAGGAGTAGAGAGAGGAGGAAGGAGAAAGGTGAGGGAAAGAGGTAGAAAGAGAGCGGTAGGGGG
>JAJPUD010001854.1:254818-284827 GCA_023553655.1 Myrmecobius fasciatus | reverse complement strand
TGTGTGTGTGTGTGTGTGTGTGTGTGTGTGTGTGTGTGTGTGTGTGTAAAATAGCCAGAGACAATCTTTGAGAAGGGAATTTTCTCCAAATTGCACCCTTGGTACCCAAGTTTGTAAGCAGAGAAAGGCACTTTCAGAAGCAATCAAGATTCAAGGACAGAATTCACTTCCACTCCCTGACCCTCCCTTCCTGCTAAATATTTTCATTAGTAATCCAGAACTGAAAGATGTCCTGAACAGGAAGGGGAGACAGAGATAGAAACAAAGACAGACAGAGACAGACAGAGAGACAGAAAGAGGGAGAGAGGGAGAGACAGAGACAGAGAGAGAGAGAGACAGAAAGAGGGAGGAGAGAGAGAGAGACAGAAAGACACACAGAGAGACAGAGAGAGGGAGGAGAGAGAGAGAGACAGAAAGACACACAGAGAGACAGAGAGAGGGAGACAGAGAGAGGGAGGAGAGAGAGAGAGAGAGAAACAGAATGAGAGAGAGAGAGAAGGAGAGAGCAGGAAAATCACATCCTGAGGGTGTCTAGGAGACCTACAGGTCACCATTAACAAGGTGGCTCAAGTCGCAGACCACACCCAGTGTCTACAGGACAATGGTCCTGGTTTCCAACTTTCCTTGTATCTTCAAAGCAAAAAAGCAAAGAGAGAATATTTGGCAACATTATATCATGGATGGAGAATAGCATAGGATTTTGAACCAGGAAGCCCAACCAGTCAAATCCCTACCATGGTATACTTACTAGCAATGTGATTCTGGACCAGTCACTTAATGTCTGTTTCTCATCAATCAAATGGTCTCAAGGATCCTTTCAAGCCCCGGATATGTGGGCCTTTGATTCTTACTAGGGCAAGGCAATATGGACTGTTTGACTGTAAGCTCTTTAAGGACAGGGGTTATTTTGGTTTTAGATCTAAGCATTTAGCACAGTGTGTCAAACTAGGCACTAAATAAATGCTTGTTGATTGATATGTTCCCCCTTTACAGAATGCTATCACAAAGACTGTGTCATTTTGATAATTGTAGCCCCAGAACCCCAAACCATGTCTGGCACACAGTAAGCGCCTAATAAATGTTGGTTGATTGGCATGGGATCTACAGAACGAGATCCTAAACTGCTAGTCCCCTGGCATAAAGGCAATGTAGAGGCCATCTGGCTAAATGAGATATCCACAGAATTAGCATTGCTTGTGAGCCGAATAGAGACACAAGTCAAACCAATCCAACCTAAGTCATGAGGTGACAAGACAGTGGATTTGAGCACTGAAATTTGCCTTGGGAGTTCTCGAATTTAAATCCTGCCTCAGTGGCTTACTTAACTGTGTAACCCCGAGCTAGATGCTTAACCTCTGTTTGCTTCAGCTCCCTCATCTGTAAAATAGGGAGAATAGCACCTACCTCTCAGGATTTTTGTGAGGATCAAATGAGATATCATATGTACAGAACTTTGAAAAACTTAAAGCACTATACAAACGCTATCATCATAAGGTCAAGTTGAAGTCCACTCTCAAAGAGTGTGGTAGCTGTAAAACCCATCTAAACCTACCTCTGGGCTTAGTCTTAGCCAACACCATGGCCTGCAAATACATATTTATTGGACTGAATGAGATGGGCCAAGAGAGAGGCAGCGTGGTTAGAGTGCTGGACTTAGAGTGGGGAGGGGTTCAAACCCTGTCTCTGATTCTAGCAGTGTCGCTCTTGGCAAGGGACAAGCTCTCTGAACCTCGGGCAACTTTTTAAGACTTAGAAATTAAGTTATAGATGGCTTCTGCTTGAGTGGAGAAATTCCCCAAACCATCCAACTCAGAGATGCTTGACTTATTGCTGTATGGACTCAAACCAGAGGGAAGTCTTCCCTTATCGATAGTGGGAAGAGAATCGCTCTAAAAGTCTTATAACTGCCAAATTTGGGTCTTTTCTGCCTCTTGATTAACACAGAAATTTCTAGACATACAGAAAATATCCACAGAACAGCCTAGATGGTATTCCCTGACATATTCCTGGGTAGCTCTTGGAATCACATGGTTACAGAGACCTCGGAACTTCATTCAGTCAAGTGATCTCCCAAGGTTTTCCCATTCCTGCAATCTGTTGGTAAATTTCCAAATCTTTGCGGCACATATGTGTGTGTAAGTGGGGTCTTAGGGTTGGAGGGGTGGGGTAGGGAGGGACAAGGCCAGCCCATGCCACTTGATAAAAGTCATAGTGGGAAGTAGGTGTGTTGGAAGAGAAAACTAGGGACTGTTAGAACTAGGCTATACTGGCCACTTACCGGGCCTCAAATTATAGTCTAAACATTGATCGTTATCAGTTACAGAGCTATTTTCCTACATAGCAGAGTAGACTCCTACTCTCATCTGATCTCCCAGCTTTGTTTTCAAGTTTTTAGCTGATATACTTGCAGACTAAATTCTAGAATTATATTTTAGAGAAGTAATGGACTCAAGGTACAGATTGAGAAATATATTTTTGGAGATATCCAATGCAGGGATTTGTTTTGTTTGAATATAGATATAGATATAGATATAGATAATCAGGGTTTTTCAATGAGGAACTTGGGGAAGAAAAATATGTTTTTCATAATTGAAGAAAAATATGTTTTTCATAATTGGAAAAAAATTAAATTAGATTAAAAGGATATTGTCAAAAAAGCCAGACAAATATTGCATTCTGAGTTCCAGTATGTTATTCATCAGACTAAAAACACAGGAGTGTCCCCACTACAATCTTCATTCTTATCCTTAGCTTTTCCCTTGATCCGTTCCACAACTCTGGGAAGGCTTCATGGTAGAATAGGAAAAGTTCTGGTATCAGAGGTCCTGGGTTTGAATCCTGCCTCTGACACTTATCACCTGGGTAGCCTTAAACCACTTCACATCCCTGTTCCTCACTTTCCCCCCTCTATAAAATAAAGTGGTTGGCTTAAGTGGCTTCTGTGATTCCTTCCAGTTCTACATCTAGGAGCCTATGAGACAAGTGGCTGTGTCTTGTAAGGATAACATTAATAATTATCTGGTGTTTTAAACCATTTCAAACTATTTTAGAAATGATAATAATAATAATAATAATTGTCTAGCCTTTGGACCATCTAAATTTATGGTAGTCCTAGGGTGGACAAAAAGCAGACACTTAGCCTAAAATAAAATTTTAAGAGCTGTTGGTAAGGTTTTCACAGACATTTCTGTATGTGGGGGAACTCTGATTGCATTTGCTTTGAGCAAATGAAAAAGGAGCAATAGAATGGGACAGCCCTGGCAGGGACAGATAGGATTACTTTAGAAAATGAGAGCTTAGCCAATGTACATTTTCCAGGCAATTTTTTAAACCTCCTTCCAAAGTGGGATTCATTTGCAACAGGAAAATGCTTTAATAATTTCAGGTGAAGCGTTGCAAATATGGCAACAACAGGAGAATTCAAAGGTAAATGTATTTCAAGTCTGGGCATCTTTGGGGACCAGGACTTGCCCGTAGGAGCTGAAGTCAGCATTCCTGTAGGCACAGCCAGCCTTTCTGTTCTCAGGAGAAAAGTCAAAGATGCCCAGCTGCCAGATATATGCAGTAGAATTAGCTGCAGATGTTCAGGGTTCAACATTGACCAACAAGTCAAAATAACAAGGACCCACCAATAACTGGCCAGGTGTTAGCATACAGGTGAGACAACTCAAATGAGTTGGCTTGTCCCTCATGATTCATACTGCAAGGAAGCGCAGAATTAGATCAGTCATGACCTTCACTAAGAAGGTAGAGCCTTATATTGTTCCCGTTCAGAGATTCATTAACTGGTTGGAACAAGCCAACACTTGGCAGAGAGGAAGCTCTTTGGAAATCATTGCCTCATCTATATTGTGGTCAGCACTTCAAGGACTTGCAATTTGTCTGACGCAGATGGCACTCTAACCATAACTTATTGTCTTAGAGAGTTGCCTGAGACTCTGAGGAACTTAAGTGACTTGCTCACTGTCATATAACTAGTAATCAGGCCGTAAGATTTGAATACAGGTCTTCCTAACTCCAAATCCAACATTCAATCTACTAAGTTATGCTGCTTCTCTTTTTAGGGACCATTCAGATCATTAATAGAAAAAACAGTAAAACTTTCTTCCCTTAACTAGTAAGGCAGAAACTAGGCATTGACCGGCACCTAACACCCTATACCAAGATAAGGTTGAAATGGGTTCATGATCAAATATAAAGAATGATGTTATAAACAAATTAGAAGAACGTAGGATAGTTTACCTCTCAGATCTGTGGAGGAGGAAGGAATTTGTGACCAAAGAAGAACTGGACATCATTATTGATCACAAAATAGATCATTTTGATTATATTAAGTTAAAAAGGTTTTGTACAAACAAAACTAATGCAGACACGATTTGAAGGGAAGCCATCAATTGGGAAAACATTTTGACAACCAAGGGTTCTGACAAAGGCCTCATTGCTAAAATATAGAGAGAATTGACTCAAATTTATAAGAATTCAAGCCATTCCCCAATTGATAAATGGTCAAAGGATATGAACAGGCAATTTTCAGATGAAGAAATTGAAACTATTTCTAGTCATATGAAAAGGTGCTCCAAATCACTATGGATCAGAGAAATGCAAATTAAGACAACTCTGAGATACCACTACACACCTGTCAGATTGGCTACAATGACAGGAAAAGAAAATGACGAATGTTGGAGGGGATGTGGGAAAACTGAGACACTGATACATTGTTAATGGAACTGTGAACAGATCCAACCAGAAAAAAAGAGAAATTAGCTATAGATTATATATTTTTAAGTATATAATAAATTAAACATGTTAGTTTCAGAGCTGTCTTGTTTGTTTGTGTTTCCCTCTGACCTTAAAAAAATGTTTCAATGACCCTCTTTTCTTTCTTTTTTGGGGGGGAAGGAGAAAGAGAGCTAACCTCCCTCTTCCCCTAAACATTCTCCTCCCATTTAACCAAAAAAGTGCACCACCACCACCCTCTTTTGTAACAGACAAAACCCCCCAAATTTACCCACTGGCATTATTTAAAAATAAATATCTCATTTTGTACCTCTTTTTGTAGACTAGTGAATGGGTACCCATCCTAGTGCTTGGAATCTTTGGTTTTATTGAACATAAAACAACCATGTATGTTTATTTCTCTAATTATGTTTTAGTGATCAACTTTTCTATTTGTTAACCAATATTTAATAGTTTCTTTTGATGGTTACTGCTGTATAGTATTAGTTTCAAATCTGGTTTTGTTAAGCTCCCTTTCCACTTTTTTCATTATTCCCCTTGAGATTTTTGATGTTTTGTTCTCCCAGATGTATTTTGTTATCATTTTTTTCTGGATTTAGAAAGTAATTCTTTGGTAGTTTGACTGATATGGCACTGAAGTGAATTGAGGTAAAATTGTCTTTTTCTGTTATATTGGCACAGCCCAGCCATGAGCAATTAATATCTCTCCAATTATTTAGAATTTGTATTTCTGACAAAGAGCATTTTATAGTCATATTTATATAGTTCTTCTATGTCTTTACAGGGAGATTCTCATATATTTTATACATTTTGTGTAGTTATTTTGAACGGAAGCTCTCTCTTTTTTTCTTCCTGTTGTGTCTTGTTGGTATATACAAGAATGTGAATGATTTATATGGATTTATTTAAATCATAGAGCAGGCAGATGGAACAGCAGAGAGAGTGCCAGGTTTAGAGTCAGGAGGACCTCAGTTCAAATCTGGCCTCAGACCCTTACTTTCTGGGTGACCCTGAGCAAGTCACTTTACCTTGTTTGCCTCAGTTTCCTCATCAATTCCTCAGCAATCTGGAAAAGGCAATGACAAACCACTCTAGTATCCTTGCCTAGAAAATCCCAAAAGGAGTCAAGAAGACTAAACAACATTTTATATCCTGCAGCTTTGCTGAATTTATTGTTTCAATTAATTTTTAATCGACAACTTAGAGTCTTAGAGATCATCATATTATCAACAAAACCCAATCATTTTGTTTCCTCTTTGCCTATGCTTATTCCCTCAATTTCTCTTTCTTGCCTTACTGCTATAGCTAGAGTTTAGGGCAAGAAAATTTCAGTTCTATATGCTGAAGGAAAGCAGTGCCATGAATTAATTCAGAACTCATTTAAATTTGGCATTGAAATGCATTACATTTGAGGGACCGGTGGCATATTTACTCTTCAGATAAATCGTCAAGGCTTTTGAGCCATCTAAAGTTATGTTAGTTCAAGGATGAACATAATCCATTTGGCCTAAAATGAATTTCTGTGACCTCCTTGCGAAATTTTCATGGGCATTTTTGTAGGTGGAGAGATGTAGATGGCTTTGGGGAATCGAGAGAGAAGGAGGTGGGATGGGCCCAGAAGCCTAATTAGTCTAATATCTATTCCCCAAAGTGTTCCTCTAGCTCTTCTTAATAACATAGAGATGTTAGCTTCTCAATGGCTGTGGTAGCAGAGCTCAAGCTTTGGCATGCTCCACCGAGCTAAAAAGCCTTAGAGGACAATCCATCAGTTCAACAAAGTGTGGAGGGCCTCATCACCAGAAGGTGGGCTTCCAGGCCACACATTTTTTTTTCGGCCACCACAATTCTGGACAAATGAACCAAAACAATTTATTAATTGCTTACTATGTACAAATGAAAACAAAATCAAAGACAGTTTCTGGCATCAAGAAACTTCGATTATAATGGGGGGGGGAGTGAGGCAAGAAATACAACATGGTAGGCAGAGCTGGGGATGAACACAGTCTACTAAGGCAGAGGGGAACTGAAATCTGTGCAAGGAGATATAGTCCATGGTGGAAGAATGCATATCAATGTAATCCTGACTCTTTGAAAGTATTGAATATTAATGTAAATTTCGGTTTTCCAAAGAGACTCCAATCGGGCAATCAGAGGAATCAACCGGCAGAGTAGTAGATGGCAGAAAGAGCAATTTCCAGAGGAAGCCCCCTGGACTAAGCATCTGGGCTGGAATCCTGACCTGTACTACTAACGAACTGTGTGTGACTTTGGGCAAGGTAAGTCATCTCTTTAAGCCTTAGTAAAGGAATGGGGTAGATTAACATGGGGTCTGCTCTTTGACATAAGGATATTTGGTGCAAATAAGAGCCAACTACTGTATGAGCCATTAACCGTTTTCAGGTATAGTGCATGTTGTTTTGAGGGAGATACTGACCAGTTATTCAGATAAACTGGGGAGGTTATGTGGCAAAGTGTTCAGGATGGGGAAAGGCTGCAAGAACCTTCTATAGGATGAGCAGTTGAATAAACTGGAGACATTTAGTCTGGAGATAAGATTATCGAAGACCCTATCTGAATCAAAGAATCCTTACAAAATAAGAGGATAGCAAGATGAAAGCACAACTGCTATCTTCAAGTATTGGAGGGATTCTCAAGCACCTTAGAATCTCCTTGACATTCTCGTGTTCCTGCACTGCTAATCCTCCACCCAGAGCAGCCACCACCACCTGCCTCCTCTGCCCCCTGTTCTACAGCTGCTGAGCATCTTGGAGAAGGACAGGAAACCACTCACTACACATTCATGTTGTGTAACCTCAGCTGGGCCCTTGCTGCTGTTCTCCAAGCCCCTGTCTCCAATACTTTCTGATTCTCTAGCTCATTCCCCTCCGGGACCATCCCAAACCCTTTCCTCTCTCTTCAAGCTCTCCCCAATCCCACACATTGACAGCTGATCACCAAGCCTCCTGTGTCCCTGGGGAGTGGGAGCGTGTTAGAGCTATGAATGGATGATCCCTCAATTCCCCTTCTCCACTCCTCAGGGTTCCAAGAATTATCACCCCTTCTCTCAAGTCTCAGAAGAGGTAGCCCTACTCCTTTGCTAAGGCTAAGCCCTAGACCTGTAGCCTTCATTTCATTTTTTGGGTCTCCTCCAAGACCTTGATCTCCTCATCTTAGTATACTTATCTACTTCACAGCACCATAGAAACAAGGAACTCTGCAAAAGAATCCCTGGGCTCTTCGTGTTTTCCTTCTTGGAATTTATTCAGCTCTTCAAGGTGCCCGTTTTTTAATTAATCAATTAGACTGATTTTTTTAACTGTTATTTTATTCAGACATACTGGGCCAACCTTGGCTAAAATAGTGTTTTCTTAAGTGGAATATTTGCCATCTATTTTGGAAGGCATTGGAGACAGGCCTCTCGATGCCAGCATAGCAACATGTCGTTTAACTGTTTCAGAGACAAATAAGAAGGTATTTGGGTCAGTCGTCAAAATGAGACCTGAGCCCCGGGCTGGACCTTTCGTTTACAGGAAGGAAGCTGAACATATTGTGTTATCCTATTGGGCAGGAAGATATAAAAATGCCATGTAACCATGTTCTTATGTGATGAGATAAGGCCTAAAAATAAAAGCACAAGCGATCACAACGTTTGCAGCAAAGTCGAGATTGGATCTCCAGGACCTGCCATTCTTAGCATTTAATCGATTTTGAAGGGAGGACTAAACAAAAGGATGATGCTGAATCCCTGTTGTGCCAAAAGTAGCTCTTAAGCTACTTGTGTTAACTGCTTAGGAATGGCCAGGTGTTAGGTGAAGGTTATTGTCAGATAATATCAATGTCTATGTCTGTACCATCAAATGAGTCATCCCACCATTCTCAAGAGGATCTTGCCATGGGTCTACATCAAGCAAGCGGAGCTTAGTTTGAATGGGTACTACATACCCGGATTCCCTGGAAGGCTAATTAGAGGCAGTGTTTCTTTTTAATGAGACAGGAATTCTATTTTCATATAAGCATGTCGATCCCAACCTTCTTTGATGGCTCAGTTGACCAAATGGCCAAAGGTTTAGCACACAGCCTCTCTCCAACTGCCTTCCATTGAGTAAGGTGTGAACAGCTAAGCTTGCCCAAGTAGGAGAACAGACATTACATCCCCCTTCTTCCTTTAGGCAGGCAAAAGATGGACTTGTTCAGGCTGGGTAGTCCATCATTTTCTTCACAAATTTTCCCCTCAACCACCTAGCTTAAGTATTTTATCCTCCTAATGTCAAGAAGTTCTTTCCTGATTACATCCATTAAAATCTCTCTTGGATTCCCAAGCTCATTTCCACAAGTAACTAGTTAAATGACCTAATCTTATGCCAAACTGTATATGCCATTTGGATGGAGCAACTGCTCACTGGGACAAAATTAGAGTTGAAAATGTGGTTGGTGGGGAGGATGTCAGGTTTTCACAATTTTCTGATCATTCTAAATATTAGGGGCATGTGAGTGACAAGAAGGAAAATTGTCTAAGGTCCAGAAATAGCATCTTTGAGTAGAGGTGAAAGGATTAAATATTATCCACATTTTCATGATGAGATAATGAACCCAAAAAAGGGTCAGTCCAGAACAGATATATAGAATCAGGATCCAGAGCTGCAAGGGACCTTGGAAGTGTTGGACGCAATCGATAGGTTTATTAAATATAGATTATAAAGCATTTGTGAGCCGATATGATGTAATGGGAACTCAAGAGTTTTGCTGGTGAGGCAGCTAGGTGATACTACAGTGGATAGAGCACTAGGCCTGGAGTCAGGAAGACCTGAGTTCAAATGTGGCCTCAGATACTCACCAGCTGTGTGATCCTGGCCAAGTCATTTGACCTCTGCCTTAGTTCACTGGAGAAGGAAACGGGCAATTCACTCCAGTATCTTTGCCGAGAAAACCCATGGGCAGCAGGGTCCCCCCAGGATCAAGAAAAATCTGAAACAACTGAACAACAACAATGATGTGATAGACTTGGCATTAGGAAGAGCCATGTTCAAATCCTGCCTCTGAGATGTGACCCTGTGCGATTCATCTAACGTCTCAGTGACCCAAGTAACTGACTCTTTTATAAGGAGGATGCAAAGCAGGGGCCCGCCTTCATCAAGGAGGGTTGGAAAGGATTTTCCGTGGCAGTGCAAGTCATGGGTCTGCTAAATAAGTAATGTTACACTTCGGTAGTGGCCTTTATGATTTTTTTAACTGAAGAAATCTCGAAGCTCTTCTTTTCCTGGGTGTGTGTGGGGGACTATGGGTATGGAACACTGCATATAATGTTGGACTCGGTTGATACCTTGGTGACTAGCCGTGCTGATCTGTTTTTTTTTTCCTTTTTCTTCTTTGTTACAAGGGCTGGATGCTTCTCTGGGCATGGAAATGAAGAAGGGATATATGTGGAAATGAAGATGAAGTAAAAGCCAAAGAAAAATCAATCCCATTTAAAAAAAGTCTAGATTTGCCCTTCAATTTACTTGAGCTGTAGCTTTTCCACTAAAATGTAGCTGAGGTGGAAAGGATTAGGGTTTTTCACTATGGTATCTACAACTCTCTAGGCCTCGGTCCCCTCATCTGGAACACGGAGGAGCCGGACTCCATGACTTCCACAAGCTTTTCCGGCTCTATCTCAGTGAAGGCAAAGGGAGGCATTTTCCTAAGAAGTCAGGTCAACGAGTATTTGGAATAAATGTCAATGAGAAAGCAATGCATTTTTATATCCAGACTGTCCCTTAAGTCTTAGGGCAGGTTTAAGCTAAAGCTTAAACCTGCCCTAAGACTTTAGGGACACTCTGTATTAAAATACAGTTACAGGGGCACTGCCCAGCTTAACGGAAGCCAAATGTTGGCAGATTTCTAAGGCATTACGGCCTGAGGGAGATTAGTTTTATGGGTATTTAAAGCTTTAACTACTAATATTTTAAGCTTTCATAGACTGAGGTTTAATGGATTGCAAAAGGACTTGAGGAAAACCCGTGGGCCCGAGCCAGTAATTGAAACAATTTCTCCAAATGTGCGATATTCTTCGGGTCGATCCAATGTTGGGGCCCCTGGAGGACAGAGATAAAGGGGGGGGGGGCAGCCCCTGGCCTGCCCCAGCTTCCTCTTTCCCAGAGGAGCCGAGATACAATCTCACACTCAGGCCTCTAATCCCAAATGGAATGTGGCCCAAGCCCAGCCCAGGTGAGCTCAGCCCCAGCCACCAGGTGTGTGGGGGGGGGAGGAAGGGGGGAGACCTCCCTCCCCACCGCGCCCCTCCCCCCCAGGGAGCTTCCGGAAATCCACCCAAGACCCAAGGATAGGCTCAGTGTTGCCACTTGCTCATCCCAAAATTGAGTTGTATTGGGAGTCAACAGGCTGAAGGAAAAGAGCACTGAATTCAACAGGAACTGAGTTTAGCCCCTCCCTTAGAAGAAAAGCTTTTCCGAAGCAAATTAATCATGCAAATGAACCTGAAAGAGGGGTAACTCTCCCTAAATAGGGGAAGAAACGATCACTAAGCTGCTGGGAAGGCGCCAATTTACATCTGGACCATTGGTATACCAAATTACAAATCATCTCTATCCCTTTCTTTAAGGAGATTGCCTAAAGAAATCCTGCTTAAGCCATCTCCTGTCCTTAAAAGCAGCTCCTGGAATACTCTCTCCCCCCGCCCCAGTCCACCTCTTCACCTCTCTGGCTTTCTTTAAATCCCAACTAAAATGCCTTCTTTTACTGGAAGTTTTCGCCAATCCTTCTTAATTCTAGTGCTTTCCCCTGGTTAATTATTTCCTATTTCTATAGCACGCTTTGTATAGATTTGTTTGCACATGTCTTCTCTTCCCCCCCACCCCCCCCAATGAGATTGTGAGCTCCTGGAAGGCAGGGATTATGTTTTGCCTCTTTTTGTATCCCCAGTGCTTAGCACAGAGCCTCCACAAAGGTAGATACTTATTAGATGTTTATTGATTGACTGACAATCCATGCACTCTTATATTCCCTTCCTTGAACCCTCCCCTACACCTACTGAAAGTGTTCAAAGGCCAATACAAATGATACTTTCTACATGAAATTTCTCCTGATTTCCCAAACTACCACCTGGCCTTTTGCTGAGGGGGGACCCTCCAGCCAAGGTAATTTCTTCCTCCTGAGATCTTTCAGTCACAGGATCCTAGATCTCAAGCTAGAAGGAAAACCATCTAATGCAACCCCTAATTTAGCAAAAAAAAAAAAAAAGGAAACTGAGGCTGAGGGAGGGGAAGGGACTTGCCTAAGGTCACACAAAGGATCAGCTATCTAGAGCTGGAAGAGATCTCAGAGGGAGGTCAACTAGGCCAATTTCATTTTATAGACAAGGAGATCAAATCCAAAAGAACAAGTCAAAGTGGTAAGAATGGGGATTGAACTCTTTAAGTCCCATCATTCCAAATTCCATGCCCTGCCCCACAATCCCTTCCAGCGCCGCTCATGTTATTGATCTGCATTGTAGCTCCCACATCCCTTTTTCTAGATAGTAAGAAGGCAGCCCTGTCATGGTCTAAGTGATCATGAGCTTTGAATGGGATCTGTATCCACTGTTATCCCCACTGGGAGATGTGGGTATCCGGGGCTCCACGATCTAGGCCAACCAGCCAACACAGTGAAGCCAGAAATCTGGACTTAAGGCCCAGCCTGACATATGTGGATCACAAAAATTATTGGCCTGAATCCAGTGATGCACCGGGCAGCTTCCTGAGCCACAAGTTTCATAGGGAAACAGCTTTTACATAGGAAGACCCAAAAGAATCCCCCCCTACACACACCTCTGTGGGGGGGGGAGGGAAGGGGGGAAGGGAAGACCCGTTAATCTTGATTCTCCTCCTTCTCACCCATTTGACTCATTGGAACCTCTCTGGGCTCTTAATTTCTTTATGTGCAAAGTGGCAGCATTAGTCCAGCCCCAAAGTTCTCAGCCTTTTTGTGTGTGTGTGATATGGATGGACCCCTCTGACAATCTGATGAAACCCACGGCCCCTTCTCAGAATAACTGAAAGAAATGAGAAATTTCCCTAAGAGGTCAGTTCAAATAAAGATGCCATGTTTTCCCAGCCAACCTAACACACCCCTTGAACTCTTTTCACAGACCCCTTTGAGGTAGGCTAAGCCTATAAACAAACATTTATTAAGCTCTGATTATATATGTGCTGGAGGCAGCTAAGTGGTGCTGCTTGGAGTCAGTGCCATGCTTGGAGTCAGGAAAACTCATCCTTCCTGAGTTCCAACTTGGGCTCAGACCCTGGGCAAGTCACTTCACCTTGTTTGCCTGTTTTCTCATCTGAGAAATGGGCTGGAGAAAGAAATGGCAACCCATCACAGTAGCTCTGCCAAGAAAGCCTCAAGTGGGGTCATGGAGAGTCAGACACAATTGAAGTGACTGCATAACAGCAACAAAATGTATGTTCTGGGTCACTAGGTGGCGCTGCAGTGCACGAGTACTAGGCCTGGAGTCCAAAAGCTTCATCTTCCTAAGTTCAAATCTCGCTTCAGACACTCACTACCCATGTGACTCTGGGCAAGTCACTTCCCCCTTTTTGCCTCAGTTTCCTCATCTGTAAAATGAGCTGGAAAAGGAAGTGGCAAATCACTACAGTATCTCTGCCAAGAAAACCCCAAATGGGGTCACAGAGAGTTGGAAACCACTGAAATGACTGAACACCTGTGCTAAGCACTGTCCTTGGATACAAAGAAAGGTAAAGACCGTCCCTGCACAATTTAAAGGGGCAAGACGATATGCTCTTGTCCAAGTAAGTACAAGCAAGTTCTATACAGAAGAAATTAGAAATAATCACCAGAGGGGAGGCATTGGAATGAAGAGGGATTGGCCAAGGCTTACTGTAGAAGGTAAGATTTTAGCTGGGATTCGAAGGAATCCTGGGAAGCCAGGAGTCAGAATCGCATGTGGAGGGAGTTTCAGACATGGGGGAAAGCCAGGGAAGCGCTCTGAACTGTCTACTATTTCCACTCTGCTTAAGAAGCTCTGCTCCAGATAGGCCTTTGCCCTGGGAGCTGAGGCAGCCCCAGGTTTGGCCTGCTTCTAGCTTTAAAATGCGATGGGTTTTTGCTCTATGATCTAATAATCCAGCCTAGAACAATAGTAGTTGATGTGGTTGAAGGTACTATCCTTCCCAGTGGGGATTTGCCTGTCATTAGGAGACTTTTTTTTTTAAGATTCAAAACTTTGGAGACACAAAGGAATGACTAATGGAAGAGTTTCAGGTACCACGCCAGAGAGACAGCTTTGGGCTAGGCCTGTCCTTCCTGAGATCTCATAGATCACACTATGCCTTACTCATAAGGTTGGCCTCAGAACCTGGGTCCCCCCCACATCTTTCCTTCTTTAAGTACATTGGGCCATTTTATTTTGAAATTAAATACATTAATTTTTTTCTATCTAAACAATTTCTATCATATGTCCCCTTCTCTCCAGTCACAGAGCCACTACCTTAGCTCAGTCCTCCATCACCTTTCACCTGGACTATTGCAATAGCTTCCTAATTGGCCTCCCTGCCTCCAGCCTTTCCCCACTTCAATCTATTCTCCACTCGGCTTCCAAAGACGTTTTCCTAAAGCCCTGGCCTGACTGTGTCACTCCCTTGTTCCAGAAGCTCCTTCTTGCTTATACAATAAAACTCAAAAGTCCTGTTTGGCATTTAAAGGCCTTCATACACAAGCTCAAACCAAACCCTTCCAGGCTTATTGTCCATTGCTCCCTTTCATAAAGGCCACTTTTGGGGGCACATTGGCTTTTTTCCTATTCCCTAGATGTGATGTTCCATCTCCCACTTCCATCTCTTTGCCCAGGCTGTTCTGCTCCTCACCCTCTCCCTGGAATGCCCTAACCTCTAGGGTCTAGGACACCTAGCTTCCTTCCTTCAAAGCTGCGTTCAAGAACCACCTCCTATCCAAAAATCAGCATCTTCATATTCCCTCCAGCTGCCAGCGCTCTCCTGCCCCTACTCTGAAATTCCTTTGTGTCTACTGGGTATCAATATTGTATTTCCTGTTCTGTGCATCTGCTGTTTCCCCAGAAAATAGTAGCTTCTTGAGGCAGAGAGAGATCATTTTGGTTTTTGCCTTTATATCTCTACCCCCAGGAACAGTGCCTGGCACATAGCAGCCATTTAATAAATATTAGCTGAATCAGTGGAATGGACTAGGAAAAATGGTTCCCAGAAATACCCTGGGTTGTTACAGAACCAGGACTGGGAAGAAGTTAAATTAGCAAAGTAAAGTGTAAAAAGGAGATTAGTCTTCAAAATATCCCATTAGGGAAGTTGAGGTGAATTAATCAGAAAAGGCCAATTGGCCAACACCATTGATTGAGCACTGACTGGATACAGAATGCTATACCAGGTAACGTATGGGTAAAGCAGATGAAAGCAATTAGGAACAAAATATAGACTAATAACAACTAATTTAGACAGCTCCTTAATTTTATGTTGTGATTTGACTCCCTAACACATGACCCTGGAAGATAGTATAATAATTATCATCTCTCTTTTATATAGAGAAACTGAGGTTCTGACATGGTGCTTCTCATCCTACGGATAGGCTGTCTCCTCACCCCAATCTCAGTCCTCTACTTTGATGCTCTCACGGCATAGAAACGACGAGGCAAATTTCAATGGGCTGTAAGTTAGATTTTCCCCACAATTTGAGCCATACCCTAACGACATGGCTCACTAGCCATGTGAGTTTTCTGTCATTGAAGGTTGATGAGCAGGGACTGGATGGTCACCTCTCAGCCTTGCTATAAAAGAGATTCATGCCCCAATTACTGGCCCATAGCACCTCAGAATTAGAAGGGACCTTAGTGACATTTGGTCCAACCTATTGCCCCCCCCAAAAAAAATCCCAATCACCACATACTCTTATAAGAGGGAAATCACCTTTAGAGAGCTGTCCATTGTATGGTTCAGGACCTAAGACCTTCCAAGAAAGCCCCCTGCACTCTAGGACAGTTCTCACTATAAGGAAAATTTTTCCTGCCATGGAGTCTTAATTTAACGATTTGTGTCTTGCCCCCCCATGGCTCCTTAAGGGTCAAGCAGAATAAGCCTGACCCCTCTCTTTCATATACTTGAAATACTTGAAGACAACTGTTTTGTCTCCCCTGAACCTTTTCTTCTCCCCATGTCAGGATCTCAAGTTCATATTGCTTATTGGACTTGGTGCCCTTTGAAGTCCCTTCCAACTCTAATATTCTTTGGTCCTCTTGTCATGGCGGGGTGACATGGGAGCCACATATTAAAAAGACTGATCCTGAAACCTACCCTCCAGATATAGGGCAAAATAATGGTGCAAATTGGGCCTATGAGTGGTGAAAAGATGTAACAGAAAGGAATAGTTCCCAATCCAGATGGATTGGGGCAGGCTTTCTAGAACAGAGGGATTTTGGAAGGCAGCAAAGGACAGGAATTGGGGAAGGGGGGAAGATGGAGACCACTGGAGATGGACCAATGCCCCAAGGTAAGATAAAGAGATATAAGAACAGGAGACGTGGGAAGAAAATCATTCTGGAGCTTTCAAAAGTACAGGGTTTTTTTTTTTTTTTTTTTTTTTCTCTCTCTCTCCTTTTTCATCCCAAGGTAATAAAAAGCACAATTGTCAGCCACAGCTTGTCCTCAGGGGAGACCTGGCTGAACTGCTGGTGACTCAGCCTACAGGATGTACAAACAAGACTGAGCACAACTCCAGGGCCTTTGAGCCCCTGGGGTTTTCTCTCCACCCCTCTCTCTCCCAGGCTCATGGCGTTTGCATCATGCCTGAGCCTTCAAAGTTCTCTTTAGGCTTGCCTGGTTGCCGGGCAGCAACAGGCAAGGATAGATTCCTTGTGAAAAAAACAAAATTCAAAGGAACAAATTTAATACAGTCCTAATAATCAGAAGTGTCTAACAGTGCCTTCGACTTCATCACTGTTGTTTTTCAAGCACAAGTTGAACGACCTTTTGTTCAGGTCATTCAAGTTGGGATTCAAGTTCTGAGTAAAAGTTGGATAAAGTGACAGGGTAGCACAGTGGAAAGACCACTAGCTCTGGATTCAGAGGGCTTATGTTCACATCTCATCTCTGGTTTAT
Organism: Myrmecobius fasciatus; assembly: GCA_023553655.1. Classification (NCBI taxonomy): domain Eukaryota; kingdom Metazoa; phylum Chordata; class Mammalia; order Dasyuromorphia; family Myrmecobiidae; genus Myrmecobius; species Myrmecobius fasciatus. The sequence continues at coordinate 267,974 of JAJPUD010001854.1, read as the reverse complement.
AATATCTTAGGCAAAAGTGACTCGGGAAAAACCATTCCTTGGGTCGCAGTTTCCCCCTCTGGAAACGAAAGGGGTAGGACGAGCTGACTTTTGGGGGTCCTGCCAGCCCTAGACCTAGGAACTTGTGATCTGCTGACTTCTTAGGTTCCTTCCCGATTCTGAGATGTTACAATTCTTTGACCTTCTCTAATCTCGCGTATGACTTTTTCCTTTTTCCTAGCAGTTGTGTGAATTTTAATTCCAAAGCCTTCTTTGTGAAATGTGTCACTTTACATCCCATTTTTTTTCTGCCTGATTGTTTGCAAAGAGGATTTGCTTCTGGTATTAAACAGCACCTAATTTTTTCAGCAGCAACCAATGTGGTCCCTGATTGTGGCCAGCTTATGCTGTCTACATAAAGGCACCTTTCAACTGTGGCTAGGCTCTACTCTGGGCCCAAAGAAGGGAATACAAAAAAGGGAACGTGTTAGCTGGTCAAGTGCTTCTATTCTCTAAACTCATTCATTCAACAGGCATTTATGGAAGTCCCCACTATGGGGAGGTGAAGAGGGAGATCAAAGGACCACGAAGATAGGGTCTCTAAGCTCAACAAACTTAGATTGGTGATCTCTCCAGAAGTAACTGCAAAGTTTAATTTTTTCCCATCAAATTGATATTTTTTTTTATTATGTTTGTACACAGCCCATTGGACTTTCTCCATTTTAAATGTTATGGGATTCATTCAGCTCATTGCTCTAGATGCTTGATATTTATATGAAGTAACCTTAATATCTCACATTTGTCTCCTTCTCTCTACTCATTCAGCTGCGATCCCAGGTCATCACTTTCACCCAGATGATTCCAATGACCTCTTAGACCTGGTCTACTCAGGCCTTCATGCTCTCTTTCATATAGCTGCCAAAGTTATTCTCCTAAAGTACACATCTGATTTTATTACTGTCCTGCTCAAGAAACTCCAGGGGTTACCAATCATTTCTCCAATCATGCATGAAGCCCTCTTTTTGTCATTTAAAGCTCTTTACAAGCTGGCTTTAACTTATCTTTTCCCGTTCCCTTTCACCTACAATGTGGTTCGGCCAAACTAGGCTTCTTAAGGTTCTTCACACATGACTCGAATCTCCTACACAGTATTCAATCAGGTCAGTCCTAACTGACTCTTTGTGACTCCGGTTGGGATTTTCTGGGCAAAGAGATTATAGTAGTTTATCATTTCCTTCTCCAGTTCATTTTACAGATGAGGAAATTGAGGCAAATAGAGTTAAGTGACTTGTTCAAGGCCACACAGTTCAGGGTCAGTGCTCTATCCACTGCAGTGCCACTTAGCTGCCCCTTCAGTTGCCAAATCTTGCTGTTTTGACCTATCTGACACTACTTGAATGCCAACCCCTTTTTTTCTAATCACACAACTATTACTTTAGTTGAGCCCCTCACCTCAATAATTGCAACTCTTCTAACTGATCTTCCTACCTTTTGCCTGCCCCTGCTTCACCTTATCTTTCATAATACTGCAAAAGTGAGATTTTTCCTAAGTGCAGGTTTGACCCTGATACTCTCCTACTCGAGAAAGTCCAATGGCTCCCTATTGTCTCTGAGGTATAAATAAAATCTCCTCCAACTAACTATTAAAGCTCTTTACCATTCGGTCCCAACCTATCTGTCCGGCCTTTCCAGTGTCAGAGGCAGGATCTGAACTCTCATCTTCCTTGATAAAGGAGGGACACTGTTCTTCCTCCTACACTTCCCGTACATCCAGCCAAATTGGCCTTCCTTCTGTTCCATATCCCATCTCTGTGCCTTTGCACTGGCTCTGTGCCTTCATGCCTGGAATGCTCTCCTTCCTCATCTCTACCTTAGACTTCCTCTCTTCCTTTTAATAAGAGACCCCTCCATTCCCTTCAATCCTCCTACCCAGTATCCTCCTTCTCAAATTACCTTTGTATTTATTCTCTTCATAATTATTTGACATATATGTACACACACACACATTTCTGTCTTCTCTATTAGAATATGAATGCACCTCACAACTAGGGACTGTTTCCTTCCATGTATCTGAATCCCAAATTTCCTTCAAAGCAATACAACCTCCTCCATAAACCCTTGCCTCCTTCAGCAAGTGCTAGTCTCTCTCCCCGTTATGTGGCTTTTGCTCTACTTCTATAACTCTGCTTTGTTTCCTCCAGAGAATCTCCATTCATTTAAGTCTGGTACTATTTCACTTCAGTCTTTCTAGCTCCTGTCACCTAGTAGATGGCCTGCCTACACAATGCCTGTTGATTGAGCTAAATCGAATGGTTGTAATTGAACATGGACGAGACAAATCTAATAAAGGTAAATAAATACAATTATCAAGAAGAGATAGCCTAATGAAACCAAGCCTCTTACGGTTTTAAGTTGGTGTTCTGAAAAGAAGAGAACTGAGAGGGAATGTTAAGGGACCAAAAAATGTTAAGGAACCCCAGGGGCCAAAGATTTAAGGGAAATTGAAAGGATCGGAAGAAAGAATCGGATGAACACTCTATGGACTAAATCCTGGGATTCCCCATAAATGAATCAATATCTTCTGTGGGAGGGATGATCATAGTGGGAAGCTTATGCATGCAAACAGCAGACAGGAGGGGAGAGACAGGAGAGCTGGACAGTCAATCATGAGCAGTTCATAGGGGAACAGAAAAGTGCTAAGAATGCCTCTAATCTCTCACTAAGAGCCCAGTCTTACTTACAGTCTCTCTTCAAGAGAACAGAATCCAAGCAATGGAGGGAAGAGACTAGGATGGGGGAGGTTTCCTCTTCAGCCAAGGGGGAAAAGATGCCCTGAAGAATATTCCCAGGTAGGAAAGAAGGGGAGGTGCAAGGCTGTGCTGAGAGGCAGGAAATGCATGATGGCTTTCAAACAGGAGAGTTTACATATTAGGAGAACACCTCCAAGAAAAGATTGTGTCTCCCTGGCCCATATTCTACTCTGGAAAAAGGAGCTTATAAATCCCCACGGGTAACCAGAACCCAGAGTGGTAAGGGGGCTAGAGAACCAGAGACAGGGAGTGGTGAGTGACTAGGGAAGGGCCTCCCGACTCAGGATGCAGATGAATTTCCTTTAAATGATACTGTTCCTTTCACGAGCAGATATTTCCCAGAGTGAGGCACAGAAGACATGAAAGGAGAATAGGATAAGTCTACAGGTGCAATAAGAAACAGGATGGAGGAGCCCCAGAAATCCTTATGAGATACACACACAGAGAAAAAAGAAGTAATAAATATGGAACAGGAAATAGAGAGGAACATTTGGAACAGACCAGCAAGGAAGAGCAATTAGGAGGGAAAAGAAAGGGAGAACTTGTTGGAAAAGGGCAAGACAATATGACTTAGAAATTAAGAGATCGGACAGGGTTGATTTTGAATCATAAACTAGTTGGTCAAGGAAGAGAAAGTGATAAATAAGCCAAAAGAAAGAAAGAGAAATGAACAGTTTTAGTAAAGTCATGATGTCAAATAGAGCACGTTGGGCACAAATGGGTGCTGGTGGACGAGGACAAGCATCGTTTGATATAAAGGAAGTTAAGGGACAGAGTGCTGGCTTTAAAAAGGGAGAAGAGAGAAATACATCCAAAAGAAACAAATGGTTGAAAACACAAGGGTAACAATCACAAATTTAAAAGAGAGGGGATGAAATCATTCAATAAAATGAGAGTGGCAAAAATGAATGAGAAAACAAAACCTAAGTTTGCTGTGTAAGAGGAAAACTGAAAAAAAAAGAAGACCCACAAAAATGAAAATGAGAAGCTAGAACAAAATTTACTATGTATCAAGTGATGGCAAAAACAAACAACAAAAAAAAAAAAACCCCACCAAAAAACCTTGAGTTGCAACTGTGCTATCAGAAAAGACAAAAATGAAAATGTATAATGTCAAAAGAGGACATACAGGGAGGCTACATTATGCTTAAAAACAGCTCAATACTAAACACATATACATCAAGTAGCATAGCACCTAAATTTATAAAGGAAAAGTTAACTGAATGACAAAAACAAAGAAACAAACAAACCCCAAACCAAACCCCCAGATAACTACATGATAAATGAAGAAGAATTTAACATTTAATTCTCAGAGCTGGATAAATCTTAAGGAAATATAAACAAGAATATTAACAAAGTGAACAAACTTGGAGAAATTAGATCATAAACACTTATGGTATCTCCTGAGTGAGAACATTAAAGAATATATATATTTCTTAGTATCAAATGGTACCTTTACCCAAAATTGACCTTGTGCTATGACACAGAGAAATTACAAATAAATGTAAAAGAAGAAGAAATATTAAACACATCACTTACAGATCATAATGTAATACAATTAGTACTGAGTACAGGAAACACAAGCAAGAGGAAAAAAAAAAACTAAAAGGAGACTTAATAATGAAATCCCGCATAACAAATGAATCAAATAACAACCCTTAGAAACAATTAATATGTATGCAAAAAAGAACAATGATGAGACAACATACAAGATTTCGGAGATGAAGCAGCAGCAGTCCTCAGAGGAAAAAAAAAGGTTAACTAATTGAATATGAATTTTTAAAAACCAAATAAACAATTAAATAAACAAATCTCAAATAAGCACAAAATAGAAAATCTTGAAGAGGAGAAATGAATAAAAAGGAAAGGGAAAAGACAGTAGAAATGACAAAACTGAAAGCTGTTTTTTTGAAGAGACTAGCTTAAAAAGAAAATGGAGGAAAAGAAAAGTAAACATCTTGAAATGAATGACATAAAATCACTTTTTGAGCATATTTCCAATTTATTTTGCAGAATTTAGAGCTCCACCGGCAGTGGATCATTGTGACTGTTTGTCTGCAATCCCTCCAAAAGGGACAATTTGTTATGACACTGAACCATTACTACTACCTGAATGAAGTATTTTCTAGATCAAGGTCCTGGAGGAGACCCAAAAAATGAAATGAAGGCTACAGGTGTAGGGCTTAGCCTTAGCAAAGGAGTAGGGCTACCTCTTCTGAGACTTGAGAGAAGGGGTGACAATTCTTAGAACCCTGAGGAGTGGAGAAGGGGAATTGAGGGATCATCCATTCATAGATCTAACACGCTCCCACTCCCCAGGGACACAGGAGGCTTGGTGATCAGCTGTCAATGTGTGGGACTGGGGAGAGCTTGAAGAGAGAGGAAAGGGTTTGGGATGGTCCCGGAGGGGAATGAGCTAGAGAATCAGAAAGTATTGGAGACAGGGGTTTGGAGAACAGCAGCAAGGGCCCAGCTGAGGTTACACAACATGAATGTGTAGTGAGTGGTTTCCTGACCTTCTCCATGATGCTCAGCAGCTGTAGAACAGGGGGCAGAGGAGGCAGGTGGTGGTGGCTGCTCTGGGTGGAGGATTAGCAGTGCAGGAACACGAGAATGTCAAGGAGATTCTAGCGCAGTGATTCATGAATCACCAAAGGGACAGACCATAAGGTAGGTCAACACTGAGCGTGGGGGCAAGCGAAACCAGAACATTATGGATCACAGGGGAGGCTCTGAGACTGGAGGGCAAAGAGTAGGTTTAGTGAGATGAAGGGAAATTGGAGAAGTAGAAGGCCAGGAGGAGTATTGTCAGAGGAGTATTTTTGAGTTGAGGGTCCAAGGCATGGTACAGTTTTGAAAGCTGGTGAGGTCTTTGGAGTGATCATGCTGCTGTGTAGTTGATGTGAAATGGAGAAGGAAGCATTTATTAAGCACCTACTTTGTGCCATTTATTAAGCACCTACTATGTGCCAGGCACTCTACTGCCTTATAGTTATTATCTCATTTGATTGGAGAAGGAGGCAGAAGAATGGAATGAGGTTGTTGGAGGCTGTTTGTTTATACAATAATGCTGCCCAGGAATAGGGTAGAGAGGAAGACCATGTTTTATCCCTTGGACTTCTCTTTGCTTAACTATGTTTCTTTGTTAAAAGTTAGAGTTCAGGGGCAGCTAGGTGGCGCAGTGGTTAGAGCACCAGCCCTGAAGTCAGGAGGACCTGAGTTCAAATCTGTTCTCAGATACTTCCTAGCTGTGTGATCCTGGGCAAGTCACTTAACCCCAATTGCCTCAGCAAAAAGCAAAAAATAAATAAATAAATAAAAAATAAAAGTTAGAGTTCAGTTGGGGAGAGAATCTTGGGGATTTTCTCCACTGGGAGAAAATGGGTCTCTGCTGGGTCAAAGGGTATGCACAGTTTGATAACTTTTCCAGCATAGCTCCAAATTGCTCTCCAGAATGGCTGGATCTGTTCACAATTCTACCAACAATGTATTAGTGTCCCAATTTCCCCACATCCCCTCCAACATTCATCATTATCTGGAAAATGACATTTTAAAAAAATATTGATAACAATGATATAGTAAAATATTATAAAAAGTGTTATTAATTTTATTTTTAAAAAATCCTCTGGGAGAGGCAGCAGCCCATTTCACTTCTGGATAATTCTAATTGGATAACTTGAATCACCTATGCAAATCATTCTCAGATCTGTTTGTCTAGTTCTCCTGACCTTCCATTCTCTCATTTCTAATTGCCTATTGGACAGCCTGACCTGGATTGCTGTAGACATCTTAAACTTGACACGTCCAAAAGGAACCCATCACCTACCTCACTTAAACCCTTTCCTTTTCCCTAGACCTTCCTTGTTACTGTTGAGGGCACTGCTATCCTTCGAGTCACTCAGGCTCACAACCTAAGTGTTGTCCTCAACTCCTAAATTCTCTCTCCTCTTCCAGATCCAATCTTGTCCATTTTCGCTTCACAACACTTCTCTTCTCTGCCCCTCTCTCCTCTGACCTCATCCATCCTGTGCAAAACCTTAGCTCACAATTTAACTATTTTAATAACTCTCTGCTTGGTCTTCCTACCTCAATTCTCTCCCCACACCAGTCCATGTTCCACTCAATTGCCAAAATAATCTTCTCAAACCACAGGTCTGACCATGTCACCATCCCTAGTCTATAAACACCAGTGGCTGGCTGTTACTGGCTGTTACCTCCAGAATCAAATAGAAAAATCTTCTGTTTGACTTTGAAAGTCCTTCCTGCCCTTCCAGTCTTCTTACAATTTACTCCTCTTCAAGTAGTCTGTGGTCTAGTACACTGACTTCCTAGCTGTTCCTCAAACATGACTCTCCATTTTTTGACTCCAGGCATTTTCACTGTCTCGACCTGTATGCCTGGAATTCTCTCCTTCCTCTTCTCTGCATCCTGTCATCCCCTACTTCCTTCAAGTCTCAAAGTTTCACCTTCTCCAAAAAGACTTTCTCTGTCCTTAATCTTAGTGCCTTCCTTCTGAGTTTATTTCCACTTTATTCTGTGTAGATCTTGCTTTTACATATATGTTTGTAAAATGTATCCCTCATTAAACTGTGAGCTTCTTTTCTTGTGGTCTTTCTTTGTATCCCCGGTGTTTAGTACATAGTAGGGAAGCTTAATACATGTTTATTCATTGTTAACTCGACTAATGGTTAGCAAGTTTTTCCTGCCCTCAAGTCTAGATTTGGCTCTCTGTGACTTCTAGTCATTGTCCTTATACTCTTCGGAGACAACTAAGATAAACTTAATGTCTTCAGATACTCAAAGTCAGCTACCATGTCCTCTCTAAGTCTTCTCTTTTCTAAGTCAAATAGTACCAGTTCTCCATGTGATCCTCTTCCGACACGACCCCAAATACTTCATTACCCTCCTGTGGACACTCTTAAGCTCGTTAATGCTCTTCCTCAATCATATTACCTAGGATGCTCATGATATGGGTCGCCCAGGGCATTGTGGGAGTAGCACTTCTTTATTCCTGGATGCTATGCTATGAGTGTCTTCGTGTAGCCTAACATAGCCTTCTTGGCTGCTATGTCACGCTCCTGGCTCAAACAGAGCTTGCAGTCAGTCGGTTAACCCTCCAATGTTTTTCAGATGCACTGATGGCTAATCTGATTTCTTCCATACTCTACTTGAGGCATTGCCTTTTTGAAGCCAAGTATAGGCCTCTGTAATTTATCCCTTTTACACTCCATCTTATTAGATTCAGTCCCAACTTCTTGCACGCTGTCATCTGGTTTGTTAGTAATAGTAGCGTGGATGCTTTTTTCTTGACGAAAGTGAGTGCCTTATTTATGTGCTATGGACCAAGCATCCACAGAGGTTTTCTCTTCTAATTCGAGCCACGTTGGCAGCTAAGGGGGCCAAATGGATGGAGTGTTGGATTGGAAGTCAGGAAAACCTGAGCCCTAATCCTACCCCAGACATTTATTAGCTGTGCCAGAGAAAGAGAGCTGGAGCAAATCATTTTCCCTGTTGGCCTCAGTTTCCTCATCTGTAAAATGTAAACAAATAATACCCACAGTGTGGGAATCAAATAAGATATGTAAAAGCTAAAGATATATAATGAAATTAATGTAACTACAGACAAGATATGCAAAACTCCCCATAATCCAAGATCTAGGGCTAGAAGGGACCACAGAGACTCTCCAGTCCAATCTCACTTTACAAAGTAGAATACTGAGGTCAAGAAAGGAGAAACAACTGGCCTAAAGTGGTGTAGAGAGTAAGGAGAGGTACTATTTGAGCCCAAGTCTATAACTCCAAATCCATTGCTTTTAAAGGTATAATCATCAGACCATCTCTTTCATTACAGCAGACCCAATGGCATGATTTTAAATTCTAGGCTCCTATAAAAAACAGGGAAAAAAAACCTCTCTTTATACACCAGGCAGGTATGGTATAAAATGGAGAAAGTACTACCTACCTTAGACATGTCTTTGTTCTGTGACCCTGGATAAGTCTCTTAACTTTTCCGAGCCACAGTTTCCTTATTTGTGGAATGAGATAGGACAGGATTTATAATTTCATTTTATCCATACAGCTCATCTCCCCCCAAAAAAAGGAAAAGTCAATCTGGGTTAAGTGACTTGTCCAGGGTCATACAGACAGTAAGTGTCTGAGGCTGGATTTGAATTTAGGTCCGGTGTTCTATCCACTGTGCCACCAAGCTGCCTCTTTTTATTCTTTCTGGTTTTTCACCCTTTTCCTTAACTGAGCATTTTAGTGAGTTGCCCGAGGACACTGAGATAATAAGTGACTTGCCCATGGTCATACACTGTTATTATGCAGAGGCAGAACTTGAACCCAGGTCTTCCTTTGTCCCTAAAATTCCGTTCTGCCTTCTTTTTCTCATCTGTAAAGTAGAGATTATGACAGGACTGACCTCTCAGCATTGTTGTGATCTAATGAGATAATGTAAACCACTTTGCCAGCCTTGGAGTGCTATTTAAATTTTATTTTGATGTTAAATTTCAGATGGGTAAGACGTCCCTCAGAGAATGTGCATAAATGGAAGAGCCTCTCCAATAGTATTTATGAGAATAATCTGCCTTTCATAGAAAGGGAATCACCAGATCTCAGCCTTGGTGTTTAAACTAGATTTATTCCATAGCAGGCTCACAATTGTGGTACATCTTTTCTGGCTAGGGAAAGGAAGGCAGCATTGGGCAATTTATGCCAGTCTTGGAGTCCAAAGATTTTGGGGTTCAAGTCTCAGCTCTGCCATCACTAACTATGTGATCTTCGCCTAGTTCTCCCCTCTCTGGGCCTCAGTTTTCTCATCTAAAAACTAAGGACAATGATATGTATACTCCCTACCTCCCGGGGTTGTTCTGGGGGAAGATTTTTGAAAACCATAAAATTTTACAGAGATGGGACAGACTTTTCTTGGGCTGCCAACTTCTTGAAAAAGACTAGTGATGATGGGGCAGCTAGGTGGTGAAGTGGATCGAGCACCAGCCCTTAAGTCAGGAGGACCTGAGTTCAAATCTGGTCTCAGACACTTGAATACTTCCTAGCTGTGTGACCCTGGGCAAGTCACTTAACCCCAACTGCCTCCGCAAAAAAGAAAAAGACTAGTGATGGACTGAATTGTGGCCTGCGCTGGGCTATCTAATATATATATATATATATGTATATATACATATACATATATATATATATATATATATATTTCCTAACTTCCTGTGTGCTTTCTAAGCCTGTATTATTTTTAAAAAATTAATACAACATAAAATATACAATAATAAATGCACATATATAACTCATATCAGATTGCTTATCTTCTCAGGGAGGGAGGAGGTAAGGATAAAATCTGGAACTCCGAACTTTAAAAAAAAACCTTAATGTTAAAAATTTTACATGTCATTGGAGGAGGAAATAAAATGTTATTTCCTTTTTTTTTTTTAACATTTCTCAAAATAAATTTTATTTCAACCTTCTCATTTTATGTTCCTGTTCTTGTGAAGACTTAATTTTCCTTCTCTCTTTTTTTATAAAGCTTTTTATTTACAAAACATGAGTGACCTTTCAACATTGACCTTTGCAAAAAAACTTTTTTTCCCAAGCTTTTCCTTTCCTTCCCCCCACCCCCCACCCCTAGATGACAGGTAATCTAATACATGCTAGATAAAAAATGTTATTTCCAATAAAAAAATAATACAATAAAACTAACATCTTTTAATAACAATCACAGCAAACCTGATGGTCATGCAGGTATAATGTCTAAGTTTGGTCCAGAAGAAATGATGAGAAATCATACCTTCCTTCCCCCTTTACAGAGATTTAAAAGACTATGGATGTGGAATATTGCATGTATTATCAGATTTCAGTTGATATATTGGTCAATTTTGCTGAACTGCTCTTCTTTTTCTTTTTACTTTTGTTATAGGGAATGACTTGATGGGGAAGGGAAGGGGACTGTATTAGAAAGTAAATGTGTTATAAAAGTAAAAAATGTCAATCATGTTTTAAAAGTGAAAATCAAAACCAAAAGAAAAATGTCTTTTTTGAATTGATATGAATAATATTAATAAATATCCACAAATATCACCATTTCCATATACAAAGAACAGAGGAGGATCGTATATGAAATTGTACATCTTCATTAAATTGAGTTTGTATATGTTGTAAAGTACATATTAAATCAACACAGTAGTTAGTCTTCACACGGCCTGGCTTGCATACTGTGTCTCCTGAATTTCCTCGGTCCCCTTCTATGCCTTTTAAAAAGATTCGAATCTTTTCACTCTTCTCTTCTTTCTATGTTGACTTTCTCCTCCACATCCCCTATAACTTCTGCTTCACTCCCCTAAATGAAAGCTCTCCAATGGAACAATTAAGTCAAATGTACACAGTGGCCACGTCTAAAAGTAAGTTGGGTCAAGCGGGGCTATTAATGGGTATTGGTCAGCTGCCTATCTATTGGAGGCCTACCTCGGCGCTAGGTGGCGCTGAAATGGATTTGAGCGCTACACCTAGAGTCGGAAAGAACTGGGTTCAAAGGTGGTCTCAGATACTTAGTAGTTGTGTGAGCCTGAGCAAGTCACTTAACCTCAAGATTTGCCTCCATTTCCTCATCTGTAAAATGAGCTGGAAAAGGAAAGGCAAACCACTCCCAGTATCTCTGCCAAGAAAACTCCAAATGAGTCAAACGTGACTGAAAAATAACTGAAAAACAAACCTGCCAGGGTTGTTGTAAGGATCAAATGAGGTAGTCATTGTAAAGTGCTTAGTACTACTGTGTGCTTGGCACACAGTGGGCACTTTTAATAAATGCTTGTTTCCTTCCAGGTAAGAAATTATAGTGCTTTGCAGAGAGAAATTAGAGTCTAGTCTCAATTTGGTAACAGACGAGTGTAAGGAGCCGGGAAGACTTAGGTTTGAGTGTTAACTTCTGATATTCCAGGCAAGTCACTTTCTCCATTCTCTAGACAAGTAATCAAGAAGGTGCTGACCTTCACTGGTAGAGAGAATTTTCTCACCCAGGAGTTCCATAGACCAGTGAAATCACAGCTTCTACATCTATGCAGATTCTCTGCTCTTTAATCCTTTTTTTTTTTTTTTTTTGCTGAGTCAATTGGGGTTAAGTGACTTGCCCAGGGTCACACAGCTAGGGAATGTTAAGTGTCTGAGACCAGATTTGAACTCAGGTCCTCCTGACTTCAGGGCTGGTGCTCTATCCACTGTGCTACCTAGCTGCCCCTGCTCTTTAATCCTTAAACAGTTTTTTCCACCACTCAGTCCAGAGAACTGGGTAAATGCCCAGGCTGGGCTTTGTAGGGAAGCCTGAACTAATCCAGCATTAAGCAGGCTTTGAGACAGGGGCTAGGGCCAAAAGGGTACAGGAGTTGTTTTCGCAAGTCCATGCTAAAATGGAATTGAGGTCCATAGGTATACATTAATGAGTCTCTCCACTTTCAGTCCTATTCTTCTTTCCCCATCTTCCAGTGAGTCTTCAAGACTTCCCTAGATGTACATTTTTTAGCTTGATTGACCATACAGTACCTAGAAGGACTGAGGTGTTGTGGCAATTTTCTGACAATCATGATGGACAATGGGATAGCTATGTTTTTGGAGACTCCATTTTCTCCAGAAGAATGAAAAAAAAGAGCCCCTGTTGTGTTGCCCCCAGATCTCCCTTCCAGGCTCAGCTCATAAGAGCTTCCAGGCACCCAAAGGAACACTAATCTAGGAGGACTATCCCATGCTTTTCTATTTGTTCTCCTCTTACCTGTCCTGGCTAGCACCTTCTGTAAGAAGATTGGCCTACGAGGGCTCTTGGCCAAGGTTAATACAGCTCTTCCCAAGCTAAGCCAGGCCCAGATGCTGTGGGGCTGTTGGGCCCAGTGTTCGTTCCTGTAGTACACAGAGAAACGGAATGCTTCCAGTTTTCTGTTTAGATCCTCATTTCCAGCCCTGTAATGATTTTTGGGTTTGCATCCTCTGAACTCTCTCTGGCCTTTTTACACATTTATCTGAACATGCAGAAGCCAGAATTTGATAAGTTGCAAAGTGAGGCAGGGGAAGGGGGAGGCCTGTTCCACAGCAAAGCTGCCACAGCCCTACAGTGGAATATTCTAGTCCCAAACTAAGCAACGTGGCCCTTGCCAAGCTACTCTCAGTGTAAGTTGTAGAGGAGATGCTGATGTGAATTGGTAGAATAAAATTTCCCTCTATGCCACTGAAAACACAAGTCTAATTTCTAGGCTTGGCCCCTTATACATATATATATATATATATATACATACATACATACATATATATACATATACATATATATATATACACACACATATATATATATATATATATATATATATGTGTGTGTA
>JAJPUD010001854.1:240462-254718 GCA_023553655.1 Myrmecobius fasciatus | reverse complement strand
GAGAGAGAGAGAGAGAGAGAGAGAGAGAGAGAGAGAGAGAGGTCTTGGGGCCAAAACAATCTCAACCTATTCTCAAACTTTCATTGGGTAAGAAGCCCGGCTCGCTGGCTTAGAGCCAGGTGTGGAATGCCAGTGCCTAGTGGGCCACTTTTGGTAAGCAGAACTGGTGAATAATATATATTTGTATATCTCTTATTGGTATTGCATGTATATAACATTATATATAATACAATATAATTTTTTTTTTCTTTTTGCTGAGGCTTGGGGTTAAGTGACTTGCCCAGGGTCACACAGCTAGGAAGTGTCTGAGACCAAATTTGAACTCAGGTCCTCCTGACTTCAGGGCTGGTGCTCTATCCACTGCGCCACCTAGCTGCCCCTACAATATAATTTCCAATACCAATAAAATCACAAGTCCAGTCCCTATCTCTATCTCTATCTCTATCTCCAAATGCTCCCCCATTTCCCGCTGCGAATGACAGATCCCCTTATTCATGCTGACGGTTATGCTTGGAATGTTCTTTTTACACATTTAGACTTGTTAAAATCCTACTGCTCTTAGAACTCAAAATCTTATAAAAACAAATATTGAAAACTATATTTTACATGTAATTGAAAAAAAAACAAAATATTACTTACAAAAAAATCAAATCCAATCAAATCCTCTTGATCCTGGGCTCATAGCAAGGTGTCCTTTCTTTATGAAATTTTCCTCTCCCTTTCCTCCTCCCCTCCAGAGGTGAGCTTTCCCTCCCCTGAGTTCTCCATACATCCCTTTCAGAGCTCTGAAATCTGTGGCTACCTTTATTTGTATCACCATTATCTGTGCCTGTATGACACCTCCTCAGACACTGGGAGCAGCCTGTAGACTCATTTAATTGCCAATAGGATCTCAAGTGGCTTAAGGAGTATCTCACTGGACCCTACAGTTTCCTTTCAACAGTACTTTCAACCATTTTCATCTTGATTCGAGGCTACCTTGCCAAGTATCTCCTATATTCTCTTCTGTCTTTGTTACTAGAGAGACCTAAGACTAATAAATCCATCCGTTTCCAATTCACTTGGTTAAGCAAATTGCTTTCACCTGAACTCCCCATCGCTGTCAGTGTCAGAGACCCTAACAAAGAAATCTTTCAATTAATCATGACAATTTTGCTTCTAGTCCACATTTGAACAACTAACATGAAAGCTTAAGGTCCTTGACTCTCCAGGAGAAATGACATGTCTCCACACATGATTTAGTGAAGAAAAGAAATGAAGAGACCTATAAGTTAGATTGCTCTTAAAAAATACAGTGAGAAGTTGTGCATTTCAGTTTGCCCAATCTGTCATAAACAGGTTATTCTTAAGCTGGTTTTTTTTTAAACCAATTTCATCTGTCAAATGAGGGAACTGAATTAGGCGGTCTCTGAAGACCTTTCCAGCTCTGAATGGATGAATCCATGTCTATTCTTGGACAAAGCACTTTCTCTTCCCCAGGCTTTCCTCAGTTTCCTCATCTGTAAAAGGAGGGAGATGGATTAGATGGCCAATGAGGTTCCCTCCAGGCCTAGGACCTAATGATTTGGTTTCCAAGATTTGACAATAGTTCTGGCTAGCAAATCTGGATTGGGGAGTCTTTCTTCATGGGCTATCCTCCAAACAAAGGGGGAAAATAAAATTGAATGCATTCATCACCATAATCACACGGTAGGCATTTAATACCGGTCCCTGAAAGGGGGAATTGTGCATATTTTTCCAATCCAGGGATTAAATTACTGAATATTTAGTACTCGGTCTCTTCCTAATGACCCTCCTAGAAACAGATATTCTAGACCACAGTGCTAGATCTGTTTGAGTCCTGCCTTAGATCCTCAGTAGCTTTGAAATTCTGGGCAAGTCACATTCATCCTCTTAAGCCTCATCTGCAAAATGGGGATAATAATCACCCCTATCTTCCAGGGTTGTTGTGAAGATTAATGAGATTAACACCTGTAAAGTGCTTCTGCAAACCTCAAAGTGTTCAAAATATGTTACCTATTGCTATTATTTCCAAGCTTACTATTTCTGCCCTTCTATTTGATGTGATATACAAGTGAAATAGTGAGACTGGGGGAATAAGGAGGAGATCAAGATAGAATGAAATTCGATGTCCTTATAAGAATTCAAAAATCACGTTTATGTTATTCTATCATGCAGCATTTCTTCCTTTTTTTTTTTTTTAGAAAAGTGCATTTGGATTTTACCACTTATGTTTGCCATCAAAAGCCCATACAGTCCAAAAAGAGAGATGGAACTTATAGCTTGAGATACAAAATAGCAATGGTCTACAGGAAGATGATAACATTTGCAGACTCACCCTGCCTTGACTTGTTATTTTGTTTGCTTCTGAAAGTTGGGTAAATTTCACTAATTCACAGCATCTTCACTGAAGGAAATTTCAGGGAAAGAAGGCATAATGGACTGGAACCTGTAGTGTATCCAGTTGAGAGAAATCAATGGCAAAGAAGATCATACTTTTGTCTGCCACCTTTTTTGATATGGTGGAAAATGGCAGTCTTGTTTTGTGTCTGTCAAACTTGTGGTCGTCTCCCTGTCCAAATTGGACATGAATCTAACAGTTTTTTCCCCTGGGCTGTTCTGAGTCACCTACTGAAGATTCTTGTCAACTCTTCCCCCACCCCTCCATCACTAGTTGACCATTCCTTGTGTCCAGATCTACTGTATCCTTTAAGAAATCTTTGAAATTAGGTGGTAGTCCTTACTGAAGATTCAGAAGCAACTTTGCAAACTGGACTTTTAGCCTTATTTGTTTTTTGAAGCTCATAAAATGAAGTGGAGAGCTCAAATTTCAGTTCAATACAACCAGAATTTTTAAAGCCCCTCCTATGTGCCAGGCACCATGTTAGGTGAAAAACGAAAGAATCCCTGCCTTCAACAAGTTTATTTTCTACTATTTACATACATACTGAGGTCAGTAGTCTTCAAATTAAATATGAAGCACACAGGCATCTTAGAGCAAGAAAAAATGAACTCAGCAAGCTTTCTTCCTTACCCAGAACTCCTTACCTTCCTATTAGCCCTTCAGAAACAGAACCTCATTTGAAAAAAAATCATGAAATTCAAATAATATTTATAAAGTAGATCATATCTCTAGAGCTGGAGGGGTCCTGAAAGTCCATCTAATCCAGCTTCCACTTTTTACAGATGATGAATAGCATTTTAAGATCCTTGATTTACAGCTAGAAGGAACCTGAGAGGTCACCTAGTCTAAGTCCTTCTTTTTACAGAGGGGGAAATTGAGGCTCAGGAGGTCAACAACTTAGGATCCTAGATCGACAGTTAGAAGGAATCTTAGAGATCTGTCACCTCATCCAAACCCCTCTTTTTACAGAGGGGGAAACTGAGGCTCAGGAGGTCAACCCCTTAGCATCCTAGATCTACAGCTAGAAGGAACCTCAGAGGTCACCTAGTCTAAGTCCCTCTTTTTACAGGTGAGAAAACTCAGGCCCACAGAAGGATAGTGAGTTACCTAAGATCACATAAAAGAGTAATAGTAATAATACTAGTTCTGCTTTATCCAGTACTTTACATTTGTTATTTCACTTGATCATTATCAAGATAACCCTGGGATCATAAGATCATAGATTTCTAAGTAGAAGAGACCTCAGAGGTCATTGTGTCTAACCCCCTCATTTTACAGATAAGCACACTGAAGCCCACTAGGTTGAAGCTACTTGCCCCCAACCCAGTCACACAAGTAGGAAGTGGCAGAGATGAGTTTTGAGCCCAATCCCTATTCAGTAATTTTTCCATCATACCCTGCTGCCTCCCTGTGCTTTTTGTTTGAACTAAAACCAGGATTTCTGAATTCAAAATGACTCTTGGCACTCTCCGAGATGCATTACAAGAGGGGAAGAATGGGGATTTGGATGTGGAGAAGAGGTACTCGAGAGGGTTATTGTGTGTGAGCTCTGTTGGTACCCCTCAGACTACATTCAGAGGGTCCAGACTACTGGAAGAGTTGGCTTGGCTTGAACACATCTTGCCTTTAGCGCCTTGCCACCAATTGGGAAATCTGGCAGGTTACTCACATTTGTACTAATTAGTCTCCTTGGAAAGCCAGTTTGAGGATTTCAAACAAAACAAACAAACCCAAAGCTTTTCAGAATAACATATTCATTCCCTACCAGCCTCTACCTGGCTTGAAATTGTCCCAATTGTCCTCACTTCCCCCCATCCCCCTTTTTACCGCCCCCCCCCCACCTCCAGAAGGGTGTGCAAAAACTAGAACACACAATTCAGGGAGTTTGGGTCTGAAACTCCATTTCAACAGATGTTAAGAGAAAAGTTGCTTTTTTGTTGTTTAAAATAAGTTTTGGGGAAAAAAACGATTGTGGATTTGAAAAGCTATTCACAGATTCTGAAAGTTGAAAAGGACCCTAAAAATCATCCAAACTCTCCTTAGACTCACCCCCCCCTTTACAATAATCCTAACAAGGAGGCTCAGTTTGGATACCAACAGTTGAAAGGGAACTTAATGTCTCAGAGGAATTGGACCACTCCATCAAAGTAGTCTTAAGTTCCTACCTAAGTGTTAGGGAAACAAGGCCCAAAGCGAAACAGTCTCTAGTACTGTTCAAAAGATTAATACACTTCTATAATGGAATCTTATTGTTCTCTAAGAAATGATGAGCAGGCTGATTCCAGCAAAGCCTGGGAACTTACAGGAACTGATGCTGAGTGAAGTGAACAGAACTAGGAGAATACTGTATACAGTAAGAACAAGATTATGTGATGATCAACTCTGCCGGATGTGGCTCTTTCCAACAATGAGCTTATTCAAAGCAATTCCAATAGACTTGGGATGGAAAATGACATCCATAACCAGAGAAAGAACTATGGAGACTGAATGTGGATTGAAGCATGGTATTTTCACCTTTTTTGGTTTGTTTTTTTCTTTCTTGGGGTTTTTCTGTTTTGATCTGGTTTTTTTTCTTGTACAACATGACAAATATGGAAATATGTTTAAAAGGATCACGTATATTTAACCTACATCAGATTGCTTGCTATCTTAGGGATGAAGAAGGAAAGAGAGGGAGGCAGAAAAATTTCGAATACAAAGTCTTACAAAAATGAATGTGGTCATTAACATGTAGTGGATATCCTGCCATCTAGAGGAGGGGTGGGGAGTAGGGCGGAAAAATTTGTAACAGAAAGCTTTGTAAGGATTAATATTAAAGAATTACCCATACATATGTTTTGCAAATAAAAAAAATTTTAAAAAATGAATGTGGAAAACTATCTTAAACATGTATTTGGAAAAATAAAATACTATTGAGAAAAAAAAAGGTTAGTATGTGCTAACCTTCTACTTCGGGACAACTTAAGTTGTTGGGAAATTCTAGATTTGGAAGTCAAACCTCCCTCTCCATAGTTTCCAAATGGGACTCCTCATTCTGCCTCCTACCATTAAGAAAAAATAAGTCTAATCGCTCTACCATAGACAACGTCTTAAATTCTTGAAAGCATTTAACCTGGTGCCCCTAAGTCTTTTGTCCAGGTTGAGTACCCCCAATTCCCTCTAGCATTTCTCATAGGAAGTGGTTTCTATAAGTTCTATTTACTTGTATCCCAGTCTAGCCACTTGCTGCCTGCTTAACCTTGGGTAAATGACTTTACCTCCCTAGGTTTCAGTTTCCTTATTTTGGATTAGTTGACCTCTGGAAGAGGTCCCATCCAGCTTCACATGTATGATCCTCTGATTTTAACCACTACTTTTGCCTTTAGCACATATTTCTTTTTTAAAATATTTTTTATTTTCCCCAGTTACATGTAAAACTTTTTTTCACATTTGTTTTTAAAACTTCAGTTCCAGTTTCTCTTTCTTCCTCCCTACTCCCCTGCCCCATGAGGAAGGCCAAACATTTCCATTAAAGCCATGTTTCAGCACTTATTTCTTTTTTTTTCTTTTTTTTATTAAAAGCTTTTTATTTACAAAACATATGAGTGATTTTTCTAGATTGACCTTTGCAAAACTTTTTTTTTTGTTCCAAGCTTTTCCCCTCCTTCCCCCCACCCCGCCCCCAGATGACAGGTAATCTAATACATGCTAAATAGGATAAATTATATGACAAATCCAATATATGTATACATATCTATACAGTTATCTTACTGCATAAGAAACATCAGATCTAGAAAGAGAAGAAAAAAAACAACCTAAGAAGGAAAACAAAATGCTAGGAAATATTCACAGAAAACATTAAAATGCTGTGTTGTGGTCCACACTCAGTTCCCACAGGCCTCTCTCTGGATGTATATGACTATCTTCATCGCTGAACAATAGGAACTGGTTTGAGTCACCTCATTGTTGAGGAGAACCATGTCCATCAGAATTGATCATCGTATAGTCTTGTTTCAGCACATATTTCTAAGGGAAAATTCTACCCTTTTCATTTCAAATGGGAGGGAGTCAGTCCCTTGATTCAAATCAGCAAGCAATTTTTGAGGACTTTTTCCAGTCTCTCCTTTCTAATCTAACCTCCACAGGACTGCCAAATTGTTTTCCTAAAAACACAGGTCTGACCATGTTACTCCTTTGCTCAAACATCTTCAGCAGTTCTTTATTGCTCTAGGTTAAAACACCAACTTTTCTGTTTGGTGTTTGAAGCCTCTTACAACCTATAGATTCCAACCTCTCTTCCTAGACTTATTTCCTGTTTCCTAATGATTCCTCACTCCAGCCAGTCTGGCCTGCTTGAGATTTCCTATATGTAGCCTATCATACCCTGCTTCTGCTCTTTGGCTGTATCCATTCAATAGAAATCTCTTCATCTGTTTGGACCAGACCTATCATTTTGTTGGTATATGCTGGTATAGAATTGGTATACGTACCGATTCAAATCAGCACCTAGAGTCATGGAGAGTTACCTTCCACACTTAGAGATTAAGTGACTTTGTCTAAAGTCATACTATGTATGTGTCAGGAGTGGGATTTAAACCCATACTATCCTGACCAAGGCAGGCACATAATGGTACCCGGGGATACAAAGTTGAGGATAGAACTGGCTTTGCCCTGGGGAACTCACGCTCAAGAAGGTGAGATTTGATAGACATACAAATGACTATAATAATAATTAGAACATAAGCTGACAGAAGAACTACAAAATGCTATGTGAAGTCAAGGAAGGTAAATTTATGTTCATGTGTGTGGATTCACAGAGAAATTGGGGTGAGTCTTAAAAGGGTAAGCAAGTATTTTTCCCCCAATATGTTTTAATTGGCATCTTTTGTTTGTACATAAAGCAGGTTTTTCCCTAGCAGCTAGGTGGAACTAGACCTGGAGTCAGAAATGACCAGAATTCAAATTCAGCCTCAGGCACCCCAGCAAGTCACTTGCTCTCTGTTTGCCTCAGTTTATTCAACTGTAAAACAGGGATAATAGTAGTATCTATTTCACAGGGTTATTGGGAGGATCAAATGAGATAATATTTGTAAAGTGCTTAAAGCACAATGCCTGGCACACAGTACACAGCATTTTTTTTAGGGGGGGAGGAGGAACAGACAAGTCACCTAGCTGCCCCTTTCTCCTCTTCCCTTTCCCCTCCAAGAGAGCCATCTCTTATAATAAAGACTTTTTAAAATTAATTTTTTTTTTGCTGAGGCAATTGGGGTTAAGTGACTTGTCCAGAGTCACACAGCTAGGGAATGTTATGTGCCTGAGACCAGATTTGAACTCAGGTCCTCCTGACTTCAGGGCTGGTGCTCTATCCACTGAGCCATGTAGCTGCTCCAATAAAGACTTTTTTTTAATAAGAGAAAGAAATTTCAGCAAAAAAATCAATATATGGAAAAAAAATCTAACATTATATGCAATTTTCCATTTTAGGGACCTCCCTATCCCTATCGCCCCCCTGCATCCTACCCCTATACATACCTTTGCAAAGGAGTGAGGAATGTCACCACATCATTTCTTCTTTGGGTCCCAGCTTGTTGTTCTTGTTGGTTTTTTAATCATCTCGAAACATTTATTTTCAGTTGTTTTGTGACCATTCTATTGATTGACATTATTCTAGACGCTAGATCATATTGTCTAATGTCTCTGCTTACCATAATCTAGATCAGTTAATGCTTCTCTGTATTCATTATATTTGTTATTTCATATAACACAGTAATAAACCATGATTTATTTAATCATCCCCCAATCTACAGGCACCTCCTTTGTTTCCGGTTATTTGCTGCCACAAAAATAAACTACTCTGCGGATTTTGCTGTCCGGGGAACCTTTATTTCTGCCTCTATCTTCTTTAGGCTATCAGCCCAGCAGTGGAATCTCGGGGTCAAAGGATAGTGACACTTTAATCACTTTATTTGCCTGATTCCCAATTGCTTTCCAGAATGGTGGTGCTACTTCACTGCTTCCCCAACAACGGATTCTGGCGTCTGCTTTTCCTGCCTGGACAATTCCAGGCTTTTGTCATCTTTGCC
The DNA here is from genome assembly GCA_023553655.1 of Myrmecobius fasciatus. Lineage (NCBI taxonomy): Eukaryota > Metazoa > Chordata > Mammalia > Dasyuromorphia > Myrmecobiidae > Myrmecobius > Myrmecobius fasciatus. The sequence continues at coordinate 246,252 of JAJPUD010001854.1, read as the reverse complement.
AATTTGCTGGATCTGAGGTGAAACCTCAGAGATTTTCATTGCTCTTAGAATGAATGATTTGGAGCATTCTTTAATATAAATGCTAATAGTTTGCAATTCTTCTTCCAAAAACTGTGTTTATATCCTTTGACCACTTGTAACAACAGCAACAGCAACAACAACAATAGTAAAACTTTTATATAGCACCTACTATGTGCCAGGAACCGTGCTAAGGGCTTTCCAATTATTATTTCACTTGATAACAACCCTGGGAGGTAGGTGCTATTATTACCACCATTTTTCAGATGGGAAAATTGGGACGAATTGGGTAAGTGACTTGTCCAGGGTCACACAGTTAATGTCAGCTGTCTGAGATTGGACTGTATTTCAGGTCGTCCTGACTCCAGGCCTATTGCTCTATCTACCCAGCTACCTAGCTGCCTCTATTAACTCGTCTACCAGGAAATGAATCATGGTCATATATCTTTCTGTTGGTTGACTCTATATCTTGGCCACCAAATGGTAAATAGGAGGAGTTCAATGGGCAGAGGTGGAGAAAAACAGGAGTCTGTAGAGCAGTCAGGAATCCAGTTTGCATGGAGTGTAGAGAACAAGAATAGCAAAAGCAAGAGAAAGCTGGAAAGATAGATTTGTCAAATTGAAGGGCTGGACTTTCTTAATTAGGCAATGGGGAACTATTGAAAGGCAGGTGCCATTATTATCCCCATTGGACTGATGAATAAACTGAGACCGAGAATGGTTAAATGGCTTGACAAAGGTCACATAGCTGGTATGTAGATAAGGCAGGATTTGAATTTACTTCTTCCAGATTCCAAGTCCAGCAGCAAACAGTGGGAAATGGGACTAGGCATCCATACACATTTGGGAATCATCTGCATGTATGAGAATATGGAAGCCAAGGGCTAAGCTCCCCAAGAGAAACATAAGAGAAAAGGACTGAGGATGGAGCCTTGGGAGATGCCTCCATTCAAAGAACAGAAAAGGGGGAGGGGGGGAAAGCCAGAGAAATATATGGAAAATGAGCAAAGTAGGGATTTAGTGCTGCCAAAAAAAAAAAAAAATCAAAGGAGGAAACCGGACCAGAGATAGCAAGAGGAGATGAGGAAAGGGAGGAAGAAACCGGACCAGAGATAGCAAGAGGAGATGAGGAAAGGGAGGAAGAAACTGGACCAGAGATAGCAAGAGGAGATGAGGAAAGGGAGGAAGAAACTGGACCAGAGATAGCAAGAGGAGATGAGGAAAGGGAGGAATTTGGGGAACAGTGAGCAGAGAGCAGAGGAGGTGCTAGGCAGGCAGCTTAGAATCAAGAAAAAGGGATGGGTCTATAGTGTCAAATACTGCTGAGATCAAAAAGGAGGGTGACTGAGAAAAGGCCATCATCATGTCTTTAGTAAAAAAGAGTTTTTGTTGAGTAGTGTAGAGGGAAGCCTTGAGTGTCAGCAGCTGAAGATGGATGGGGAGGAGGATGGGGGTGCTTGGAGAGACCCTAAGTGGGGACATTTGAGAAATTCCTAGCTTAAGGCATATTGGTAGGAGGATGAGGGAGAGGTGGAGGCAAGGCCAAAATCAGAGGTCATCTGCTTCTCTCTCAATTTGTCCAATGACTCCCTGACTTAAAGGGAGACCGGAGTTCAAGCTCCTAACACGTACTAAGCTAGTCCCTTAATCTCTCAGTGCCCCAGGCAACACTTGCTGAAGATAAGCTGCAGAACCCCTGCTCCTCTGCACTGGTTAAGGGAATTTGTTTCCCAGCACCAGTGACTGACAGAGAAAGACCAGGAGGCCATTTGCTATGAGCTACCCCTTCTCCCTCTCTATCTCAAAACTCCTAGACATCATCTCTCACTATCTCTTCCCTCCTTTTCCCCAGGCTCTGATAGATAACAAGGTGGCCTTCCTCCTGGCCAAGGCTAACGTCTACACAAGTGCCCTTGAATTCATCTTCTCCAGCAGATCACTCCCGGAACCATCCCCTTTTTTTTTTTTTTAAATCTTCAATCTCTCCCTATCCCCTGACTCCTTCCCCGTGTTTGTGGTGGTTGTTTACCTCCAAACATGTCCAGGTCTCCCTCATCTTTAAAATACTGACCTCAAATCCTAACAGTCCCTTAAGACTACTCTAGGAAATGACATCTCCGTTTGCTGCCTCCATTTTCTCTTCTCTCCTTCCTCAACCTTTTGCAATCTGACTTGCAACCTCATCACACAATTGCAACTGTCATCTCTCAACTTGCCCGTGAGCTGCTCCAATGAGATGATTTGCGCAAAGCCTTTAGCACACAGCAGACAATGCTCATTCCTTTTCTCTTCCCCTCCCTCTTCTTTCCTCAGTCTCCAGCCTTCTTGATGTCTATTCTGTATTTTCTGTTGTGGACCACCCTCTCTTCTTGCCTTCTCTTTCTTCTCTAGGTTTCCATAGCACCCCTCTCTCCTGCTTTTCCTCCTACCTGTCTAGCCTCCCCTTTTGGGTCTCTTTTTCGGATTTGTCACCAGTCTCACACCCACTAATTGTGGCTTTTAGCCCCCAGTTCTGTCCTGGGTCTTTTTCTCTTCTCTCCCTCTATACACACACTCTCTCGGTGGGTGGCTTCCTCAGCTCCCATGGATCCAATTATCATCTCTGCACTGACAATTCCTGTATTCATATATCTATCCAGAGGCAGTTCCCTGAGCTCCCTTCTTGCTTCACCTGCTGTCCGTTGGACATTTCAAACTGGACATCCCAGCAATATCTCAAATTCGTCATTCCAAATGTGAACCAATTCTGCCCCCCCCCACATTCCCTCCCCACTGAATAGCCCCTCTGCTAATAGAGGGTGCCACCATCTTTTCCAGTCTCCCCGGCTCTTCATCAGCCTTCTCCTGGTCTCCTTGCTCTCCCTTGTCCCCCATGTCTCATTCAGTTCTGAACTTTGCCATTTCTATGTCCAAAACATCTTTCAAATATGATCCCTTCTCTCTGGTCACAGATCATCATTACATCTAGCTTAGACTACTGCAATAGACTCTTAGTCTGCTCATATCTCCACTCCAATCCATTTTCCTTTCAGCTGCTAAAGAAATTTTCCTTAAGTGCAGGTCTGCTCCCCCCCCCCCACCTCCCAGTATATTCCAGCAGCTTCCCATTGCCTCCAAGATAAATACAACTTAGATGTGGTATTTAAACCCTTTAACAACATAGCTCCAACCAATGTTTCCAGCCTCATTCTACATTCCTCTTCTTCCAGAACTCTATGAGCCAAACTGGCCTTTTCCCTGCCTTTTTTTTTTTAAACACAGAATGCTCCATCTTGTCTTCATGCATTTGCACTAGCTGTCTCCACTGAATAGAATGCATTTCCTCTGCGTGTCCATCTCCCAGAATCACTTACTTCATTTAAGACACAACTCAAGGACCCTCTTTTTTTGTATAAAATCTTTTCCTGGTTCCTCCAATTGCTAATATCTGCCTTCCCTGCCTCCTTTGCATTCATTCTGCTATCTAGAGACTTATCATGAAAGGCAGTGTAGAGCAGTGGAAAGCCAGCTGGCCCCCAAACCACCAAGCTCTGACGCAGACTGGCTGTGTGGTCCTGGATAAATCATTTCACCTTTTAGTACTCTAGACCAGCTCTCCAAGAATTGGGGAATAGATCCCAGACCTTTATTGGGACAGAGAATTTCCTCATTCAGAAGCTCTCTCTGTCCCAGTGAAATCACAGGACCGGTCCCTACATCATCCCCGTTTCCTAGAAGGGAAATTCATTGCAAGAACTGTCTTTTTGCCCCCCCCCCCCCCCCCAGCTCCCGAGCATTTCCCCAGCACGGTGTCTGGCACACAGTCGGTCCGTGTTTAATAAAAGAGACGATCAGTTTGACGCCAACGACCCCCCCCCTCCGTTTTTGGTTTGGTTTGGTTTGGTTTTGGGGGATTCTGGGCCAATATCGTTCCCTCTCAGTGGCCCACGGCAAGTCTTTAAGACTAGGGATCGGGCCGCGGGTGCCATCTGCATTGGCAGAGCGAGGTTCTCAAGCAGCCGTTCCCTCCCACAGCAAGGAGAACACAAGTGCAGCCCCAACCCCAACCGAACTCAGGGAGCCCATTATACAATGAACGTTCGCAAGCTCCCCTTTCCATCATGGACAACGACACCGGCCAGATTCGGGGATTAGCAAACACCCCTGGGTGTCGCGAAAACCGGGGTTCCACTCGAACCCGCCGTGTGACCCTGGACACGTCATTTCAATTTCTCAGCTCTCTTAAGACAACCAGTTGCACAGCGGGTGTGGATTTGCACTAGTCGGAGTTTTCTCCCCAGGAATTCCTTACACCAATGAAATCTCAAAGTCTGGGGGGGAGGGGGGGCTCGGCAACAGTTTTTTCACCTACACGTTTCCGATAAGTTCCTCACCACCACCTTCCCCAAAAGAACAAACACTGGCGTGAAGTCTTAAGTCATTTTTGCAAACATTGTCACTTAAATATGCTATTTTTAGCCAGGTCAACAAATCAATTCACGCACCAACACTGTTAGCTCTTGACAGGAGCAGCTTAATGCCACTGAAAAATACAAAGAAATCACGAACTTAAAAGAAGCTGCGGGGTTCTAGAGAAAGAGTGTTCCTTTCATTCCTGTTTACAGGGAAAGGCACAGTTGATGTTTAAAAAAATTATGTAACACTATCAGAAAATCAAAACGGTCCTAGGGAAAAAAAAAAAAGAAAAAAAAAAGAAAGAAAAACACAATACTCCTTTCACGGACCGCCCGTTCCATCCCCCGTCTCCTACCTACTATTGATGTTTATTACGTTTAAAAAATGAATAGTAGGAAAAGAGCCCCCCCCACCCCCAAAAAGCCCAGACTCTCAAGTTGAAGGTGAACTCCTTCCCCGTCGTTCCCCACCCTCCCGCCTGCTGTCAGGTCCCTTGGGTGGGTCAGGGGATGATCACGACATTTTGGACCTCGGGGATGCGTTTGGGACGCCGCGGGTCCCCCCGGGAAACCTCGGGGGCGCGGCTCCCGACTCACCGAAATTGGCCATCTGGAGGGTCTCGTTGCCGGACTCCGGGACGTTGTAGATCACGGCGGCCTCCGCCCCCCTTCGGTTGGCTGTCTGGATCTTCTCGGAGAACGTGCAGTTGCCCCGCTCTATGAGAGCGATCCAGGGCGTCTCGCTGTAGGTGAATTCCGTGTGGGGGTCACAGGCCTGGTAGTTGAAGCTCTTGGGGATGCCCACCGTGCCGCCAGCGTTGGCCACGGGAGACGCCAAGCCGTAGATCCCGCACTCGCACACCTCAGTGGTGGAGTGGTTGCTGCTCTGGTTGTAGTAGGTGACGGTGACATAGGCGTTCGTGGAGTAGGACTCCGGGGTCTGGAAGAGGACGGTGAGCAGGAGCAGAACCATCAGCCCGCACTTCTTTTGCGGCTTCATGGCTGGGCGCAGCCGAGGCTGCCCTCTCCCAGCACCCCCGGGGAAGAGCAAAGCAAAGCAAAGCAAACAAGGGGACAGAAAGTACAAGACAGGCCCGCGACGGGGACGGCGCGGGGCTCGATTCGCAGGCGGCGAGATCAGCTCAAGTAGAAGTTTGAAATTTCAGTTGCCCGCAGGTAAGTGATCTCCTCCACGGCCCCGGCAGCTCTGACGGCCGCAGCTCCATTTCATGGGATTTGAGACGCCCCTTCCCCACGCCCCCAGCGCCAGCCCCGCCCCCGGGGGGAGGTGAGGGGGGGGGCCTCCGCACGCCCCCCCCCCGGCCGGCGGGCGAGGCAAAGCGCAACACGAAGCACGAAATCACCACAGAGCGCCGCG
>JAJPUD010001854.1:147367-240062 GCA_023553655.1 Myrmecobius fasciatus | reverse complement strand
CGGCACCCGCGCCTGGGCTTCGCGCCGGGGGCCGGGCGCCTCGCTGCGCGCGCCGGCTCGGCCATAGCTCTCTCCCATTCCGACCGGGGCGTACCGAGCCGCTTGGAATGAGGAACCGGACCCCGGGGCAGCCCACGTGACGCCGGGCCCGAAAGGCTCCTCTCCCCGGCCGCTGAACCACCAAACTGGTTTTCCAAGCCTGGCTGACAGGTCGTTAACCAGTTGAGACTCCTGGCCAGGTTAAGAGTTCTCTCTCCTCTCTTTCTGTCTCCCTCTCTCCTTTTTTGTTTTTGCTTTTTTTCCTCTTCTTCTCTTTTCTCTCTCTTTGTCTGTCTGTCTGTCTGTCTGTCTGTCTCTCCCTCCCTGTTCCCCTCTCTCTCCTTTTTTCTCTTCTCTTTTCTTCTCCTCCCTTCCTCTCCCCCTCTCTGTCTCTCCTTTTTTCTCTCCTCCCTCCCTCTCTCTCCTCTTTTTTCTCTCTCCTCCCTTCTCTCTTCTTTTTTTCTCTTCTCTTCTCTCTCCTCCCCTCCTCCTTTTTCTCTCTTCTCCATCCTTCTTTCCCTTCCCCTTCTCCTTTTTTCTCTTCTCTTCTATTCTCTCTCTCTTCCTCCCTCCCTCTTCCCCCCTCTCTCTCTCCCTCCCCCCTCTCTCCTCTCTCTCATTTTTTTTGTCAGAGGAAGTGATTATTGGAAAAATTTCAAAAACCTGCCTGCCACACCCTCCCACCCCCATTTTTCAGATTATACAGTCCCAAACCTAGAAATGAAAGAGACCTCAGAGACTAATCAGTTCAGGTTTATAGAGGAGGAAACTGAGGCTCAGGGAATGATTTCCCTAGAGTCACACAGTAAGAATCAGAGGTTGAATTTGAAGCCAGGTCTGATTGCAGATCCAGTGCTCTTCTGAAAGTACTGCCTTTCCAATCAGAGGACAAGCATTATTAAATGCCTACTATGTGCTAGGCTCTATGTTAAACACAGGGGTACAAAGACAAAGCCCTCTCCCACAGATGAGTGAGGAGTTCTCTGGTGGCAAGAGATCCTAATCAGGACCTTGCACATAGTAGGCACTCAAATGCTACACTGATAACTCTGAGCAACTACATTCCATCCGTTTTTATAGTCCCACACCCATGATTATTCTAAACAAGTACACTGCTTACTCAAGGTTTAATTTTTAACCTCCAGCATTTTTTACTTTTGACATTACTAAACCTTCTTTCATTTTAAGCTCGGCTTTTATCAGGAGTCGGTGCTGGGGGGTCTCTGGTACCAAAGGGAAGCTGAGTGCAAAAGAGTCCAAGGTACAATACAATCAAGACAAACAGAGATAACGGGGAACCTGAGGTGACCAAAGGTCAGCCTCGAAGTAGACAAGCAGACATCGGGCAGGGAGAGAAGCCGGAAGACGCTGGGACCCCAGGCCAGTCTCAAAGACAATCAAAGTCCAAGAAAAGTGGTCCGGGTCAGGGAGTTTGTAGGAATCAAAGGGTGTAGGATCGGGGGTGTGTGAAAGCTTGAGCCAGTTATTGAGATCGTACCTCTGAAGAGGCTTCATGCCTCTCCTAAGGGATCCTAGGGGGCTCCAGTCGGTCTTAAGAGAGCCATACGTACAACTTGGAGCAGGGTATTGACAGACAGCATTGTGCTGGGGGTGAGCAAAGGGAGGGGTGACATCTCCTAATGATAAAATCTGGAGACATATATTATACCAACTAATCAGAAAAAAGAACTCAATAAAAGATAACAGAGAGATCAAAGAATGCACTGAAGCCAGGTTTTGAAGTGAAGTCCAGGAGGTATCTGTTGATCTTCTCCAAGGCTCTGGGCTAGATCCTCTTTCCCTTTCCTCTAAAGTCTTTCTCTTAGTGACCTTTCCAGCTCCTCAAGGGTTAATCCGTCATCTCTGCAAATGATTTCCAGATCTACATCTCCAGCCCTAGTCTCTCCCTTGAGTTCCAGTACATTGTATATTGGGCATTTCAAACAGGACGTCCCATAGCCCTGTCCAACTCAACATGCCTAGTACAGAACTCATTTTCCCCCTCCAAATTCTTCCCTCTTCTGAACTTCTTATTTCTCTTGAGTCCAACACCATCTTCCCAGGCTTCCAATTTCCCAAACATGGAGCGATCTTTGATTTTGCTCTCCCAGAGTCCTCACATTTCAGTCAGCTGCCAAATCTTTCATTTCCATCTCCACAATATTTCTCACAACTGTCTTTTTCTCTATTCACACAATCACCACCTCCAGTTCTAGCCGTCACCACCTCTCATCTGGACGGTGGCAATAGCCACCTAAGTCAGCTTCTCTGCTTCGTTTTTTTTTTCTCCACCATAATTCAGTTTCTAACCATCAAAGTGATTTTCCCTAAAGTACAGATTCGACCTGATTACTCCCATTCTCAATGGACTCTGGTGGCTCCCTATTACTTCAAGGATCAAATGCAAACTTTGGCATTTAATGCTTTTACAACCTGGCCCCAGCCTACCTTGTGAGGCTTATACCTTATTCTACAATGCAGCCAAACCCCACACTCCCTCTTCAGTCTTTTTGCTTTGTACTGGCTGTCGCCTATGCTTAGAATACATTTCCTCCTTGCCTCCATTCCATAGAGTCGTTCAAAGCTTAGTTTCCATCCCACTTTCTACGTGAAACCTTTCTGATTCCTCCTATGGCTAATACCTGCATGATGCTCCATAAAGAACCTTTGTCTGCACCCTGAGATGTTTATTGAAAGGCAATTTCATTTTATTTTGTCTACATTTTGCATATACTCGTATGTGTACATGTCATCTCCCCCGAGAGAATGTAAGCTCCTTGAGGGCAGGAACCATTTTGTTTTTGTCTTTGCACCTCCAGTGCCCAGTACAGTGCCTGGTATAGAATAACTTAATAAATCTTTTTCTCTTTACTGTGCAAAGAAGTCAGAGGGCCTGGCTTTGAATGGCAGCTTTGCTACTTGGCTTGTACTTGCTTATCCTCTCCAGTCTTTGTCTTCTAATCTATCAAATGAGGAGGGGGAGGCTAGATGGTCTCTGAGGTTCCTCACAGCTCTAGATCTAGAAGCCTATGTGTGACTTTGGACAAGTCCCTTCCCTTCTGTAAACCTCAGTTTCCTTCTCTGGGTTGGACTAGTTGACCTCTGAAGATTCTGTCAGCTCTTGATCCAAGGTCTGTGATCCTCTGCCTAGCTGGATTTTTGGACCTCTCCAGCCCTAAATCTTTAGCTGGCTCATCAAATATCTCTCTGTCTGCAGAAAGGGATGATAGCACATCTCCTCTATTTAAGTCTTACCTGCGCCTTCCCCCCAGCATTCCCCCACTGGTCCTTGGGAGCAAAGAGGGGACCCAAACGCAATTCATCCTGAGTTTCTTTCGAAAGGCAACGGGCCTACTGAATTTGGTCCCTCTATACCAGGAAATTGCCAACCCAATTCATGAACTCACCAATTATTGATAGTGTTGTGAGCTGCACCAAAACCAGGCATGTTTCAAGCATGTTCACGGCCTTTGTCTAAGTCCTAGGAATTCAGGCTGGGATAAATTTTGTAGCGTTCTCTATCTTGTCTCCAAACACACGACTTGGAGGCTAAGCTTGCCAAATGTTGTTCGGATTCATTAGGAGATGAATTTTGTCAAAGGAATCTCAGTGAGTTGAACGGTAACTGCTCCTCCACACATAATGGCACTTCTCTGACCTCACTAATGATGAATGCAGTGGATACATTGCCTGGCATCAGGTTAGATTATACGACTTCTTCTACGAACTGCTGCTTAGTAAATAAAGGTTGCTTGGGGTGGGGGGAGTCATCCTAATTCTTAGAGAAAGTTGAGATGTTTAAAAGCTAATTTTGACTTTGGTACCTGTTTGTTGGCTCGTTCCCCTAGCTGGGGTAAACCAATTGTTATCCATAACTGGCATTTTTTCTCCTACCTTTTGCATCTTCCAATCTGCAAGGATCCAATCTGATCTCTTCTTCAAGGTATATGAAAAACCAATAGGTGAGAAAGGATGGCTAGCTGGGGGAAGGGGAGATACATATCTGGAAATGAAGGTGATAGAAAACCCAAAAATATCAATGCATTTTTTTTGGGTAAAAAGTGACAGTTAAATCTGGCCTCAGATACTTGACGCGTATTAGCCATGTGATCCTGGGCAAGTCACCTAACCCCAATTGCTTTGCCCCCCCCCCCAAAAAATGGCAGTCGATCTCAAGGTGTTATCTCCTTTATCAGCCACTTGCAGCCCAATTTCATGATGAAACCTTGGAATTTACCATCTCAACCCTGAAGCTACACTGAACTGCAACAAAGGATGGTGGATTGGCTACAATGGGACAGCTACTATAAAAAGAACTGACAAGTTCAAAGTAGAGCTCTTTATTGAACAAAGCCTATGACCCATCGATATTTTAAAATAACTGGAAAAAGATTTACAAAGATGCCTCTTCCGTTAATATTAGTGTTAATTGTTCACCGGACTTCCTGATTTTAAAAGAGGTAATGCTGAAACCTCCGTATTGGTGGACCTTGCCTCAGATACTTTCTCTGATCTACTGTCAGAACTCTTAACATCTATACTTCTGTCTCTTGGAACAGAGACCTAAAGGACCTAAGAGACCTAAGAGGCAATCTAATAATTAAGCAATCTATTCTGTGTCCCAATGGTAATCTCCTTTGTAACATGTTTTGTTGTTCTTTTTTGTTTGTTTGTTTGTTTGTTTTTGGGGAAGGCAATCAGAGTTAAGTGATTTGGCCAGAGTCACATGGCTAGTTAAGTGTCTAGGATCTGAGGGTGAATTTAAACTCAGGTCCTTCTGACTTTAGGGCCAGTGCTTTACCCACTGCACCACCTAGCTCCCCTCTCTTTTCTTTTTTCCCCCTCCATTCTCCTTTATAATATAGCCAATGAATGGTCATCCAGTCTTTCCTTAAAGCTCTCCAGAGAGAGAGGGAGAACCCAGTAGTGATCAAGGCAGTCCGTTCTACTCTGGACAGCTCTCATTAGTAGAAAGTTTTCCTCGATCTCAAATTCACCTTTCATAGGTTGCTTCTAGTTTTGCCCTCTGGGGCCAAGGGGAACAAATCTCATTCTTATTCCATGTGACAAACCACCAGTTATTTGAAGATAGCTGTCATATACCCCCAAGTCTTATCTTTTCCAAGCAAAATGTGGAGTTCTTTTAACTGATGGCACATGGCTTCATCTCAAAGCCCTTACCCATCCAGGGTATCCAGGATTGAGTGCCATATTCTGGATGTGGTCTGAGCAGGGCAGAGTGCAGAGGGTTTATGATCTCTTTAGTCACTGACATCATGACTAACTCAATGCAGCCTAAGATTGCATTTGATTTTCAGCTGCCCTGTCACAATGTTGATTCATATTCACAGAGGATTCACAGGATTTCAGCATTGAAGGAACTTTAATGGCCACTTTAGGGGCAGTAGACAGAGAACAAATCCAAGCTTAGACACTTAAGTAGCAGTGTGATGCTGGGCAACTCACTTTACCTCTGGCTGCCTCAATTCTTCAACTAAAAAATGGGGATCATAATAACATCTACCTGCCAGGGTTGTTGTGAAGATCAAATGAGAGAATACTTGTAAACTGCTTAGCACTATACCTGGTATATTGTAGGTGCTTAATAAATGCTTGCTTTCCGCCCCCTACCTTTCTTACTTGGTGATTTCTACCCATTTTTCTGGATTCTGGCCTGTGGGTTGAATCATTATAAATTCGATGCCTACTCTACACTATTAATAGCTCTTCAGATTCTAATCCACACCCAGGTCTTCTCTTCCTCAGGCTAGGTACCCATAATTCCTTCAATCAGTTTTCATAGGATATGGCTTCTGGTCTTTTCATCATCTTATTTGCCTTCCTCTGGATGTTCTGCATTTCACTATTATCTTTATCCAAAACAGAACAGAAAACTGGAGTCCAGTTGTGGTACCTCTCTTAATGAAGCCTAAGATGGTATTAGCTTTCATGGTGGCCACATCATGCTGCTGACTCATATTGAGCTTGCAATCTATTATACCCTCTCCTTCCCCCCAGATCATTTTCAGTTAAAGAAAGTAAGAGATAAGTTATCAAGGGAAGGAAAAGGAAATTGGATGTGGTTGTCAAACTGTTAAGAGATGCCAAAGAGGTTGTCAAGATGTTAAAACAAGCAGGTTGAAAGGCAAAGACTGAGAAACTTGTTTCTCATAAGTATGGAAAGCAGGGAGGATTTTTGCAGTGACTTCCATTTAGCATGCAATGTTAGTATCTCTGTCACAGGCAAGTGGCTGTTATCTATGCTCAAAGTGCAGGCTGGTCTCCCTCCTAGGAGATAAGGTGAAGAGACTCAAGGAGCACCTCTTTACACTTCAGGTAATCAGGGACAATGTAAGCTCCTAAAAAACAAACAAACTAACAAAAAACAGACACTTGGAGAGGGGTTCCAAAGTGTTAAAAAAAAAAGTAAAAGGGGTTAACAGCTTCCTGGTGGCTTGCAATCTAATCAAAGGGGTTTTAAACTAAAAAGGAAGGAAGGGGGGAAACTGTGTACATATTATCCATGGAGCTAGATTTCCTAGAGAGTAGCTAGAATCAGAAGACTAGGAATTAAGATCACCACACATTAACTTGAGACAAAAACCAAGAAAGCACCTGAGAGTAAAAGCTATGGTAGCGAAGCAGTGGATGTAGAGGCTGGGCCGGAGTCGGGAAGCTGAGTTCAAATTGGGCTTCAGACACTTACTAGTTGTGTGTCCCTGGGCAAATCACTTTATCCTGTTTTCCTCAGTTTCTTCATTTGTCAAATGAACTGAGGAAGAAAATAGCAAACCACTCTAATATTTTTCCCAAGAAAAGTCCAAGTGGGGCTGACAGAGAATCAGACATAACTGAAAACAACTGAACAACAAAAATCTGTCAAATATAATATATAAAGTATAATGGGAAAAAAGTATAATGGCCAATGAGCATGATGAGCTTGAGGTTTTAACATAAGGATACCACTTTAACCTTATCAATCAATAGAGGCAGAGACTGAAGTGATATTTTTTTTTTTCATCAGAGTATAGTAGAGACTACCTGGACCGAAGAGAGAAACAGAGAAGTTAGTTGGGAAATAATCCTAAGTCTGGTAGGAAGGTGGGCTATAGTAATGAATGAAGGATTTACTTGATCTAGCTATAATGCAGGGCTGGTTCAATATCGGGAAAACTATCAGCATAATCAATTATATTAATAACCAAACTAACAATCTCCATAGATGCAGAAAAAGCATTTGATAAAATCCAACACCCTTTCCTATTAAAAACACTAGAGAGTACAGGAATAAATGGGCTTTTCCTTATTTCTTGTCTTGCCTTTTTAACCTTCTGCTGATTCTGATCCAGAGTGGAGCCTCAAGTTCACCCCGGGGCTCTCACGTATTGAGTTCTGATTGTACTCTCTAGTTACCAGAGATTCAGCAAACTCTCTCTCTCTCAGTCCTATTTCTTTATGGGGCCGTTATCCCTAGTTTATAGCTATGTGAACTCGAGGGTCTCCCCTCCCCAAACAGCATTAGTTCCGTGGCTCAGCCCACAAGCTAACCCCACTTCATTTGAACGTTCTGTCAATGAGCTCCAGTCACATGACCTTGGGATTATGGCCCGAGTTCCCCATGGAGGCAGATACACCTGCTGAATGCTGAGGGAAATGTCTTTCCTCTTAGCATGGAATCAATAAGGAAATAAACAATACTTAATGACTAGAACACAACGAATAATAAAATGTTGCAAGCTTTCTGCTCTCCTAAACCTCTTAATTCCCTTAGATGTAGGTTCCATCTGGACCCAGGAGTTCTGGGACATTCACAGTATGAGTCCTCTCTTTAGCCAAAGTGTAAATAAGGCCGTTTCTGCAAAATGCTTGATTTCCACTTTCCTCAGGATTGGTTATCAAGTACAGCTTCAGGAGTTCTGGGGTCAGGATCTCCATTCCCTGTGGGTACGCATGTCCTCAGACAATCTCCTCATTCCCATTCCCTCTCCTTTTCAGCTCTGATTTCTCCCATTAGATTGTCAGTTCCCTGAGGTCGGAGACTTCATGTCTTCTTTTTATCTTTCTATCTGCAGTGTTTAGCATAGTGCCTGTCACATAATAAGCATTCAACATGTGTTTCTTGATTATTTATTTATCAACAGAGCTGGATCGTGGGATCCAGCGGGAAGATAAGTGGTTTGTGGCAGCCCTTCTTGTAGTGGTAAGAAACTAGAAACTGAGTGGATGCCCCTCAGTTGGAGACTGAATAAGTGATGGTATATGAATGTAATGGCATATTATTGTTCTATAAGAAATGATGAGCAGACTGATTTCAGAAAAACCTGGAAAGATTTCCATGAACAGAAGCTGAGTGAAGTGAGCAGAACCAAGAGAACATCGTACCCAGTAACAACAAGATTATGTGATGATCGACTTCTGATGAACTTGGATCTTTTCAGAAATGAAGTGATTCAAAGCAATTTCAATAGACTTATGATGGAAGGTACCATCTGCATCCAGAAAGGGAACTATGGAGATTGAATGTGGTCTACCTTAAAGTCAATCAGCCCTGGCTTCAAATCCTATCTCTGACATATGCTATCTTTGTGCAAGGCATTTAACCTCTCAGTGACCTAGCCAGCTCTCTCTTTTTTTTTACTTTTTTGGAGGCAATTGAGGGTAAATAACTTGTTTAGGGTCACAAGCTAGTAAGTTTGTGAGGCCATATTTTATTAAAGCTCAGGTTTTCTTGACTCCAGGGTCAGTGCTCTAACCACTCCATGCCACCTAGCTGCCCCTGACCCAGTCAACTCTCTAAGAACCTACCTTTCTCCCCTCCACACACTCTGTGGTCCAATTCCACTGGTCCAGATCCTGGTGTTCCTCACCCAGTATACTTCAACTCCCTTTTGTCTTCCGTGCCTTCCACGCTCTCCTTCCTCACTTTATACCTTTCCTTTCTTATAATCCCTGACTTCCTGCAAGAGTCAGCCTCTGTAGAGTGACTGATGGATTGACCTGCATGGGTGGCATAGCTTCCTTATGTGCAACCCTCTCTTCTAGGCTAACGAAACCATCCATAGACACAGCCTGAGAGGGAAATCCAACTTAGAGATTTGTGAAAAGAAGGAAAGAGACTCATGTTAGGGATGTGATCACTACCTAGAACAATATGGGATGGCACAGGCAAAATGATAGAAGCCCTAATGTGGGAAGAGCCTCAGGGGTCATATGGTCTCCTCTCTTGCTTTTGAGGGGGAGACTGGGGCCCAGAGAGGGGAAGAGACTGCATGACTGCACTGGGGTCTCTGTTGGGGAGGGAAGGAAGGAGAGCAAGGAGCATTCACTCAATTAAGAAATGCACAGATGATCCATTTTAGAAGAAATCTGGAGGCAGGTGGGCAGGCAGTTGGGCTGGCGGGCAATTCCCATTTCCCCCCACGAGTCTTTATGACCTGAAGGCAGTTCAGTTTCCATAGAAAGTCAGTCCTTTGAGTGAAGGCTGCCAGCAAGAGTGCTTTAGGCGGTGACTTCAGAAAAACAAATTATTTCATATGAGCCACTGAAGAAGAGTGATCAGATGCAAACTAATGAGAATTGAGTCAGTTCCTGAACAATTCAATTACCCAAGTATTTATAAAAGGCCTAGTGTGTGCCAGGGACAGGGCTAGAAAATGGATGGCAAGCATCATGAAATAGGTAAATAGTCATTGTAATTAATTTTTGCACCCGGGCACAAAACCAAAAGCAGTCTCTTCCCTCAAGGAACTTGCACTCTATTGGGGGAATCTACTGCATTGTTAAAGAGCCACTAATTGGAGAAGGGACAAATTTTAATGATACATGAAAACCTGATTTGGGGGCAGTTATTTTCCAGAGATGATTCCAAACCCCGGGTATTAGTGACAAATACAGTACTGGCACCTTGATGGAGAAATTATCTGTCGGTACAATGGTAAATACTCAGAATGTCAAGCCACCCAAGGCCTTGGGGGCCTACAGGAGTTCTTGATCTCAATTGCTATGAAAAAATCCTTATAGCTAACAGAGTTCCTTTAACCTCCTGCCCTCATTATGACTTTTCAAATATTTGGTTTTAAAATGTCATCTCAAAGTGCTACAATTTCATCACTTAGCAATTTACTTTTTTAATGTTCTTGTTTTTTAAGCAGCGTTCACTGGTTTAGAAATCGTGTTCACATGGAAGCGTCAGTGTTAGCAGGGGTTATGAGAAGCTGGGCACACTAATACACTGTTGTTGGAGCCGTAAATTGGTTCAACCAGCCTGGAAAGCAATATGGAATTATGCCAAGAAAGTGACTAAAATGTCTATATGCCCCAAGGAAGTCAAAGATAGAAAGAAAGGTCTCATACACGCCAAAATATTTATGGCAATAATTGTTGGGATAGCAAAGAAGTGGAAGCAGAGTCGATGCCTGTTGATTGTCGAATGGCTAAACAGATGGTGGTCTATGAATGTAATGGAATATTGCTGTGCTGTAAGAAATGATGACTATGAGGAACATGGGGAGGCACAGGAAGACTTACATGAACTCATATAAAGTGAAACATCTAGAACTAGGAAGACTTCAGAATGCACTCCTCTGACTTACAGCAGAAACCTTGTCTCTGTTCTCTCTCCCAATTAGCATGTGTAGACAATGTCTTGCTGTTCTATTTGTTATCTTCAGTGATTAGCATAGTATTTGGTACATAGTAAGTACTTAATAAATGTTCCGTTTGTATCTTCAGTGATTAGCACAGTATTTGGTACACGGTAAGTACTTAATAAATGTTCTATTTGTATCTTCAGTGATTAGCACAGTATTTGGTACACAGTAAGTACTTAATAAATGTTCCATTTGTATCTTCAGTGATTAGCACAGTATTTGGTACACAGTAAGTACTTAATAAATGTTCCATTTATATCTTCAGTGATTAGCACAGTATTTGGTGCATAGGAAGTACTTAATAAATATTCTATTTGTATCTTCAGTGATTAGCACAGTATCTGGCACATAGTAACTACTTAATAAATGCTCTTTTATTCATTCATGGAATATGCTCTTGGATTTGATTGCTGTGTTGGTTAGTTTTGCTGAACTGCTTTTGTCCATTCCTCCTCTCTCTTTCTGTTTAATTCTTGGTCATAAAGGATGTGGGAAGGGGAGTGGTGTATGGGGAAAGGAAAAACCACTTTAAAAAAATTCTTTTGTTCAAAAAGATATACTCCATCTTTACTCAAATGGCAGAGATCTAGGATATTGATGATACTTACACATCTCAGATCAGATGCAGTTAATTAAGAAGCTTTTAGTAACTACTTATTCTAGTGCTAGGCACTGAAATACAAAGACAAGCAAAAAAGAAAAGCATTTCCTTCCTTTAAGGTACTTATATTCTAATGAGGGAAGACTACAGGTAAAGAACCGGAAAAGAAGAGGGTGGAGGAAGGCAAAGGGCATGATGGAAGACTCCTAATTACAGCCTGGTTAGAATTGGAGAGATGAGTTGTCCAATCAGACAGAAGGACAGAGTGTACTTCCAGTGTTAATTCCAGGACTGAAATGACCTTCCAGGAAGGATACAGAGGTTTCTGGGTCATGACAGAGAAGCCCAGAGTCCAACTGACTCCAGAAAGAAATAAAACAAAAACATCCTAGATGATAAGTACTGTACAATAATCAAATATTTCCTAACATCAATCTGTGTATCCTTTTCTTCCATTATCATCACAACTATCACCATCCCCTGCCTAAAAACAGTCAGCCCATCAAACCCTTTCTGTTACAGTCATTTCTAAATCCCTAACTTGCCTTTGAACTCTCTCTCTCTCTCAATGGCTGGCTAGTATGCAGCTTCCCTTGTCGATCTGAGTAGCACACGGCCATGCCCCTGATGGAGTGGCTTGGACCAAGTGGGATCTTGTCAAGCCTGGAAAGTCATTGGGAACTCCTATTAGGGCCTTTTCTAACTTTCTAATGCTTGTCCCTAAACCAAGTCTGATCATTTGGGATGAAGTTGTAATCATTACTCCGCCTGCTCCAAACTTCCTAGTGTACTTAATGGGATAACTGTACCTGCCCTTGCTCAGAGACAGTGATGGAGTGTATGCCAAAGTGCAAAGATGCATAATCGCCTATTTTGAGTGCACAGAAGACTAGGGAGATTTGGGAGGGGGAGCAAGTTCCATATGGATGCTAAATGCTCTTTGCTATTGTTTTCATAGCAGGTGGTTTCTAATGATAATTTTGAAGGAGACAATGGATCCCTTTAGATAGATCAGGTCATAGTGATATGTATCTAATGAGAAATGGGTGAATTAAAACTGTGGCTATTCGTTAAAGATCAAACTGAAAGAATGAAAATTCCAACATGTATACCATTTCCTTTTCCTTTGAGTGCAAATGATTTAATTTTAAAAAATTTATTGGTTTTGTGCCTTTATTCCCCCCACCCAATCATTTCCCAGTGTCCTTCTAACCGCCAAATTGTCCCACATAGCAAAGAAAAACATTTGAGCAAAACCAATTGACAAAATATATGTCAGTGTATACAGTGTAATGCAGTGTATACAGTATAATACAGTCTTCTGTACCCATGGTCCCCTTTCCTGTCTAACAAAAGGAGGGGAAAGTGCAATAGTTTCAGATAACTCAACACATTTGAAAGCCTTTTGATCTGATGCTAATATCAACTAAGAAAAAAACAACAGTGAAAGTATTTAGGGGAATGACCTTGGTGTCAGGAAAAACCTTGGACTAGTCCTTGGTCAAATTGGGATCTGCAACTCATCTGTGCTTAGAGTCTTAGGGAGCTTAAATGCCTCACCTATAGCAACACAGCTAGTATATTTCAGAGGCAGGACTTGGCCAAGGTTCTTCCTAGCACCCAAGGGCATTCCCCTTAAACACTGCCCCAGATTTATTAGCATCAGATCAGAAAATGGACCAGCTGTGTGGCTATAGGCAAGTTGTTTAACCTCCCTAAGAACCTGTCACAGTTGTGCTGCAGGTATGAATCATTGGAAGGACTTTCAATACTGGGACTTCTCTAAACAGATGATCAAAAAATTGTCATCAAAGCCTCAGTTAATCCTGATTGCTGGCCCTGTTGATATATATATATATATATATATATATATATATATATATATATACACACACACACACACACACACACACACACATATATATTTGGTGAGACAATTGGTGTTAAGTGACTTGCCCAGGGTCACACAGCTAGGAAGTGTTAAGTGTCTGAGACCACATTTGAACTCAGGTCCTCCTGACTCAAGGACTCATATGCTATTCACTGCAGTGCCACCTAGCTGCCCACTCCCTCCCCTACCTTGACATTTGCTAATGACACCTACTAACCTCCCCAGCACTCACAATGCAAATGGGATTATTCATATTACAGAATTCTTTCTTTTAAAAAGGTTCACTACAGGTTTCATCTCACCAATGAACTTCCTTCCCTCTTTCCCTCCATTCTTCTCTCCTTACCTACCTTCTTTCCTTCCTGTGCATTTAAAATAAGATTTGCTACTCACTGGTTCAACATCCACTTTTTTCTCCCTTTCAGGAAAACCTCTGTGGCATACAGTGGGACATATTTCTCTCCCCAGTACTAAGAAATTCAGGTTATCACAAGTAATCAAATTGCTGATTTTTTCATGAATGTTTGACATTTTTCAGTGTCCCACTGTCCTTTTTGAAACCTCTATCTTTGGATAAGTTTGCATGAAGCTCTGGAACATAAAGTGGCAACTGTATTAGGAGAGAATATCAGGTTCCAATCCTAGTTTTGCCCTTAATAGGAGCCAAGACCTTGAACAAGCTCCTTCCCTTCTCTGAACCTCCTTGGTTCTCTGTAAACTTAACCTTGGAGGTCCTTGCCAACACTGACATTTTGTAGCATGATCCTTGTCCCAGCAAGAACTTTCTTTCTTTTCCCCATAGTCTTATCCTAGGTTCAATTGATTTGAATGAGAGGCTTTCTGTATTATCAGTAAAATTTCTATGACAATTGTTACTTTTGTATTTTGTTCAATTTTCCAAGTCCCTAAACTTGTTTGGCATTGGATTTGTTTTTCTTTTTAAATAGACTCATAAACCTAGAGCTGGAAGGGACCTTAGAAGCCATCTGGCTAAACCCTTTCATTTACAGATAAAGAAACTGAGGCTCAGAAAAGGTTAAATTACGTGCCCAAGGTTACACAGGCAGAGCTGGGAGTTAAATTCAGGTCTTAGGATTCAGTGTTCAGAATTTAGTATTCTTTCCACTGTGCCCCAAGGCCTTTTCTTATGCTTTGTCAGAATTTTACCTTCATGAGACCTGATATTCCCAGTACCTAGAACTTAGCACAGTGCTTAGAACACAATAGATAGTCAATAAATGCTTGTTGGTTTCTTAATTATTCCCAGAAGTCTAATTAAGAGAAAAGCATGGAAGATGCTGAAAGAAAGATTTCATTGGCTATAAGAAAGACTTTTTAACAACAAAAGCTGTCTCAAAGTGGAATGGACTCCTTTGGGAAGCAGACTTCTCCCTCTCACTGGAGGTCTTTAAGCAGAAGCTAGATGACCTATCACTTGCTAAATATGTTAATAGTGGACATTTCCTTTCATATATTTGTTTGGAATAGCTAATCTCATAGCTCTCTCCCATGTTGGAGGATTTCCACTGGTCCCTGGTTCAATTCCTTCTTGCCTTCCAATAAACATCCCTTAGAGTGCAGAGGACAGGACAGGACAGGTGTGTGTGTGTGTGTGTGTGTGTGTGTGTGTGTGTGTATGTGTGTGTGTATGTGTATGTGTGTGTGTAGCACATGCAGGTAAATTTAAAAGACTCCAAGGCAATTCAATTTTTCAAGGACCAGCAAAGAAATGTTCCTTAGCTCCTTCCCTTTAGGGTCATTCTTGTCCATGCCCTTTGCTATGTCACCCCTGCTCAAGAGAAGTACACCTAGAATTGCCCCCAACACAAAGTCCTATGAAAAACCCAAGCAAAAACTGGCAGGAGGGAGATATCTAGTCTTTTTCTCTGTTAGGAACATTTTTAAATTTCCTTTAGACCAAATGCATGAGCATGTTTGGAAATAAAAGCTGTAGCTGTGGTCAAAATGAACCAGCCTCCTTGGGATATCACAAATCAACAGGGCCTGCTGATGTAATTCATTAAATGCTTAATGTGGATTTTGACATGAATGAAAAAGCATTTATTATGGTTTCCACCCTGTTTTGCTTCTCTTCTCTAGGGATGCCTGTTTTTCAGTTCCCAGACAGTAAAGTAAGTAGTTTGGCTTTGCTGAATGGTGTCAGCCAGTTTCTGCATATGGCTGCCATCTTGGTAAAGCTAAAATGCAAAACATGGTACTCCATCTCCGGAAAAGCTTACTATGGTGGGGAAACAGTCTGTCAGAAGCTACTCTGCCATACCATAACAAAGTCATTCATACCTTCTGTCAGGAGACTTCTAACAGAAGCCGAATCTTGCATCGATAACCAATCTGTTTGCTTTTTCTTTTTTTTTTTTTTTAACCAGACCCGTATTTTCACTGAGGAAATCCCCTCTACCAATGCAGACTGGTATCTGTGCTCCAATTTATAGTCTTAAATAAGAGCTGCCAGGGGATTCAACTTGCTCGGGGTTGCAGAGCAAGGATTTATTAGAGGCAGGTCTTAAGCCCAGGTCTTTGTAACTCCAAAGTGAGTCCTGTACCCATTATGGCACACTGTTCCTAAGTGTAGACTTCCAAGTGTTTAATCCTAGAATTTCAGAGTTCAAAGGGAGTTCAGAGGTTACTCAGTCCAACCCTCTACCTGGCCTAAAACCCCCTGTATAACATTCCTGTCAAATGTTTTTCCAACCTCTGCTCAAAGACCTCTAGTAAAAGAGAAACTAAGATGGCCCATTCCATTTTTGAACATCTCTTCCTATTAAGAAGTTTTTTCTTTTACTGGCATTCCCACACCAACCAACAGGTATTTATTACGCTCTTTCTATGTATTAGGTGAAATGTGCTTCTTTGTAATATCTTACCATTGCTCCTAGTCTTTGTGCCTTCTGGGGTCAAGCAGAACACCAATATAATACCAATGGAACTAATATTTCAGCCAGGAGATAACACTGAGAAGCATCCAAGATGCCATCATTAAAGTGAAATGTGGGTACCTTCCATCCCCAAACTTGAATTCAAGGCATTCAAGTCAACAGTTTAGCTTACCGTAATTAGTAGCAGCAAACAATACTTTTCCATTAGTCACAGCTCATGAAACCAGTGATTTAGGAAAAATGTACATTCAAAAGATGTAGCATTTTAAAAATCCACACGACAAAAATCCCAACCTCAGAAGATCAGGAAGTAAAAGCTAGGAGGCACCTCAGAGGCCATTGAATCCTGCCTCTTTCAGTTTGTGAGGAAACCGAGGCTCAGAGAAGAAAAGCTTCTTGCCCAGGGTCACACATAGGATCATAGCTCAAGAGCTGCAAGGGACCTCAGAGGCCATTGAGTTCACTTCCCTCATTTTACAGAGGAGGAAACTGAGGCCCCGGGAGAGGAAGTCACCCATGTAGTAAGGGGCAGTGCCTATATTGGAATCCAGAGTCCTGCGATTCCAAAGCCACTGTGTTGCTTCCAGAAGACAATAAGTAGGGCTTTTTACAAAACACTTTTCAGTACGTTTTGATAAATGTGAGGAAAATTATCTCCAATCTATGTGCTATCATTTTTCTTGTCCAGTCATTTCATTCGTGTCTGACTCTTTGTGTCCCCGGTTCGTTTGTTTGTTTTGGCGGAGCGGTTTGCCACAGCCTTCTCCCCAGTTCATTTTACAGATGAGGAAACTGAGGCAAACAGGGTAAAGTGAGTTAGGCAGGGTCACAGAGCTAGGGAGTGTCTGAGACAAATTTGAAGTCGGGTCTTCCTGACTCCAGGCTCAGCATTCTATCCACTGTAGCACCACCTAGCTGCCTATCACTGTCATAGGAAGCAGGAATTAGCAATCAATGAAAAGCATTTCTTGAGCATCTGCTAAATGTTCGGTGCTGCGTTAAGCACCGGGGAATACAAGGACAAGACGGTTTTTGTCCTCAGGGAGTTTAGATTCTATTAGGGGGACGCTTCTCCTCCCTTCCTCCCCAAATAATTTCAAGTATCGTTAGGGAGCTAGTGCACACAGGAGGACCTTAAACTCTGGATGCTGAGCACTAGGCAAACAGGCCACTGAGCCAAAGAAAAATTCTCATTCCTGGGATTCGGAGTCCTCTTGCCGGTCTCCAAGGGATTGATTGCACAGCCCCTGAAAGAGCCAAGAGCGAACGTTCTTATAGCTATGCATCGAAAAGTAGGCAGTGATAGCAGAGTATACTAATAGACAGCCGGGCCATTGGGACTTGAGATCATTACAGAGCAAAAAAGCAAACTGGGGCTGGATCTGTGTGAGTGAAAGGAACTGGCTGGAAACAGTTGTTTCTTTCGACGGGCACGATGGCTTAGGCACACCAGAACTATGGAGTCACATCTAGGGCTCCGCTAAAGGGAATGTCCTCAGACCTTGCGTCCAGGACAGAAACTATTTGCTCCTGGCACTCATTTGACCCAAACCATTCTTTTGTCAGCCGGGGAGGAAACGTAACAATTAAACCGTAAGATGCCTAATAAAGCTGGAAAGTCATCACTGTTTACAAAGGTAATGAATATTTTCTTGGAAGGCAGGCAGGGAATGAGATCCTTTCAAAACAAAACAAAACAAAACAAAACAAAACAAAACAACCCCCCCCCTCCCATCTCACTAATGTACTTCTGCCGACTTTTGTTTCCATGTTCTCCTTCATTTCCTGCAGCTATCCGGAGCTGCCGTTCATACAGAATAATAATGGATCTCTATGGAAATCATCACTGTGGGATGTCGGGGATCATCACAGAGCTAGGAACGCAACAGCCTCCTCGGCTTGGGGGTGAGGATGGTCACATTCAAAGTCAGTTTAGCGGGTTCCAGCACTGGGCCAGTTGGGCCAAAGTTACTGGGTAGATACCGAGATGGGTTAATTAACAGCACATTAAGGACATTTCTGTTCGAAAGACACAGACCCCCAAAAAGCCTTTCCTACTGGCCAGCCAGCTTAGAAAAAGCAACGACTGCTCACAGTTGGCTTCTCTACTCTCGGATTTCTTTCTGTGCGTGACTCTTTGGGATACTGAAATAATGAGGCAGACACTGTACTTTTTGCTTTCTAATGCTCAGGTTTACGCAGGCAAGTATACACAATGAAAAGCCCGCTACTCCCTGGGAAGTACTCCCGGTGGCCTCTTAGCAACTGGCCCAGGGGCAGATTCTCAGGTCTCCTGCAGTCTCAGGGAGACATAGAAGGCCTATTCCCAATGGAACAGCTTGGAGGAGGTGGGTTCTTATCAAATCTGGGAAGACCTTCAGGGCTCTTTGATAGGTTTATATTACTTGTTCCCCAAGTGAAATCTGGTGGACAGTCAGCAGCATCATTACTTGCAAGACAGATTGAATATCAAGAGAAGGGAGTTAAGGAAAACAGGATCTCCTAATAGATGTCTGTTCCAGTAAGTTCATAGCAACTTTCTTAACATTGCTAGCACACTGCTCAGTTCCATCCAAGCTAAGCTCCTCTATCCTTGCACGCACTCCTTTCTTGCTTTTAATCTTTGCCTATGCTGTTTCTCCTTCCTGGCATGCCCCCTTCCCTTCCTAGCCCAAATCCCCTCTGTTCTTCAAGACCCACAAAAGTCCTACTTTTCCCAGTAGGCCTTCCCGGCCCACCACAATTTTTCCTTCTTATCAACTCTCCTAATACATTGTCTCTATGATTCATTTAAAAATAATAACACTTGAATTTATTTTCAGGGCCAAATTCTCTCCCTCTCCCTGTTCCCCCTCCTTTATTGAGAAAGCAGAAGAAATAACCCATTACAAATTTGCATAGTTAAGCAAAACAAATGACCACATTGGTCATATCCAAATATGTAAGCTATCTATCGACTCTATTTCTCTGTATACATGCATATCTACAAGTAGACATGCATGTATACATATATATATATATATATTTACATGCACAAATACACATGTATGTATAGGCTCTCAAAATTGAGACTGCCTCCAGGCTCCCTTTCTCCAAGCAATTTTCAACATAGTTACCAAGTTCTATCATTCCCCGATTTCTGAACACCCCCCTCACTTTCCAATTCTTTGCCACCAGAAAAAAGAACTGCTATAAATATTTTCATACAAGTAGTTCTCTTCCTTTCTTTGAGCTTTTTGGGATACAGACCTAGTAGTAGTCTCGTGGGATCAAAAGGTCCACACAATTTCATAATTTCGGATACACACTTCCAAAGAGCTTTCCAGAATGGCTGAGGCAGTTCACAATTCCAATAGTGCATTACCTCCTTTCTCATAACCCCTGCAACATTTGTTCTTTTCCTTTTTTGGTCAACTTTGCCAATCTAATGGGTGTGAGGTGGTACCTCTGAGTTGCTTTAATTTGCATTTCTCTAATAATTAGTGATTTAGAGCATTTTTCATATGGCTATTGATAGTTTGGGTTTTTTCTTCCAGAAACTTCCTATTCACATGCTTTGGCCATTTATCATTTGAATAATGGTTCTTATGCTAGTATATTTTAATCTGTTACCTATATAGTTTAGAAATGAGACCTTTATCAAAGAAACTTGCTGCAAAGATTTTTTCCCCTAATTTCTTAGTTTTCTCCTAATCGTAGCTGAATTGCTTTTGCTTGTCCCCATACTTTTTAATTTTATGCGATCAAAATTGTCCATTTTACCTCCTATGAGTTGTAATCTCTTATTTGGTTTTGGACTTTTCCCCATCTATAAGTCTGATAGATGATTTTTTCCATGCTCCTCTGATTGACTTATAATGTCACCATTTATGTACTGACTCCCCAGTTAGAGTGAGAGCTAGTTCCTTGAGAGCAGAGCTGTCTGTCTTAAGCTTATTTATTCTTTGTATCACTCCCCTCTCACATACACTTACAGCAGACCTGGGCACATAGTGTGCTATTAGTAAATGCTTTTTTAATGAATTCGTTTATTTGTATGCTACTGGAAGAAACAATATGTACACAGATAAATGAATGGAAATATATAAAAAGTAATTTGGGTGAAGAGATAAAGAATCTGGGAAGACTTCCTGTAGGTGTCACCTGATTTGAGTCTTGAAGGAAGCAAGGTTTTCCAATGGGTAGAGGTGAGATAAGTGCATTCTAAGCTTAAAGAAGCTGACTTTAAATGAGGCCGACTAAAGTGAAATCAGTCCAGCAAAAATGAGGAGTCAAGTTGTAAAAGCTCTTCTTTGAGAGGCAGCTAGATGGCACAATGGATAGAGCAACAGCCCTGAAGTCAGAAGGACCTGGGTTCAAATCTGATCTCAGACACTTAACATTCCCTAGCTGTGTGACCCTGGGCAAGTCACTTAACCTCAATTGCCTCAGCAAAAAAAAAGTTAAAAAAAAAAAAAAAAAAAAAAAGCTCTTCTTTGTCAAATAATGAATCTGTATTTTCTCCTAAAGGTGAGAGGGAGCCTATGGAGCTTCTGGAGCAGGAAGATAAGATGATCAGAACCAAGTTTTAGAAAGATCCTCCAATCCTTTAGAAAGATCCAATCCTTATGTAGGAAGGATTGGAGAGAGGAGGGATTGAGTGCAGGGTGACTAATTAGGAGAATACGGCAATATTCCAGGAAAGGGGGGGGGGATTAGGGACCAAAGTAGAGTGATGGTGTGGTAATAGAAAAAAAGGAATAGATGCTTGACATATCGGGATGGACAATAAATGTAAGACTTGGCGGCTGATTAGATGGGGGAGGGAGATGGAGAAGGAAGAGTTAGGCATGATCTGAGCCTGTGAAGTTGGGTGACTTTAAGCATGAAGAAAATAGGAAAGTCAGGAAGAGGAGGAGCTTGGGGACAGGGGAACATAATTAGTTATGTTTGGGCCATGTTGAATGTGAGATTCTCATGGAATAGATGCTGACGTGAAGATCCTGAGACACGGCCTGTCCAGCTAACAGCCTGTGATGCAGAACCGGTGCTCCCCAAAGAGATGAAGGCTGAATAGGGAAATCTGAGGATAGTTAGCAGTGTCATGCTCTGCGGAGATCGAGAACGGTGAGTGTATAGAAAAGTCTATGGGATTGAACATTGAAGAAATCACTGCTCACCTCGAAGAAAGAAAAAACCAGACTACAAAGACGGGAGAGAAGTAGAAAGATCTAACTTTTCTTCTAGGAATTTGAGAAGGGGAGGAGAGAGAAACATAGGCTCAAGCTAACTTTGTTGTGGATTCTTTTTAATGATGGGGGAGATTTGGATGTGCGCGTTTGTGAGCAGTCCAGATGGAGTTAGTGGGTAAAGTGAGACTGAAGGTCAGAAAGAGGGCCTAAGGTGGGCAGGGAGTACTTTAGGTGGGTGCGAAGGGAGCAGATACTGTCCAGAGCACAGCTTGTCATCAACCAGGGAGGAGTAAAAGCAGAGTACCTAGTTGAGATAAAATGGTGTAAATCCACAGGGGACCCAGGCAGCTCGTTTCTGTGAGTAGTGTGTGAATATGGGCAAAGATGGTAGATGGCAGATGGGAGCAAGGGGGAGTTCTTGCTTGGGGTGGGGTAGAAGAAGGAAAGTGATTAACAATCACAGAGCAAGGGGATAAGGGATCTGAGGTCGGCCTATGGCATAAAGCTGAATTGGTGAGATACAGTGTGGCCAGAGCAGAGGTGATGAGTTTGGACAGGAGGGAGAGGTGGAGAAACTAGAGGCTTTGGTGAGGTTGAAGAATAGCTTTAGGGTGGATGGAGAACAGGGAGAGAGGAAAGGCTGGGAGTTTATGGTAAGAGAGAGAAATCTCAGAATTCTGAATTGGGAAGGTGAAACACTCGTGCATGACGATGAGATCAAGGGATGTGCCTCCCTGGATGTGGCTGGGAAGGAGTGAAGGTATAGGCCATGAAGGTAAAGGCCATGATAGCCTTTCCTCAGTCCTCATTCTCCTGGACCTCTGCAGATTTTGCCACTGCTAATCACCACCTCTTCCTAATCTCTCCTTTCTGGTTTTTTACTCTTCTGCTTCTTCTATCCACTTGACCATCCCTTCTCAGCCTTCTTTGCTGGTTCATCATCCATATCCCATTCCCTAACTGTGGGTGTCCCCCAAGTTCTCTTCTCTCTCTTACAATTCCTCTTTGTGACTTCATCAACTCGTAGAGGTTTAGTTAACATCTCTTTATTGATGGCAGTCCAAATCTGTCTCCTGAGCACTTGTCTTACTCACAATTTCTAGCAGTATACCTTTCTCTCCTTTCCCAACATTCCCCTCTTCTGAATTTCCCTATTTCTATCAAGGTGACCACCATCCTTCCAGTCACCCAGGCTGGAAATCTTGGTGCCATCTCTTGTTTCCTAACTATGTCTCATCTAGTAGGTATGATTTGTTACCAGACCTTGTCATTTCTTTCTCTACAGCGTTTCTTGAATCCGTCTTCTTTCCACTCATACAGCTACTGTTCTAATTCAGGCCTGTTGTTTGGACTATTGCCAATAGCTTCCAAGTTGGTCTCCTTGCCTCAAGTCTCTTCTCACTCCAATGCATCTTCTACATCCTAAAGTGTAGATAGTGGATGGGGGGGTGTGGGGGAATTAATAGCTACCTACTACTTCTAAGTTCCAATAGAAATTCTTCTGTTTGGTTTTTAAAGCCCTTCACAAATCAGTTCCACCTATCTTTCCAGCCTCATTTGCCATTGTGCCGGATACATAGGGATATTGTGGGAAATGTTTAACAGATGGCTTTCTACTGTGTCTAGAATATAGGATGTACTGGGGAATGTTTACAAATGGTTTTCCATTGTGCATAGAACAGAGGGATATTCTGGCAAAAGTTTTACAACTGGCTTTCTCCTGTGTCTAGGATATAGGATGTGTTGGGAATGTTTAACCACTGGCTTTCCAAAACAAATGTAGCGAGAACAGTCTTTTAAGTTTAATCTGCATTATTAACATTTTATTCATCACTTTTGTAAGTCTAGACAATCAACAAAGCAACAACTCAAACCCTGATTTGTAGATTTG
Source organism: Myrmecobius fasciatus (assembly GCA_023553655.1). NCBI lineage: Eukaryota > Metazoa > Chordata > Mammalia > Dasyuromorphia > Myrmecobiidae > Myrmecobius > Myrmecobius fasciatus. The sequence continues at coordinate 216,923 of JAJPUD010001854.1, read as the reverse complement.
CTCATTTCTGAGGTATAAACACACACACTGAAAATTAATCAGCCACAAAGAACTCGTGGGGACTGAATCTAGCTCACCCCCTTCCCTCACATACGACACTCTACTTCTGTCTCCATATCTTTGCACTAGCTGTCCTCCATGTCTGGGATGGACTCTCTCTTCACTCCTGCCTCTTAGAATCCATGGTTTTCTTTTTAATTTAATTCTTTTCAACAAACATAATTTTATATTTTTCCCATTTCCCAAATGCTCCCTTTTACATGGAGCCTTTCTTGTTCTTCCAGCTTCCAGTGCCTTGAGCCCCTGCCCCACATAACTTGTATTTATTTGGAAAAATGGTGTATGGTGTAATGGATAGAGATTCAGTCTCAGAACCAGAAAGACCCGGCCTCCAGTCTTAACCTTGAATGAATATTGGCTGTGGGGCTGTGGACTAGTCACTTAACCTTAAGAGTTCTCTAGATAACTCTCTAAGACAATATATTGTGAGGAAAGATACCAAGTTGAGGCAATTTCCTCAGCAGGGAAGTCCCTATATCAATGAAATCACATACCCACTATTTTACATATAGTCACACATGTATACATTCTCTCTCCTAATAGAAGGCAAGCTTCCTGAGGGCAGGAACTCTTTCCCCTCTGTCTCTATATCCCCAGTGCCTGGCCCAGGGCTTTGAATGTAGTACATGATTAATAAAGGTTTGTTGCTTGAATTATAGGAGTTGATGAAGCTAATGAACTGGGAAGCCAGGAGAGTTGAGTCCCCAGGATAGGGGCCAGGAGTTGGGGTGGAGAGGAAGATGCTAAGGCAGGTACTGAATTCCTTGAGAAAAGAGGGAGAGTGGGTGCCTTGGGGTCATCGGTATCTGGCTATCTCGGAACCCCAAAGGAGGAGAGGTTGCTGGGTAACTGTGGCGGGGGAGGAACAAAGTATTATTTGCTTGCTCTTCCTTCTCGCCCAGGATTTCAGGAAGTTGCAAAAGGGTTCCTCTGGTTGTGAGAGCAAGAGAAGCACTCAAATTTCCACGACTGCAAGAAGACGGGCAGAATTTAGTTTTTGTATCTGTGTCCAATGTATTCCTGGTTTTGCCTTGTTTTGCTCACTATCAGTTCATGACACTTTTTGGATCAGAGAAAGTGCAACGTGGAATGGTTCTGACCCCTCTGGAGGTTCCTGGACCCAGGGCACAGGGCTGTGGAGTGGGGCGGTGGGAGGATGGATGGTCCAAGGGGAGAGAGATTCCTCTACTATTTGGCTAAGGAAGGGAGACTATAAGGCTCTAAGGACCTTCTTTTTGGAGGTCAATCATACATTTGGCTTGCATTTTGAACATGAGGGAAATGACACCCAGAGAAGGTTGTATGGAATAGAATAGGGATCCCAGAGGGCACGATGGATCTCCATAGAAATGTGGGAAGGGGTAGGGCTGAGTTTGATCGGCATAAAGGAGCTGAATTTTTAGTAATAGGGGCAAGAGCTTTCACTTAGGGAGCATATGACTGAATTCATGTGTCTAGAAGAGAAGGAGGAGGAGGAAGAGGAGGAGGAGGAGGAAGAGGAGGAGATGATAAAGGAAGAAGAGGAAGAGGAGGAAGAATTCTTCTCTTGAATGAATGATTGAGCTGGGGGATTAAACTGTGGCAGCAATAAATTAACTGGCTTCCTCACAATTTTGTGGGCTGCGCTACACTGGAAGAAATTTCAGTGAAGGGTGTGCTGGAAGTCCAGACGATTTTCTAATCCTCTTTCCCTGCTTCCAGTTTCTAGCAGTAGCCACCTCCCTCACCCTGTTAATATTCAATGGATGCTAGTCCAGACTGGTCTGCAGCAGGGAGGGAGGGAGGAATACTTCACCGGTACAGAATTGGTCCCCACTCTTGAGGCTACTGCATGTTTGGGCAGGTGAGGGAGCCTGTGGTGTTCTTCATGGTCACATTAATTTGGGGGAAATATTATAATCTATAAGGTCTTACTATTCCCCCCTTTTTAAAAGAAAAAACTGTCTTTTATTTTTTGTCAGCTTACATTTTCAAATATATCCCCTCCTCTATCAAGCCATCCCTAAAACAATAACAGCAAGTATTTATATAGCTCTTTACAAGTTTTAACTCATTTTATCCTCACAACAAACTGAGATTTTATTATCTCCATTATTATTTTCATTTTATAGATGAGGAAACTGAAGCAGACGGCAGTTAAGTGATTTGTTCAGGGTCACACAGCTATTAAGTGCCTGGGATCAAATTTGAACTCAGGTTTTCCTGACTCCAGGTCCAGAACACTGTCCACTGTGCCACCTAGTGGGCATTTAAAAAAAAAAGAGAATAAAATAAATAGCACCTTAAAATCAATCAACATATCCACTTGTATCCAGGGGTATGGGAAGTCAGCGGGAAGGGAGTAAGTCAATTGTTAAATTTTCAGGATGAGCCTTTGTATCTTGGAAAGTGGCAAGTGTTACAAGTCAGGGCTTGATTTATTGTTTTGGTGATTGTCTAGACTTCAGAAAGTGATGGAGAAAAAGTTAATAATGGAGATTAAATTGAAAAGTGTATAGTCCTTACAGATTTTTGAAGGGGGAGAGCTGATTGTTAAACATTTATCAGCACACCATTGATTGTATTGCCCAATATATGCAATGTTAAATACTCATAATTCCCCATCCCTGCAAAGGATGAATGGAGGTAGATTTTTCACCACTTCTCCAAGGGCCAGGAGAGGCAAAGGACCAAATCCTTTTCTCATGGCCACATTAATTCAATTGGAGAAGGCCTCAAGACCTCAACCTCAATCATGGTCTCTCACTGGCCCCCATGAGCAAAAGAGTCAAGCAATGAGGCACAGAGAGACGGCCAATGCTAACTCAGGCTTTTCGGGAAGCGGACTCCAGTTTCATTTACACAGCCAATGGCAAAATCCTGTGTTTGGCCATGTGACTACCCCAACGGGACCAGTTTCCGAACTCCCAGTGCTCCAGTCTCTCCAAGGCATGATTGTCATAGAAGCAGACTTTCCAGTTTCCTCACATAAATAAAGAAGTCATATCAGCCGAACGTGTGGAGAGGATTCATTCATGTTCCAGACCCAGGTTACAGCAGACTGAAGAAAATTCACTTTTTATGCCTTACAGCTGTTAATGTGATCACGATTTTTGTACACTGCATGGGATACTAATGGGCACTGTGCCACAACTAGTCAGCTTTTGAATGTTGCTTGGTACCATCTCGGTGCTTCAGGTTCTGTGAACTACAAACTGGACCTTTGAAAGTGACAAAATAATTGTATTAAAAAAATTCTTTGGGGCACTGTCTCTTTTTTCCTGGCTCTGCATCTCTCACTCAGCAGGCTCCTCTTTCTTTTTTTTTATTTTATTTTATTTGCATAACATATGTGTGGGTAACTTTCTTTTTTTTTAATTTTATTTTATTTGCATAACATATGTGTGGGTAATTCTTCAACAAAAACCCTTACATAGCTTTCCGTTACAAATTTTTCCCCCCAACTCCCCACCCCTCCCCTAGATGGCAGGATATCCACTACATGTTAATTATGTTAAAATATTGGCAAATCGAATATATGTATACATATTTCCAAACTTATCATTGTTGTGCAAGAAAAATCTTATCTACACAAACGATATATCAGATAAAGGAAACACAATGTAAGCAAACATCAATCAAGGAGTATGAGAATGTTATGTTGTGGTCCACATTTCGCATCCCTCTCTCTGGGTGTATATGGCTTACTTCAGTGAACAATTGGAGGTGGTTTGAAACATTTCATTGTTGAAGAGAGCCATGACCATCAGAATTGATCGTCATATAGTACTGTTGTTGCCGTGTATAATGATCTCCTGGTTCTGCTCGTTTCACTCAGCATCAGTTCATGTAAGTCTCTCCAGGCCTCTCTGAAATCATCTTGCTGGTCATTTCTTACAGAACAATAATATTCCATAATAATCATATACCATAATTTATTCAGCCATTCTCCAATTGAAGGGCATCTATTCAATTTCCAGTTTCTAGCCACTACAAAAAGGGCTGCCACAAACATTCTTGCACATGTGGGGCCTTTTCCTTCCTTTATGATTTCTTTGGGATATAAGCCCAATAGAAATGCTGCTGGGTCAAAGGGTATGCACAGTTTGATAACTTTTTGAGCATAGTTCCAAATTGTTCTCCAGAATGGCTGTATCCGTTCACAGCTCCACCAGCAATGCATCAGTGTCCCATCCCTCCCACAACCCCTCCAACATTCATCATTAACTTCTCCTGTCATTTTAGCCAATCTGACAGGTGTGAAGTGGTACCTCAGGGTTGTCTTGATTTGCATAGGCTCCTCTTTCTTTAGGCATTTCTTTCTGTCTCTCTTCAACCCTGTTGATCTTCTCTTATTCATTGGGCCTCCTCCTTCTCCTTTTCCCTCTGTATTTCTTCTATAGAAGGCCACATGTATTAGTAATAATAATAACTTTATTTCTATTATGTTGAATTTTCAATATTATTTAAAAGAAGATGAGAACATTTTCCATTCCCCCCTTCCTCATGCATATGACAAACATCTCTAAAAACCTTAAATTGTGGTGGCCTTTGGTAATTTAAAAATTTAATCTGTAGAATCTGTTGTCATTTCAGACAGAGAGGAGAGGAGATTTAGGAGGAGCTGGTGATCAGCAGTGCCAAATTCTGCAGAGAGGTCCAGAAGAGTGAGGACTGAGGAAAGGCCATCAATCTTCCATGGCCTATATACCTTCAGGCCTTCCCAGCCACATCCAGGGATGCTCATCCCTTGATCTTATCATCATTCCCCTTCCCAATTCAGAATTCTGAAACTTCTCTCTTACCATGAATTCCCAGTCTTCCCTCTCTCCCTGTGCTCCATCCATCCTAAAGCTGTTCTTTATCCTCACCACATTTTCTAGTTCCTCCACCTTTCCCTGCTATCCAAGATCATCACTTTTCTTCCTCTGAAAACTTTGAAGTATCATGTTGATGTTAGATAATTATTATTAGAGCAGTTAATAACAATTAATGCTAATTATATAAATTAACACTGACCAATACTAATTCCTCTAATCAGAGGAAACTCCTGATCCTCTGGACCAGAGCACCTCCCATGGAGCTAGGCTCTACTCTGGTCTTTTGCATTTGTTGAAACTGGATGCTATTGTCTCATGATTTATAGTCACAAAAATTACACAATTAAAAGCCTTTGAGGTGATTGAAATGCCAGCATCTTTTAGTACAATTAAAAAAAATAATAGCTTTTTATTTCTTTTTATTTTTTTTTGCTTTTTGGTGAGGCAATTGGGGTTAAGTGACTTGCCCAGGGTCACACAGCTAGGGAATGTTAAGTGTCTGAGATCAGGTCCTCCTGACTTCAGGGCTGGTGCTCTATCCACTGCGCCACCTAGCTGCCCCAGCTTTTTATTTTCAAAATACATGCTACAAGATAGTTTTCAACATTCACCTTTGCAAAACTTTGTGTTCCAAATTTTTCTCCATCCCTTCCCCAGCCCTCTCCTCTAGACAGCAAATAATCCAACATAGGTTAAACCAGTGTAATTCTTCTATTATATATTTCTACATTTATCATGCTGCATAAGAAAAAGCAGATCAAAAAGGAAAAAAATGAGAAAGAAAAGAAAAAGCAAGCAAACAACAACAAAAAGCTATGCTGTGGTCCACATTCAGTTCCCACAGTCCTCTCTCTGGGTACAAATGGTTCTCTCCATCACAAGTTTATTGGAATTGTCCTAATTCACCTCATTGCTGAAAAGAGCCACGTCCATCAGAATTGATCATCATGTAATCTTGGTGTTACTGTGTACAATGTTGTCTTGGTTCTACTCACTTCTTCACATCAGCATCAGAGTAAGTCTCTCCAGGCCTCTCTGAAATCATCCTGCTGGTCATTTCTTACAGAACAATAATATTCCCTAACCTTCATATACCATAACTTACTCAGCCATTCGCCAACTGATGGGCATCCCCTCAATTTCCAATTCCTTGCCACTAACAAACATTTTTGCACATGTGAGTTCTTTTTCCCTTTTTATGATCTCTTTGGGATACAGACCTAGCAGAGACACTGCTGGATCCAAGGGTATGCACAGTTTGATAGCCCTTTGGGTATAGTTCCAAATTGTTCTCCAGAGTAGTTGGATCAGTGCACAACTCCACCAACAATGTATTAGTGTCCCAGTTGTCCCACAAACCCTCCAACATTTATCGTTATCTTTTCCTGTAGGACAAAACATTTTAAAATGTATTGATGCCTTTTGTAGTAACACATCTGCTGTGTGACCCTGTTTTAAGATCATTATCTGCAGAGAAGGTGGGGAATCTGGGAGAAGTCACCAGGAGTTCCCTCTGCCAATGAAATCTTTGGTCTGGAGGGCAGGAATCCTTCAAGCAACCCAACAGCTGAGAGAGGCATGCTGGTATAGGAGACAGAGTGTGAGACCTAGGGAGAAAACTTGGATTCCAATTTCTTCTTTGATATTTATTAACCACTTATTAGTTAATATTTATTAACTTCTTAACTATGTCCCAAGACAAGAGCTGCACATTTCTGAGTCTCAGCTAAAACTCCTAAGGTGCAGATGGTAGCGATTTGCATTGATGGCAAGTGTTCCTCCATGACAAAAATCACAGGTCCTGGAAATATGTAGAAGGACCACTTCTTATCCTCATTTGGTTGGCTCCCATTATCTACTATATAATCTTTGCTATTGGTTTCACACTTAAACTGTCATGATAATGATTTTTAAAAATGCTTGATGAAAAATGAAAATTGACCAAGAAACTTGGCTCTAGAGAAGAGTTGAGGAAATGGATGTGTCTCTCTTCTTTGCTGACCTATGGGATTATGGGGAAATGTCAGAATTTAGCTGACTGTTGGTTAGCTTTGCTGATTTTCTTTTTTATTCTTTGTACAAGGAATGCATCCATGGGGAGGGGAGGAGGATAAAAACATCTGGAAATGAAGGGGATATAGAAATCCAGGCTATCAATAATATTTGTGTTTTTTTAAAATTATCTGAGCTCTCTAAAACTGGGTGGTATTCTCCACATGGCACAGCAAGGAGATCACTAAATTCTGAGCCAGAGGCTTAGGTTTAATCTTGGATCAGCTGTTTAGGCAAGTGTGACCCTCAGCCAGTCAATCCCTTTCTCTGGATTTCAGTTTCCCTACTTATAAAATAAGGGGGTAGGGTCCGTGACTGGAGAATTTCAAAGATCCTTTACAGAACTGACATTGTATAATTATGTTTGTTCTAGGTTAAAACAAATTTGAAATAACCATTTCAACATGCTGTTTCAAAGCAGCTCTGTTTTCCAAGTGACAGCTATGGCTGCAAGGGAATGAACCAAATGAAATAGAAAAGGCCACATACCACCAGAATGTTGGGCCTGTCAAACCTAGGCCTTTTTTATTCTGCGGGAACTTGCTGAGTTCCGAGAAAGTTAGGAAGGAAAAACTGGGAATCGAGCACCCACCAGATCTGTTAGATGTCAAGATCCGAACTGAACAAATATCCATTTCTCTTTGTTCAAGTTTTAGTTTATCTCCTCATTTTAGGAAAACCTGTATTTTTTGCTACCAATTCAAACTGATTTACTAGGTAATTTTTTTCCAGGAACTCATGGATATGGGTGTACCCTTTACCAGCACAGATCATCGCCCATCTTCACTTTCTCATCCTCTGTGATTCTTGTGCATGCCCTCCTCCTCCATCCCTCCCCAATAAGCTGGAGACCTTGTTGCAGATTTTTTTTTCACATTCCCTGGGTACAACTATAGCATTGGGGCTACCCACTGGCCAGTGGCCAGTCCACCTCTACCACCTTTTCAGATTGTGTATTTCCTCTTAACTATAGAGGAAACATCAAGTTTTGTTTGAGTCTAAGGGATGATACTAATTGACTTCCTGGGAAGATACTCAATTCTTCCTGCTCTCTCCTCCCTCCTGGAAGTTGCAGAGTTGAAAAAAACTCATGACATGTCTATCTCATCTCACCAGTTCACATCCTGCTCCTATTCCTTTCTCATATCAGAGGCTAGAGATTAAAGTAACCAAACTCCATTACAATGGCTGGCTACCTTTTAACCTAGGATCTACTTATCCAGCTCTAACCTCTGTTGATCTCTAGCCTCAAATTTCCAACTGCCTTTGAGATGCCTTGACCTGGCTGCCCATCTTAAACTCTAAATGTCCAAAGCAGAACTCGTTACCTTTCCCCCTAACTCTCTCTCCCCTCCTAACTTTCTTATTATTGTTGAGGGCAACATCCTCCTCCCAGGCCCTCAGGCTCATGACTTAGGAATAGTTCTGGACTCCTCATTTTTTCTTACTCCCTCTCCTTTCCCCCCAATCCAAGCTGTTGCCGAGGCCTGTTTACTTCACTTTCGCAACATTTCCTGAATATGCTTCCTCTCTTTTCTCTTCTGATATGGTCACCCCATGGTGCGGGCCCTTATCACCTCTATTTGGACTACTTCCATAGCCTGTGTACAGGTGGGTCTACCTGTCTCAAGTCTCTTCCCTCTCTAGGCCCTGTTCCATTCAGCTACCAAAGCGATTTTCCTAAAGTGCCTGTCTGACCATGTTATTAATGTACTCATTAAATTTCAGTATCAAAACCAAAATCCCCTATTTGGCATTCAGAGCCCTTCATAACCTCCCTTTCCCCTACCTTAACAGTTTTCTTACATCTTCTTACTAGTTAGTTCCTCCTTAATTGAGTCACATTGGCCTCTTGCTGTTCTTCTCACAGACCACTCAATCTTCTGAGTCTGGGCATTCTCTCTGGCTGTCTCCCATGACTAGAAGTCTCTTCCCTCCTCAGTTCCACCTCCTGACTTCCTTCACATCCCAGCTCAAAGCCCATCCTTTTTTGGGGGGAGGTTGGTGAGGCAATTGGGCTTAAGGGACCTGCCCAGGGAGTAAGTGTTAAGTATCTAAGGTCCCATTTGAACTCAGGTCTTCCTGACACCAGGGCCATGCTCTATCCACTGTACCATCTAGCTGTCCCACCCATCTTTTACAGGAACCTTTTCCAACTCCTCTTCTAGTACCTTTTTCTCTGGCGATTATTTCCTGTGTCTCTTGTACTTTTTCTCTGTTATTTCCTCTTTCTCTCATATATAGTTTGTTGTAGATGGTTTTCTTTTTTGCATGTTGGCTCCACCATCAGATTGTGAGCTTGTTTTCTTTTACTTTTAATTTAATTTAATTTTTTTTAATCAAAAATCCATTTTCTTTCCTGCCCACCCCCATACTTCCTTCCCTCAATTGAGAAGGAAAGAAAAACAAAATCCTTTTTACAAACACAAATGAGGCTTTTTTTGGACATGGCTGATGTGTGAATTGAGTCTTTTGAGTAGAGGGGTGCTAGAGCCAGCTCCTGCCCACTTGGAGAGGATTGTTCATTTCAGAAAGAGCATTTGTACCTCAGAAATTAAGGAAGACTGCAAATCAGGACTGGATTTATTGCTCTGTTGATTGTCTACACTTAAGAAAGTAATGGAGTAAATATAAATTATGAAGGCAGGTAGATATTGCAGTGGATAACTTTTTCCAACTGCTGGCCACCCTCTCAATTTCCAATTCTTGGTAGCCATAAATAGAACTATAAACACTTTTGTACATCCTTAGTGTTTGTTTTGTTTAGGACTAATCCCTCCCTTAATTTAATTCTACCTTCACTTTAATTACCTCTTCTTCATTCTCCAGTTCCACTCCTAGTTCCTTGTTGAGTGAAGTGTATTTCTGTACCTAACACATCTCCCTGCTACTTAGAGAATTCTAGAGAGCTGCCTGGAACACAGAGAGGTTAAGGGCTCTGTCCAGGGTCACACAGCCAGGATGTCAGAAGCAGGCCATGAAGCCAAGTCTTCCTGACCTCTGAGCTGGCTCTCTCTCCACTACACAACACCACCTCTCACTAAATCTTACCAGTAGTAAGCCATCTTCCTCTGACCATGCATTTGCTTTTTAGAAACATCCACTTCTATTCAGTTTAATAAGCCACAATTCATCTGCAGCCGAGTGTGGTCAATAAGCAGGCTGGAGAATACTGGTTTGGGGCAAAACACAAGATGCAGCTTTAAAGGCAAGAGGCTGGTTTTCTCTGGTTCTTTTGAACAACGGCCCTCATTTGGCTGAGCAATTGTGGCATATTGTTTAAAAAGCAATCTCCCGGCTTTATAGGCAGCCTTGTTCGTCAACAATGTCTTCTGGCTTCCTCCTCAGCCTGTTGAGACGCAGAGGTAACGGGCATTATTTCTGAAAGCAGGTGACTACTTATTCCCCACTACTCCCACTGAGAACAGGACGGAATACATTGCTAGAAAATACAAATGGAAAACCATTTCCACAATTGATCGTATTAATGAGGCAAACTTCCTCCTCTGTGGGTGAGAAAAGGCAGAGGACGCCAGTGGGAGGTGGCAGGGAGAAGGGCAGGACATGTTTGCCAAGCAGAGGAAGGAGGGGAAAAAGAAGGAAAAGAAGAAGAGGAAGAGGAGCAGAGAGGAAGCAGGAACAAGAAGCAAGAGAGAATAGCAACTTTTCAAGTTCAACTGCTCAAAAACAGTAGCTCTGCTGAGAGGTGCAAAGAATTCCTCTTGAGATTGTATCTGCTCCGGCCAACTGATAAAGGCACTTGAGTTGAGACTCCTGGTGCTTCCAGTCAAACATTTAAAAGGATCTCTTCTACTTGTATTGTGCTTTTGTGGAATAATAGTACTACTAATAATAATAATAATAATTGCTAACGTGTGTGAAGTATTTTAGGGTTTGCAAAGCGCTTAACCATATTAGCTCACTTGTTCCTCACCATGGCTCTGGGAGGTGGGTGCTGTTATTTGACAGGTGAGCAAGTGGCTGCTGAGAGCTGGTAAGGGGCTTGCCCAGAATGACACAGACGGCAAGAGATCCAAAACTCCAGCCCAAACGCTTGTCCTCCTGCTGGCGATGAGTCCAAAGGCTCCACCCCCTGTGACAGCTAGCTTGGGTGCAATCCCATGTGCAATCCCAACAAGCCTTTGGAGGCCAGCAGCCTATGTCCTGTTATCCCAGTCCTTTTTAGAACTGAAGAAATGAGCAGCCAGCCATTCACCCAGAGCTTCCTCTCAGTAGGACTGGGCCTTGAATCCGGGCCCTCTGGCTTCTGCCCTGTGTTTGGGACTGTGGTACGATTCTGGATTTACCTGGGAGCTGTTCTGGATGTGAATCCTAGAGCAGCCCTGGTTCTTGGCGTCCACTTTCCAACAATCTAAAATTCTGCAGGGCAAGTTAGCCCAAGAGACTTGGGAAGCCCTCAAGAGTGAAATTCTTCAGACCTCATCAAGCCATGATTCCCATGAGGCCTAAAAGGGGAGGAAGATGCCTCAAGAGACTGGTGGATGCACATGGCTGAGCTCCCTTTTAGAGAGATGGCCTGTGAACCTCGAGAAAGGAAGCAGGGATCATCACGGTAAGCTTGGCTTTATCCCCGTCATCCCAGTAGCCAGGCTGCCCAGTCAGCAGAGCTAGGGACCTGGACTCAGGAAGACCTCCCTCACATGCTTACTGGCTGCGGGACCCCGGGCAAGCCATTTGCCCCGGCTCCATTTGCTCCTTTGTCAAAGGACACCAATGCTAGCACCTCCCTCCCAGACTTGTCTCCAGGCTCAAACTAGATAATATATGCCAAGTGCCTTGCCGGCCTTAAAACACTATTTAAACACGAGCTGTGGTTGTCAGGAATAATCATTTATCTGGATGTTTGCAGGGCCTTGACCAAGTCTCTTGTGGTGTCCTTGTGTCAGAGATGAGGATTTAGGGGCTAGATGAAGGCACACTTTGGTGAATTTGGAACAGCTTGAAAGACTGGACACCGAGAGTCCTTCCTGGCTCAAGGCCAGCTTTACTGGAGCCCCTCTGGGATCTGGGCTCTTCATCCAAGGAACGGATTAGAAGCGCTAACCCTAGAGTTGGCCCACTTTTCCAGTTTGTCATGCCATGGAGCTGAGAGGGACTGCTGGGTGACCCTCAGGATCCAAAAGGCCTCTGGGAGGCTAAAAGGAAATGGACAATGGAGCAATCCCCCAGCATTTATTGAGCACTTACCCTCTGCCAGGAAAGGTGGGAAGCACTGGGAATACAAAGAAAGGCAAAGGAGGTGAAATTTAAGGGAAATTCATATGAAGGCCTACATTTGGATTCAAGAAACCAGCACAAGCAGGGGAAGCTTAGAGTGGGGGGCGGAGGGGGGAAACAAGGAACTGACCGGGTCTCCTCGTAATCCAAATGGCTCCTGGGGTCTCGGCCTGTATCTGGAGGACAGAGCCCATGGCAGGTGATAGATAATCCCTCCTTACTCTGTCCTGCTCAGCTCACGGCTGGAACATTTTATCTGAGTTGGGGAGGCTCATATTAGAAAGGGCATTGGCAATAGCCATTCATGAAGCACCTGCTAGGGGCCAGGCACTGTGCTAAGCACTGAGGACACAAATACAGAGGAAAAGGCAGGCAGCCCCTGCCCTCAAGAAGCTGACAATCTAATGGGACACAAAGGGAAGCCGGAAAGGGGTGGGGTGGGGGCAGAAGGAGAAATGACTCTCTTGGGGCATGATGGAGAGGTCTGGAGACATCCCAAGGCAGAGCAGCGGTGGGAAAGGAGCAGCTGCCGTGCTGGGCCCCTCCTTCCATGGCATCTCCTGCTTCTGCCCTTCAATCAGAGGATTCCCAGAGGAAGGCAGCCAGGCTGGGAAGGGAACCGGGCTGGACTAGCGGGGGCTGAAGGGACTGGGGACATGGAGCCTAGAGAAGAGAAGACTTGGGGGGACGTGCTGGCCGCCACAGAGAAGAGAGACTGGACTTCTGCTGAGTTCTCGTGGGAACCGTAAGGAACACGGATGGAAGTTGTACAGTCGGGTTACAGCTCCATGCAAGGGAGAACGTGAGCAGAGCCTTCAAAAAGTGGAATGGGACACGCGAGTGGGGCCGAGATTAGAGTTCTTCCAGTGAAGGGCCGCTGCTGACCATTAGTTGGGGGTGCTCCCCAAGGAGTGTTTAGCTGAAAAGGGAGAAGAAGGAGGGGGAGCTCATGTGGGACGACGTGGCCTGGAACTTCAGGGAAAGGCCTCGGGCCTCGGGCCACATTGAGGCCACAAGTAATAATAGCTCACATTTATATGGTGCTCACTACATGCCAGGAAATTTGCTAAGCATTTTATAATTATTATCTCATTTGATCCTCACAACAATCCTAGGAAGTAGGTGCTGTTATTATCCCCATTTTCGAGGTAAAGAAACCAAGGCAGTTAGAGGTTAAATGACCTGTCTACAGCCACCCAATTGACAAGAGTTTGAGGCAGGATTCAACCTCACATCTTCTTGACTGCAGACCTCTACTTGACTCCACTATCTACTGCCTCATCAGCTGACTATGAAACAACCAGCTCTACAGGGGGAAAAATAAACCTCTGATATACTATGCAGTTTAATCTGTATCATCAGCATTTTCTCCATCACTTTCTTAAGTCTAGACAATTAACAGAACTATAAATCAAGTCTTGATCTGTAGTCTTTATTGATTTCTAATAGGAAAAGACTCATAGCATACCCTGCCCATACCCCAAGTTGGTCAAATGACAAAAAGAGAGAGGCCATATATACACCAAAATATTTATAGCAGCCCTCTTTGTAGTAGCAAAGAATTAGAAAGAAAGTGGTATTCCATTGACTGAAGAAGAATGGCTAAACAAATGGTAGTAAATGAATGGAATAGGATTACTCTGACATGAAAAATTTTATGATGAACATCCCCATGTTTTCCCCTTCCCCTCCCCCATCTTGAGATGGGGGATCCCATCAAGATTCTTGTAATAATTTTCTCTTAGCTTTGGTTAAGCTTGCATTTCTCTCTATTTGGTTGGTTCTTTGTGTTTAAAAAGAACAAGTCAACTATGATTGCTCCTATTTCTCACTCAGCCAAGGGTTGGCAATTTGTTTGTATTTTTTCCTTTCTTCCCCACCCCAAAGAAAACATAAAAAGTCCCCTCCCTCATTCCCCTTCTTTACTCTACTCATAAACAAAGACAAATAAGAATTAAAATTATTTTCCTTAAAAAATATGGGGGAGAATCTAGGAAGCACTGGAAGAATTATAAGCACTGGTGCAGAATGAATTAAATAGAACCAGGAAAACAATATATACAAGGACTCCAACAATGGAAGCTAACAGGTGTGAAATAAACCAGGCTTGGCCCCATAGGAAAGGTATGAGAAGGTTCCTCCACCTACTTTTTGGCAGAGGTGAGAAATAATGGGTGTTACACAATTCATACACAGCCAGATGTTTAAGTGTTAGTTAGTTTTGTTAGATTTTTTTCCCACTTAATTTGCTCTTTATTATTAAAGCATGCTTTTCTGGGAAGAGGGAGGGAAGGGAAGAAGGAAGAGGGAAATGCAGTGGATAATTAAAAAAAGACACAAATTTGGTTTTTAAAAAGAAGACTGGGAAGTAAAAGGGGACGGGATTGTAAAGAAAGGAGTTTATGACTTGATCCTAGAAGTAATAGGGAGTCATTGATGTTTCTTGAGCAGGAGAGTAGGAAGGTCAGACCAGGGCTTGCACAGCACTGGGATTTTACTTGAAATCTCAGGTTTTCCAGGAACTGTAGCAACTAGGTGGTTCAGCAGATAGTTTAGGGAACAAACATTTGCTTGGGAAACTTGGTAACTTTTGAGAGGGCAGTTTCAGTGGAATGATGAGGCTAGAGGCTAAATTCCAGATACTTTGGAACTGAATGAGAAAAGGAAGTAGAGACACCAATACAGATGCCTTTTTCAGAAAGTTTAGCCATGATGGGGAGGAGCCACATAGGGTAAGAGCTAGCTTAGATGATTGGTTCAAGTGAGGGATTTTAAGGTGGGGAAGACATGAATGTGTTTATAGACAGCAGAGAAGGTTCCAGTAGATAGGGAGCTATTGAAAGTCATAAACCTTAGGAATGATAGGGGGTAAAAGCTGTTGGAGAAAATGGGATAGGAGCAAGGATGTACATATTAAAGTATTTTCTCAAGGAGAAGGGCCATCTCTTCATATGAGATTGGGGTAAAGGAGAAGATAGCGGAAGAAGATAGTGAAGTGATCTGAGATAAGGATTTGAGAAAGGGAAGCTCAGTGAATGGCCTCAATTTTTTGTGTGGTATGGTCTTCAGCTTAAAGGTTGTGGAGGGGGTGCCATGTGAGGCTTGAAGAAAGACCCAAAAGTTTGGAATAGCTGCTCTGAAAAGTGGAATAGGAAATCAGGTAGGAAAAGGGAGAGTGATTACCTTGATTCATCATTTCTTGATGGCCTAATGGAGATGAGATAACAGAATTTTGCCATGGCTATAGTTCGCTCAGTTTCAAGATTTCCCCTGTCTCCTTTCAGCAGCATGCAAATAGAAGGAAAAGAGATGGATGGTGGGAGTAATTCTGGGCTGGATTTTGGCAAGATATAACTGGCAATTATATAAGAGGGCACAGGATTGGAGAGTAGAGAAGAGTGTAGAGTTGAGCTGATTCACCATAGGGTCAAGTTAGGGGGAAGAGAAAAGTGGAGACGGTGGTCTGGGGAAGAATTGGGAAGTGGCAATGGGGAGCAAAGAACCTTCTGCCTCCTCTACCATAAAGACAAAAAATACAATTCAGGCTAACAGGTATTTATTGAATGCCTTTCTGCATGAAACTTTACATCTTGGGCAAATTATTTTTCTTTTGAAATTGAAATTGAAATTTAGTTTAAATTTTAAAATTTTAAAAAGAAACCGATCCCTTATGCTTCTAGTATTAGAACATCTAGAGAGATGAGAGTCACCTAGGGAGGATGAAAATTTAGGAGGCAGAAGGATTCAGTAGACACATCAAATAAAGAATCAAAAAGACTCGGGTTCAAATCCTGACATATATACTAGCTGTGCGATCCCAGAAAACTCACTTCATCTCCTGGATCTGAGTTTCCTTCTCTATAAAATAATGTAGCCAAGATAAAAAAGAAAGCAGAAATTTTGGGAAAAAATTATAAAGTTTCTTAGATAAAGGTCTCATATCTAAAAATATATATAAAATGTATAAAGAACATTCTTAAATCTATAAGAATTCAAGTCATTACCCAATTACTAAATGGTCAAAGCATATGAACAAGCAGTTTTCCAATGAAGAATTAGAAACAATTTATAGTCATTTGAAAAAATGCTCTAAATCATTGATTTGAGAAATACAAATTAAAGCAACCTTGACCTATCATTTTATACCTAAAATGATTGAAAAGGAAAATAAAAATGTTGGAGGGAACATGGAAAAATTGGTACACAAATTGATTGTTGGTGGTACTATGAACTGATCTAACCATTTTGGAGAGCAATCTGGAATTTATGCCCAAAGAGTTATCAACTACTCTTTTGACCCTACCACTGCTAAGTTTATTTTCAAAAATGATTACAGAAAAAGAAAAAGAACCCATACATTCTAAAATGTTTATAGCCACCTCTGTGTGGTGGCAAGAACAGAAAATTGCAGGGATGCTCATCAATTGGGGAATAGCTGAACAAGCTGTGGTATGTGGTTGTAATGGAATACTGCTGTGTTATAAGAAATGATGAGTTCAATGATCTTAGCAAAACATGGAAAGACTTGCACAAGATAATGAAGAGTGAAATAAACAGAACCAAGAGAACAGACATTTTGTTTTAAGAATGAGTTTGATGATCAGCAGGATGATTTCAGAGAGGCCTGGAGAGACTTACATGAACTGATGCTAAGTGAAATGAGCAGAACCAAGAGAACATTGTACACAGCATCAGCAAGATTATACAGTGATCAATTCTGATGGACTTGACTCTTTTCAATAATGAAGTGATTCAGGCCAATTCCAATAGGCTTGTGAAAGAGAGAGCCATCTGCCTCCAGAGAGAGGACTGTGGGGACTGAGTGTGGATCACAACATAGTCTTTTCATCTTTTTGTTGTTGTTTGCTTGCTTTTTGTTTTCTTTCTCATTTTTTTCCTTTTTGATCTATTTTTTTTTCTTGTGCAGCAAGATAAATGCGGAAACATGTATAGAAGAACTTCCCATGTTTAATATATATTGGATTACTCACTGTCTAAGGGAGGGAGGAAAAATTTGTAACACAAGGTTTTGCAAAGGTGAATGTTGAAAACTATGCAAATATTTTGAAATAAAGAGACAAAAAAAATAAATTTGAGCAAATAAGTTGTTTTGACTATTAATATATGCAAATTAACTATTAAAAAAAAAACATATGAAGCAAGATGCTATCAACATCCAGGGAGAGAACTGATAAATATAAGTATGTTTAGAATAATTTTACATTCACACATGTGTGTATCCGTTTATAGGTATATGTATATATACATACCTATTTATGTCTAAAGGTGACCATCTCACCAATTCCAATTGTTCAGTGAAGAAAGCCATATACACCCAGAGAGAGGGGTGTGAAATATGGACCACAACATAACATTTTCATGTTCTCTATTGAGTTTTGCTTGCATTGTATTTCCTTTATCAGATTATTCTTTCTTGTAGATATGATTTCTCCTGCACAAAAAATGTGTGGCAATAACTATACATATATTCGATTTCTTAAGTATTCTAACATAATTATCATGTAGTGGATATCCTGCCATCTAGGGGAGGGGTGGGGAGTAGGGGGGAAAATTTTGTAACAGAAAGCTTTGCAAGGGTTAATGTTGAAAAATTACCCATACATATGTTTTGCAAATAAAAAGTATTAATAAAAGTAAAGGTGATAATCTCTGGGTGGGAGGAAAGGAAGGGAAGAAAAAAAAAGGAAGAAAAAAGAAATTTACATGATAACTTTGTTGTATGTTTAAAAGGAATATCCAATTATACAGAGTAGATAGGCAGTTTCATGTGCAATCATCTTTTTTATTATACTATGTTTTTGGAACTATGGAAATGTTTTTTATTCCATAAGTTAAAATAAATTTAAAAATAAATAAAATAAATTTAAAATGAGGAGGTTGAGCTAGATGGCCTTTGGGATTGAGGCTCTTAAAGAAATGACTGGGAGAAAGA
This sequence comes from Myrmecobius fasciatus, assembly GCA_023553655.1. Taxonomy (NCBI): domain Eukaryota; kingdom Metazoa; phylum Chordata; class Mammalia; order Dasyuromorphia; family Myrmecobiidae; genus Myrmecobius; species Myrmecobius fasciatus. The sequence goes on along the minus strand of JAJPUD010001854.1, from coordinate 198,821 downwards.
CCCCAGTTTTTGGGATAAAAACTCATTATTTGACAAAAACTACTGGGATAATTGGAAACTAGTATGGAAGAAATTAGGCATTGACCCACACCTAACACCATATACCAAGATAAGGTCAAAATGGATTCATGATCTAGGCATAAAGAATGATATTATAAACAAATTAGAACAATATAGGATGGTTTACCTCTCAGACCTGTGGAGGGGGAAGGAATTTGTGACCAAAGAAGAACTAGAGGTCATCATTAATCACAAAATAGATAAGTTTGACTATATCAAGTTAAAAACTTTTTGTACAAACAAAATGAATGCAGACAAGATTAGAAGGGTAGTAGTAAACTGGGAAAATATTTTTACATCCAAAGGTTCTGATAAAGGCCTCATTTCTAAAATACATAGAGAATTGACTCAAATATATAAGAATTCAAGCCATTCTCCAATTGATAAATGGTCAAAAGATATGAACAGACAATTTTCAGATGAAGAAATTGAAACTATTTCTGGTCACATGAAAAGGTGCTCCAAGTCACTATTGATCAGAGAAATGCAAATTAAGACAACTCTGAGATACCACTACACACCTGTCACATTGGCTAAAATGACAGGAAATGATAATGATAACTGTTGGAGGGGATGTGGGAAAACTGGGACACTGATACATTGTTGGTGGAACTGTGAACGGATCCAACCATTCTGGAGAGCAATTTGGAACTATGCTCAAAAAGTTATCAAACTGTGCATACCATTTGGCCCAGCAGTGTTTCTACTGGGCCTATATCCCAAAGAGATTTTAAAGGAGGGAAAGGGACCCACATGTGCAAAAATGTTTGTGGCAGCCCTTTTTGTAGTGGCAAGAAACTGGAAATTGAAAGGATGCCCATTAATTGGAGAATGGCTGAATAAATTATGGTATATGAATGTTATGGAATATTATTGTTCTGTAAGAAACGACCAACAGGAGGATTTCAGAGAGGCCTGGAGAGACTTGCATGAACTGATGCTGAGTGAAATCAGCAGAACCAGGAGAACATTATACACAGCAACAAGACTATATGACGATCAATTTTGATGGACATGGTTCTCTTCAACAATGATGTGATTCAAACCAGTTCCTATTGTTCAGCGATGAAGATAGTCATATATGTCCAGAGAGAGGCCTGTGAGAACTGAGTGCGAACCACAACACAGCATTTTAACGCTTTCTGTGAATATTTCCATGCATTTTGTTTTCCTTCTTAGGTTGTTTTTTCTTCTTCTCTTTCTATATCTGATATTTCTTGTGCTGTAAGATAACTATAGATATGTATACATGTATTGTATTTGTCATATAATTTATCCTATTTAGCATGTATTAGAGTACCTGTCATCTAGGGGTGGGGGTGGGGGGAAGGAGGGGAAAAGCTTGGGAAAAAAAAGTTTTTGCAAAGGTCAGTGTAGAAAAATCACTCATATGTTTTGTAAATAAAAAGCTTTATAAAAAAAAAAGAAATGACTGGGAGGCCACAGATATACACTGTACATTCGAGAAGCTTGGCAATGCCTGAAAGGACAGACAGGTTTTTGGAGAAAGGAATGCCACAGGTGGAGAGGGATGGAGAACATGGTGCAGGGACAGGAGTAGAGGAGCCATATTGAAATCCCAGTCCTACTCCTGAGTACAGTGAGGACCACAGCTGGAGTCACCAACACCCCCCCCCCTTATTATTTTGTCTGTATCAAGCTTAATTTATTTTTACTAGCCCTGGGTATTTATTCAAGCATTTACTTTCATGCTTGCTTTAATACAATTAAAATCTTTTGACATTTATTTCATAAATATCCTTGAAAGCAAAGAAACATTATTAAGTGATCAGCCACTTGGGGGTAATTATTTCCTTCAATTTTTACTCTTGTGAATGGACAATATTAATACTCTAACCAGGGACCATATTCATTGTAGAGTGAAACCAGTTTTCATTACTTTGAAGTCTTATCCGACATCAAATGACCTTTTACAGGATGAAGAGTGTAACAGGTCATTTGAATGGTGATCATTTAGGCCGAATTCCTATTTTTTGTTGCTCAGTCATGTTCAGTAGTCACCCCATTTGGGGTTTTCTTGGCCAAGAAACTAGAGGGTTTGCCATTTCCTTCTCCAGCTCATTTTCTAGATGAAGAAACTGAGGCAGACAGGGTGAAGTGGCTTGCTCATCAGGGTCACCCAGCAAGTAAGTGGCTGAGGCTGGATTTGAACTCGGATTTTCCTGACTCCAGGCAGCGCCGCCTAGCTGCCTCGAAGTCCTATCGACAAGGGAGCAATTAAATGCTTCCTTCATTTCATAAATCCATTAAATCCGGCTCTGTTCTACTTCCCCTAATCAGAAGGGAGCTGTCATACAGTTTCAAAGCAAACAAAAGTGGGGTTTAGAATGAGTCCGAGTGTAATACTAAGAGGTAAACACAAGGTGGCTGACAAAACCGGATGGGGAATCGGTCAAAAGGGAGTACTTTCTCCGTCCCTTGGCCACAGCCCTCCGCCCCATACCCCGTAACAACTATCTACAGGCTGCAATATCCCTTATCGTCACTAGATGTCACTGAAAACCTAGGCTGTGTTCCTCAATAGCACCTAACCGGTCAACAAGCATTAATTAAACACCTACTATATGCCCAGCACTGTGCTAGGGGCTGGGGAAAAAGCCCTTGCTCTCAGTGAGCAGAAAACTTTTTGGTCGAGATGACGTGTACATAAGGAAGTATACAATCCAAGCAAAATGCAAGGTACTGGCTGCGTGCGGGGAAGTTCTAACAACTGGGGAGATCAAGAATGGCCTCATGTAGGGAGGTGGCATTCGAGCTGAATTTTAATGGAAAATGAGTGATTTTTAAGACGCAGAGGTGAGGATGGAATACATTTAGGAGGGACTGACTATGGAGAGGCAGGCACATTTGAAAAGCTGTTTTGTGTAAAGAACAGCAAGCAGGCAAATTTAACTGGATTATGTAAGATGTAAAAGGGAATAATGTATAATAATTTAGAAAGGTTGCTTGTTGCCAGGTCCTAAAAGGCTTTCAGTGTCAAACAAAGGCGTTTGCATTGTTTCCTAGACACACTATGAAGCCAGTGGAGTTTAGTGAACAGAGGATTGACATGTTCGGACTTGGGCTTCAGGAATATTCCTTTGGCACTTTAGTGGAGGACAGATTGGAGAGAGGAGACAGGAGAGACCCGAGCATGGAAATCAATTCATAGGCTATTGAAAAAGGCAAAGTGAAGACATGAGGTTATGTGAATAGAGAGAAAGAGAAAAATACAAGAGATATTATGAAGACAGGAATGACAAGATGTGGCCGAAAGAGAGACGACCATGGGATAGATGATAGAGTATTTATTAAATCACTAGTAATAAAGGAAAGGCAAATTGAAACAAGTCTCATTAGGTGGCTAAGGATGACAAAAGACGAAAATGCTAAATGTTGGAGGCTCTGTGGGAAGACAGGCACACTAATGCACTGTTAGTAAAACGATGAAATGGTTTAAGTATTTTAGAAAACAATAATGAAAGTGGAAGGTAATTAAACCGGGCAAGTCCTCTGACCTGGCAATGTCACACAATGATCACATGTTTTAATAAGGAAAAGGATCCATCCATACAAAATATTTATAGAAGCACTTTTTTGATAATAAAAAGAACATTGGAAGAATGTGGGGATCAATAATAAGGATCAATCAGGGACTGGCTAAACAAGTTCTGCTTTGTAAATGAAGTGGAATATTATCATGCTATAATAGATGATGAATCTGGAGAAACTTAGGAGGTCTTGTATGAAATGATGTAAAGGGAGCAGAACCAGGAAAACAATAAATATGAAGATTAGTCCTGATGGTGAAATGAGTCTCTCTTCTCTCAGAATAGAGTTGAACATATATTGTCAGACATAGTATACTGGTTTGTTTTGCTCAAGTTTCATTCTTTGTTTGAGGATGGGAGGAGGATGCTGTTGGGGAGTAGAGTCATGGGGAAGTGGTAATATAAAATAGAAGAGAATATCAATAAGAAAACAGATTAAGGAGGCTTTAGGCTTGGAGTCAGGAAGTTGAGGAAAATAGGATGCTACTAGCAGTCTCTATTTTTCTAAATAAAGTAGGAGGCAAGGAAATCTGCTGAAGAAAAGAAAATGGAAGAGGTTTTAAGGGCTTGAGAAAAATGGTTTGAAATTGCTCTTATAAAGAGGGGGAATAGAGTCAATCCAAGAAGATTTAAAAAAAAAAGATCAGTTCAGGAAAGTGAGGTAGGAAGGTATATGGTAGAATTGGTCCAGATTTGAGTAGTGGCAGTGTTTGAACATTGATAGAAGGGGGGGGGGCGCAAGAGAATCAAGAGTGGAAGTCAGTCTAGAATTGAACTGATCAATTATAGGGTCATTCCTGAAGGGGAAAAGTGAGATAAGAATAAGGGTACAGGCAAGAAAAAAAAAAGGAAGAAATGAAAAGACAAAAAATTGTGGAGAAAATGAAAAATAGGCTTAGGAGGAGTGAGGGAGAGGAGAATCTCTTTAGAAGAGGGAACCCAAAATAGATACTTTAGAAGCATTAATTCCACAAAGGACTAAATAAGTATAAGGGCAATGTATCAAAGAATAAACACTCAGAACAGACAGAAAGGGAAAATCAATAATGAAGAGAACACGAGAAAGGAAAACATTTTATTTTATTTTTAAGAAAAAACATTTTAGGGGCAGCTAGGTGGCACAGTGGATAGAGCACCAGCCCTAAATTCAGGAGGCCCTGAGTTCAAATGTGGTCTAGACATTTAACACTTTCTAGCTGTGTGACCCTGGGCAAGTCACTTAACCCCAATCGCCTCAGCAACAAACAAACAAAATATTTTAGAATAAGGTACAAAAAATAGACATTTAAAAACTAATGAAAAAAGAAGAATTGAAGGGGATAAGAGAAAGGGAGGTTTACTTGACTACTTAATTGAGAGGGGAAACAATTAAATAATTAGATATAGGGATGAAATAAAATGGAAGTAATAAGCTAAGCAAAACGACTTCAAAAACAGGAGGTAAGGTTCGAGAATGAGGGGAAGAGAGCTGGTAGAAATAAGGATGCCTTAAAGTTGATTAAGCTAAAAATAACTGAAGTGATGATGCACTACATTTGTAAAGGAAGAGGCAAATGATTCTAATTTGGAAAAAAACCACAGAGATAAATGGAGGAAAATATAAACCCAGTTCTCATAACTTTAAATGTGAATAGATTGAGCAATCCAATAAAGTAAAAAGCAGTAACAAATTGGATAAGAAAACAAAATCTTACCATCTATTACTTACACAACCAAAGATATATATAGAATATACATAAGAAAATTTACTATGCATCAAGTGAATCCATAAAAGCAAGAGTTGTAATGCTATCAAAGTAAAAACAAACATTCATAATAAAAAGAGATATATAAGAAAACAAACATTATACTGAAAGGAACTATAGAAAAGAAATCAACATTAAATATTAAACTCATATAATTCAGAAAGGAAAAATAACTAAACTACAAAAAGAAGCAGACAATAATACAATAGTAGCAAGAGTAGTAAGATACAAAAGTATCAATATCCCTCCTTCAGCTGAAAGATTTATGGACTAGTAAAGAATACACACACACACACACACACACACACACACACACACACACATATGTATTTAATTGACCATGTATTGGGGTAGAGAAATAGCAAACCCTTCTTTACAGACCATAACAAAAAAAAATCAATCTAGGGAACACAAACAAAAAGTATGAACTTAAATGAAGACTTAACAATGAAATCCCAAATAACAAATGAATCAAAGAACAAATCATAGAAACAATGAATAATTATATGAAAGAAAATGATAATTTGAAACAACATACAACAATTTCTAGGATGCAGCAAAAGCATTTCTGGGGATGGGAGAGCACGGAGAAATCATATTCTTACAAACACACATTGAAAAATAGAAGAAAAAAAAGAGGATTAATGAATTGAATATGCATTTGAAAATTAAAAAGCCGGGGCAGCTAGGTGGCGCAGCGGATAGAGCACCAGCCCTGAAGTCAGGAGGACCTGAGTTCAAATCTGGACTCAGACACTTAACATTTCCTGGCTGTGGGACCCTGGGCAAGTCACTTGACCCCAATTGTCTCCACACACCAAAAAATGTCTCTCTATTTGCTTATGATATGATGGCTTAGTTAGAAAATCTTAGGGCATCAGAAAAGATGCCCACTGAAATAATAAAAAGCTTCAGTAAAGTTGCAAGCTACAAAGTAAATAATAATATTTCCCCATATAATATAGATTCTATAAGAATAATATCTATATCCTATAATAATAATATTTCTATATAATAATAACAAAATCCAAGAGGGAATAGTATCTAGGGAAATCCCATTCTAAGTAACTTACAAAATGAATAAAACACCTGGGGAATCAATCTACCAAAGCACAGAAAATACTTGCATAGATTTAGTCACTAAAGATTCCTTAAAGAAATTAAAAATAACATGTATCTGGAGGGATATTCAATGTTTATGACTGGGCTTTGCCAATACAACAAAAATGACAATAGTCTCAAAGCTAATTTACATTTTTATTGCCAAAACTCTCAAATTATCAAAGACATACTTTAGAACACTATATCTTTTCCTAATTTTTCTTCTCTCTCTCTTACTTGATTTTCAAAATCCCTTCTGAGCTCTTCCATGGCCTGTGCCCAATTCTTATTTTTCTTGGAGGCTTTGGATGTAGGAGCTTTGATTTTGTCATCTTCTGAGTATGTGTTTTGATGTTCCTTATCACCATAATAACTTTAAATGGTCAGAAACCTTTTCTGTTGTCTACTTTTTTTTTAAAGGAGGGCTTTGTTTCCATGGTGGAGGATGCACTGTTCCAAGCTTCAGGGACCTGACTACAAGCCCCCTTTTCTGCCCTGGAAGTGTTAGATGTGTCAGCCTCACTGAAGCTGTAAGATCTAGTGTACTAACCTAACAGTCCTGCTTTGCTGTTGCTGGGCCCAGGACTGCAATGGCCCAGGCTGTGCTGAGATTATGTGCTGGGCTCCCACCCTGGTTCTGCTGACCTTGCAAATCCTCTTTGGTGTCTCTGGGCTTAGAGGTCTGGAAGCCACCGGGACTACCGATGATTAGCTTTCACTGGGGCCAGGCTGGCACTCCCCCCCTTCTCCCTTCCTACCGGGACTGCAAGCAGGACTCCCACCCTGGTGTCACAGAGCTTTTCCGCTGACTTTCGAAGTTGTCTTCAGCTGGAAAACTGTTCTACTCTGTTTTTTTTTTTGGGGGGGGGGAGGTGTTCTGATGCTCTAAAATTGGTTTAGGCTCATTATTTAAAGGAATTTGGGGTAGTTTGGGGGATAGGTTGGGTGAGTTTCTGCCTTTATTCCATCATCTTGACTCTGGATCCCTTTAGAAAACTATATCAAATGATAACAAAATTCATTTAGTAAATTAAAGATCTAGAATATCAAGGGAAATAATGAAAAGAGATAGGGATGAAGTTGAAATAACCCTTATAGACCACAGACTATATTGTAAGGCAACAGTCATCAAAATTACTTGGTATGGTTAAAAAAAATTAGAAAGACAGGGGCAGCTAGGTGGTGAAGTGGATAGAGAACTGGCCCTAGACTCAGGAGGACCTGAGTTCAAATCCTACCTCAGACACTTAATACTTCCTAGCTGTGTGACCCTGGGCAAGTCATTTAACCCTAATTATCTATAAATAACTCAACAGAATTCTAATTTGTAAATGGGACTAGGAGGATTTTTGGTGAACATCATTCTCTTGGCATAAAATGATCCACATCGTGTACAAAGATATTTACAGCAACTCTTTTTGTGGTGGCAAACAATTGGAAATTGAGGAGATGCCCATTAATTGGGGAATAGCTGAACAAGCTGTGATATATAATTGTAATGGGATACTATTGAGCTCTAAGAAATGATGAGTAGACAGACTTCAGAAAACCCAGAAAAACTTACATGAAGTGATGCTGAGTGAAGTGAGCAGAGCCAGAGCATTGTACACAATATCAGAAATATTGTACAATGATCAACTGTGAATAATTTAGCTCTCCTTAGCAACATAATGATCTAAGAAAAAACTCCAAAAGACTCATGGGGAAAAATGCTAACCACATCCAAAGAAAGAACTGATGGAATCTGAATGCAGATCAGAGCAGACTTTTTCACTTTGTTTTTTTTTTTTTTTGGTGGTTTTTCCCCCCTTTTTGTTGTTTCTTCTCTCACAACCTGACTAATGTGGAAATGTGCTTTATGTGATTGTATATGTATAACCTATGTCAGATTATCTGCTTGCCATCTTGGGGAGGTGGGAAGGGAGAAAAAAATTTGAAACTCAAAAATCTTATTAAAAATGATGAACATTATGTTTATGTGTAATTGGAAAAAATAAAATACTATTTACATAAAAATAAAATGATCCTATGTCTCCTAGCTTACTCTCTGTTTGAAGCATAGAAAATTTCTTTAGATCCATATAAATCCAAATTGGTGCCTACAGGAGGCAGTTCAATCAATCAATCAACCAGCACTTATTAAGTACCTATTAATATGTCAGGCACTAAGCTAGGGGCTGAGGATACAAAGAGTTTACATTGGCTCCAAGAGGTAGTAGGGAGCCATTGGAGTTTATTAAACAGGGAAGTGAGATGTGCTTTAGGAAAATAACTTTAGCAACTGTGTAGAGGATAGACTGAAGAAGTTAGGACTTGAGATAGGGTGATCAATTGAGAGGCTATTGAAAAACTCCCGGTGAGTGAGAAGTTATGAGAGCCTGAATTAGGATGAGAGTTCTGTGACAGAGAGAAAAGGATAGTTATGAGAGATATTCCGGAGAGTGGGGAGGAAGAGAGGGAGGTGAATTCATATGATTTGGCAATGAAGAATGAGGAATGGCACCAAGGTCAGTCCTGTGCTAAGTGTTGGAAACACAAAAAAGGCAAAAGACAGTTCCTGCTTTCAAGAGCTCACATTCTCATGGGGAAAACAACATGTAAACAACTCTGTACAAACAGGATATAGACAGGATAAAGTGGAAATAACTACAAGAGATAAGACCCTGGAATTAAGGAAGATCAGGAAAGGCTTCTTATAGAAGGTAAAATTTTCTATGGGACTTGAAGGAAGCTAAGGAAATCAGAAGATGGTAATGAAGAAGGAAAAAGTTCCAGGTGTGTGAGGCAGTCAATGAAAATAACTGAAGTCTGGAGATAGAGAATCTTGCTCAAGAAACACTAGGGAGGCCACTGTCACTAAATCATAGTTTATGGTGGGGAGTAAGGTATAAAAAGGCTTAGACTGAGAGCTCCTTGAAGGGAAGGTGAATTGATCACTGGAGGATTGACTGCAACAGGAAAAGATTGAAGCTGGGAGACCAAGCAGTAGATTGTTGCAATAGTTCAGATGTGAGGTGATGAGGGCTTGCCCCAGATTGGTAACTGCATCAGAGGAGAGAAGGTGCTTTAGAGATATTTCTAAGATAAAATAGGATTTGGCAACAGATTGGATACGGGTTTGGGGGGGTGAGAAAGTTTGAGGAGTTAAGCATGACAGGTTGTGAAGTGGGAAACTGGGAGAATAGTGGTACCCTCAAAAGTAATATGGAAGTTAGGAAGAGGATGACCATTTTGGGGGAAAGATAATGAGTTCAGTTTTGCCCATGTTTAGCTTAAGATGTCTACAGTTTAAGATGTCCAATAGACACGTGGAGATGGGAGACTGGAAGTCAGCAGAGAGGTTAGAATTGGATAAGCGCCCCTGGGATACCCACCATTAAGGGGAGTGAGCTAAATGGATATCCACCAAAGGAGACAGAAAAGAAGAGTTAGGTAGAAGAAGTAGAATAGAATGATGTCATGGCAACCTAAAGTGAAGAGCATCAAAGAGAAGACAATGACTAACAGTGTCAAAGCCTGCAGAGGGGCCAAGGAGAATGAGGATTGGGGGGAAAATGCCACTGGATATGGCAATTAAGAGATCATTAGGAAATTTGGAGAGAGCAGTTTCAGTTGAATTAGGACAGAAACCAGAGTGTAGAGAGTTAAGAGAGAGTAAAGGAGGTGGAGGTATTTGTTACCAAAGGCATTTTCAAGGAGTTTAGCCAAAAAGAGGGGGAAGAGATATGGGATGGTGGCTAAGGTGGAGAGATGGGTCAAATGAGGATTTTTTTGAGAATGGGGGAGCCAAGGGCATGTTTGTAGAAAGTAGGAAAACAAGTAGTAGACAGGAGAGAGTGTAGTAGAGTGAGAGAGTGGGAATGATTGAGAGCAAGTGATCTGCTCAAGAAGTTGGGATGGAATGGATTCACTTGTGCATGTAAAAGTGTTTGCTTCAGCAAGAAAGACCACCTTTTCATGGGAAGTTGGTGTAAGTGGAGATAGTTGCAGAAGGCTTCCAAGTGATGTAAAATGGAAGAAGAGAGAAGAGAAAGGTATTAGTGCATGACCTCCTTGATGCAAGAATCTCAGCTGAAAGTATGAGAGAGCTATGGAAGATTTAAGGAGGGATGAAAAGGTTTGGGGAAGATGCTGTGATGAGTGGTATAATAAATCAATTAGGGAGTTATAAAAGCTTACCTTACTTCAGCAAAGATATAATTCAAATTATATAACATAAACTTGAAGTTCACGAAGTCAACATAGTTTTATAGTTTTTTCCCCCCTAACTTCATTTAGCAAGAAATGTATAGAATGAAGATGGTGGGAGTGATCCAAGTCTGAGGCTTGGAAGAACAAGATCTTCAGTAGGATAAGGATAATAGAGGGTTGAACTGGTTTGCAGAGGGTCAAAATAGGGAAGGGTGCTGACCTGGGAAAGAACTGAGGTATGAAGGGACTGGAAGCCATAGTAGGGATAATGAACAGGTTTTAGGCTACTAAGACAGAAGGAGAGGTGGAATGACTATAGATTGTGCTCAGATAAGGGGATTTCAGAATTCAAGAGCGTGGACATGATGTATCTGTGGGTGATGGCAAGATCAAGGGTGTGACTATCTCTGTGTGGTGAGGTGGAGGAGGAGATCATGGGAAATGAATGAGTTGAGGTATTTGGAGGTTCAGGTATTTGAGATATATCAATTTGCATGTTAAAGAGCCCTAACATAAGGGCAGGAGTTAGAGAGGAAAGAAAGATTGTGAACCAGGTACTGAATTCATTGAAGAAAGAAGGGGAGTGATGCCTTATGAACAACTATTACCAGAATTTTGTTTGGGTGGTAAATATGGATGGAGTGAACCTCAAAGAAGGAGAGATTACTGAGTGATGATAGTAGTGGGAGAATCTGGAAATGGCAATGGGGAAAAGGGAATAGTACAATTTCCACACTTTAACCAGTGAGCTGAGGGGAAATTAGGAAAATGGAGTGCAACCAGTGCTAGAAAAGGTAGCCAGGGAAGCTGGCTCAGGAGGAAGCCAGGTCTCATCAAGTACAAGATGAAGAAAAGAGTAGGAAAAGAAAAGATTTAAGATAAAAACAAGTCTATTACTTATGGAATAAGCATTCTAGAGGGCACAGTGGAAAAGCTGAATTGCTTTAGAATGGGACATTATTGGTGTGGCATTTTAAGGGGATGGGAATAGAAACTGGCAGTGGGGGGCGGAGACTTGGGTTAGGATATTGCCAGCTGGGAGTTTAGAATCATTGGGATGGAGAGGATATGATTAGGTGGGAGTTTGTCAATCATTGAGGAATGAGTTCAGGTAGCTGATCAATGCCTTTAGTGGGTTAGCCTCAGGAGAGAGTCCCATAGGTTGGCAGCTCAGCAGAGTTGTTAGATTGCTTTCTCTTCTTTCCCTCCAGATAGGCCAGACCAGACCAGGAGACTGGCAGAGGGAGAAGGATGCAGTCATGTCTCTCTTTTCTTCCTCTGCATTTTAAGAAGATGCTAGACTTGAAACTAAGAGCGTTTTCTGTCTTTTGCAGGATGAAAGGATCCCCTGCCACCAGGAAGAAGTTAGGTAGTAAACTTTGGTGTTTCAAAGAAAGAATGGCAGTTCCCTCAACAGTTGACCAAGTTTCTATTTCTCATCTGAACTCTTTCTACATGGTTGCTAGGGCACAGGGTAAAGTGTTCAGAGTAGGTGGAAAAGTAGAAGATAAAGCTGGAGGCTATATATATATATATATATATATATATATATATATATATATATATATGTACTTTTTTTTTTGCAAGAGAGAACAAGGTTAGGGGATGAAATGCTAGACTAAGGAGTTTGTGGTTTACATTAGAAGTAAGAGAGCCCCTGAAGGCTTCTATGTAGCCAAGTGTTATTTTCAGTGTGATGTAGTGGAACAAAGTATTTGGAATCAGACGATTTTGCTACTTATAATTATATGACCTTGGGCAAGATATTTCACCTTTCTGGGCTGGGATAGCTTCATTTGTTAATGGGTATAATAATCTGACTTCTCGGGGGTAATTGTTCTGAGGCTTGGTCCTGGAAACAGGGATGGGAGGTTCGAGGGATGGAGGGGGCTGAGAGAGAGAATGCATGAAGGAGACGGGGAGGGGGGGGGGGAGAAGGGAGAAGAGGCAGCTCTTGGCTGGTAAGCACATCACTTTTTCCCCTGTAAGATGGGGATTCCAGTCTCAGGCCCTCCCCAGATTCTCGGTTTCTCAGTCGGAAAACGAGGCAGCCCTTCATTTTAGCAATATTCTTAACTTGATGGCAAATGCCCCCTGCTCGCTCAGTACCTATGTAGGTACAGAGTTCTTCTGCCCACACACCACGAGGCTGCCGGGCTACGGTCCCACCCCTTTGATTTGACTTTTCCTCGTGAATTCTCCTCAGACAAGCTCGGCCCAGAAGCCTCATCTCTTGTCTTTCATTGGACCCTGGCTCCATCTCATGCCCATTAGACAGTGTCTGGCGGCTCAGCTAGCCAATCAGCGGCAGGAGAATTGTTACGTTTAAAAAAGAGGCGGAACGGGAGTGATCGCGCCCAAATAAGAGTTGGAGGAGGCGGGGCGAGCCGGTGAGAGCCGGAAGAGCTTCCGGGAGAATTCAACTTTACCTCTTCAGTGTGCTGAGCTGCCTCCACACCTCGCCTCAAGCCCCGAGTCGCCGACGCCGCTTTCTCGCTAGGAAGCAGCAATGGCAATGTCTGTAGTAAGTTCCAGCGTGCCAGCGTGGCGTTGTGGTGATAGGTAGGGGAGCGAGGGAGGCGCCACCGGTCCCGCTGGTCCCGGAACGGGGCCTGAGGTGCGGTGGGGCCACCTTCCCGCCCTCTTTACTTCCTCCCTCCCCCCCTTTCTTTCCTCCCTATTTTCCCCCCTCCCTCTTCCCCCCCAGTCGCTGCTTCTGCTTCTCGAATCGGACCTTTTCTGGGCAGGCCCCGTAAGCCTCTGACAGCAGAGAGGAGGCAGAGTCCTAGGGCGGGCGGGGTCGGGGTCGGAGGAGGCGGGGCCGGGGCCACACCTTCTGAAGTTGTGGCCCGATGAGGGGCCTGGGGCCGGGAGTGAGGGTGTGGCCTCCGCCCCGGCAGCTGCTCGGTGAGTTTAACCTCTTGAAAACACCGTCCCCCCACGTGACACGGGCGAGGTGCTGGGAGCTGGTGGGAGCCCGAAGAGGCCTTGGGATGTCCGTGCATGCCAGAAATACAGAATCACAGCTTCCGAGCCTTAGGATCACCCCAGATCCAATCGGAGCCATTGGAGGGGAAACTGAGGCTGAGACTGATGGGGCTTCAGAGGCTGTCGACTTGTACTCCCCCCTTTTACTAAAGGAAAACCAGCCCAGGAGAGGAAAAGTGACTTTTTCAAATATAAACACAGGAACCTAAATCTAGAGATGACCTCAGAGGTCATTTAAGTATCTAAAGCTGTTATACTCCTCATATAGAGGTGAGATGAACTTGGCCCAACTTTTACAATTGTATATACTGAATTTTTCCAACTTGTATAAGTGTATATCTGGAGTTTTTCCAACTTTGATAAGTGTATATGCTAAGTTTTGCCAACTTTCATAAGTATATGTTGAATTTTTTCAACTTTGATAAGTGTATATGCTGAGTTTTTCCAGGTATATGCTGAGTTTTTTCAACTTTTCCAACTGTTTATGCTGATTTTTTCCCTAGGATTTTAAAACCAATGCAGATCAGGCTTGCAGAGCTGCTGAAGAGTTTGTCAATATTTACTATGAAACCATAGATAAAAGAAGAAGGGTGAGTACCATAGCTGCTTAAAAAAGCAACTGAGACCCATTTGCCTTTCCTCACAGTCTTCTCAGCTACTTTGCTTGAGTGAGTAGATATTTCTGTCTATTTAATTTTAGCTGTTTTCTTTCACTTAGCCATAGATTTAGAGATTCATTTAGCCTTTGAAGCTTTCTAGTCTAATTCCCTCATTTTATAATTAAGTTAACTGAGGCTCAGAAGAGTCAAGCAACTTGCCTAGTGTCACAAGGAGTTAAAAAAAAAATAACAGGCAGGATTTGAACCCACATCTTGCGACTTCAAAGTCAGAGTGCCAAAATAGGATAATGCTAGTGAGAGTCTACCAGGCACTAGATGTGACATTTGATTTAATGCTACCTGATTTTCTTTTGTTTGTGCCTTCCTTCCTCCTCTTTGGTGCCTTCCTTCCTTCCTAACTTTTTTCTTTCTTTCCCTTTGTTCCTATGTTTATTCATTTCTCCCTTCCTCCCTTCTTCTTTCCTTCCTTCCTTTTCTTGTTTGTTCCTTCCTTTCTCATCTTTCCTTCCTTTATTCATTTTTCCCTCCCTTCTTTCCTTTCTTCCTTTCCTCCCTTCTTCCCTCTCTCTGGACTCAGGGTCAGAAAGACCTGAGTTCCAATCTGAACTCACACACTTACTAGTTGTATGACCCTGAACATGTCACTTAACCTCTGCTTGCTTCAGATTCTTCAGCTGTAAAAGGGTTTTGAGGATAAAATGGGATAATACTTGTAAATCACTTTGTAGACCTTAAAGCCTATGTAAATCCTAGCAATTATTTTTCCTCTATATCTGGTTACATTAGGTATTTGATTCACAACCCAGTTGGATTGACACTATTCACTTATAATCCCCAACCTTTCCTATACCCAGTTTATGTAAGTTCTTTTCTTTTGGTACCTTTTGTTCATTAATCACTTTAGTGAAAGGCTGAATTGAGTAGAACTACAGTAAAATTAATGGCATGGGATTGGGAAAATAAATATTAGCTAAAGATAGAAGACAAGTGGACTTGATGTCAAAAAAATACAAAGAACAGAAATCTCTCTTTTTTAGGTATTGACTAGATTGTACCTTGATACAGCTACTTTAGTTTGGAATGGAAATGCCATATCTGGACTTAATGCTTTGAATGAATTTTTTGAGACATTGCCTTCCAGCAAATTTCAGATCAATGTGGTAGACTGCCAACCTGTGCATGGTAAGATCAGGAGTTTTCTCATGCAATTAACATTGTGTTCTTAAGTGTTAACATTAAACTTCAATTATCTAAAGTAGGTTGTTGAAGAATTTTGTATTTTATCACTAGTCGGTCATCTCAAAACAAACTCAAGAATCTTAAAACCTGGGAAAGGACCTTCTATTTCAGCCCCATCATTGGACAGATGAGAAAATAGAGGTCTGAAGAGCACTGCTCTAGCGTCCTAATGATCTGGGATCTCTTCAAGGGGGTCTCTGCTCTTTAACTAGGTTTGTGAGCTGAAGCAAATCAGAGAAACTCATGAAAGGAGGGAAATTTTGGGAGAGGATAAAACTTTAGAGTCATTCAACAGTCACATATTTGGTCTTGAAACTATTCCATTTGAAAGTCTTTTCTCCATATGTCCTGGAAGACTTTCCTATTTGTGGTTATTCATGTGCCTCCCTGGTCCATTGCAGTGAGATGTCAGGGCTAAATGGGACTTTGGGTGCAGGGGAAGGAACGAAATAAATCCCTAAGCAAAAATTTGCCTGCTGTGCCCTGAAAAGTCTAGATGAGAGTTACCCAGAATTGCTGAATAATGTATTCAAATTCCTTAGAGTCCTTTAATGCTTCAAAAAAGTAATTTAAGTCTAGACTCAAACTGTAACACTATTTCATGATCTCTTACCCCTCTCGGTGGGCCATAAATCTTTCTTTTCTTCTTCTAGTACTATTTCTGGATGACAAGTTCCCCAGCAAAAACAGCTTGCCAGGGAGCAAAGTGAACGAGATGTGTTCAAAACACCATGTGAAATGCAGGCTTTCTATTGTCTAGAATCTTCAACTTTCTATGCTTAGTCATCCACCTAGAAGAAACAGGACTTTGAGATGTCTTTGGGGGGATGGTCTTGTGGCATTTAGCTTTTTTACTTTATAGGTCAGATAGTACAGACTGGATATCTAGATATCCCCTATGGTAATACTGGAGTTTTTCTCGTTAGAGTACAAAGACCCTGTGGAAGGAAGGAAGGAAGAAAGAAGAGGGAAGGGAAGAGTCAGGAGAGCTCATTTTTGTCCTTAAGGAGTTTAAATTCTGCTGGGGGAAGGTAGCATGTTAGAGAGACCTGAGATAATTGCAGTAGGGAAAGGGTACCACCATTGGGGGAAATGAGGGAAGGCCTTGTATGGTACCTGAGCTAAAACTTCAGGGAAAAGAACTATTAAGGCAGAAGTGCTGAGGAAGAGAGGATATTCTGGAATGAATATTAGAAAAACAGGAGAGATACCATTTGTGTGAAGACAGAGATGGGCTGGCTTTACGGAACAGCAAGTAGAGGGCTTTAAGGAGACCCATAGAAGCACCTGTCCAAAGGGCCTTTCGAACCAGATGCTGAAGAACTTTATGTGCCAACCTGGGAGCTTATGCTTTGCCCTACAGGTGATAAGGGATGCCGAGTTGCATTTAGGCTGGCAACTGACATGAGAGCCAACTTGTGCCTTAGGAATTGGGATTGGAAAGAGGAGAAACTATTTGGGTCCTATTGTTTCTAATTGAAAATCTGCTTTTATGAGTGTCACCATTCCCTCCCTGTTCTGTGTGTAGAGCAAGCTACACAGAGCCAAACAACCGTCCTCGTGGTGACCTATGGGATGGTGAAATTTGAGGGGAACAAACAACGCCACTTCAACCAGAATTTCCTGTTGACTGCCCAAGTCACGCCAAACAGCACTGTGTGGAAGATCGCGAGTGACTGCTTCCGTTTCCAGGATTGGTCTAGTTAGATCTCGCCCCAGATGGCCAGTCTCTCTAGTATCTGGCCCAAATGCTCCATCCAGTATTCTTGCTTTCAAATATTTCCGATTCATTTATGTTTTCCCGTTGTCCAGTTCATTTCAGAAGTTCTGTGAACCCAGAGTGCGTCAGAGCTGATACGTCTGTAAAAAATGACTTAAGTTCCCAGTAGCAACTTTTTGGGGCACTTTTAAAAGCAGTGGACTTGTGTTTGTCTAACATGCCTTTAAAAACTTTGTTATTAAAATATTGACTGCTCACTGCTTTGTTAAAAGGATCACCAAGATAACAAAGACTATAAATGCAATCCAATGAAAATTTAATTCTTTGTGTTAGGAGTTATACATATATACAATGTTACAAATATACAAACACTTGCCTCCTTTTGATAAACATGAAAGTAACTTCAATTTAGGAGCCATCTAAGTCAGGACAATCGAAACTGCTGATTTTTACTGGGTCTTCATAACTCCTCAAATATTCTGGAAAGGTACTTGTTAAATGATGCTCAGATTGTAATTTTTAATGAATTAAAAAGTTAATATTAGAAACCAACAAAACAAAACTTTTTGGAACAACAAATATTTGAATAAAAAACTTTGAATGCATAAATGTCTCAATCTTTTAGTTACTCCAGGTATTTGGCCACCAGCTTCTTTGCCCTTTCCTCATCACTTTTCCTTTTTTATGATTGTAATCAATATAGACTTCTTCCTCTGGGGCTTCTATTTTCACTGTGTACTGTTTCACAAAGTTTTTTTCTCACATTCCTTTATATTCCTCATGTTTGTTTATCTTAATTATTAGCTTATTTAATTGTATTGTGGCATGCTTTTCTATTCACATACCATAATTGATGTCTATAGTTGGACATGCTGCTTCCAGTTTTTTGAAATTACCAATGATGCCACTTGAAGATTCTCTGGACATAGTATTTTCTCCCCTTTTAGGGTCTGTTTCCCAAAACTAAATTATTGAATCAGGATATGATTTCTTTTTGTAATCTCCACTGTACTACCAGATGACTTTCCCAAAAGTTTTGACTACATTGCATTTTCACTGGCCAAAAGGAAAGTAGAATGTTTTGGAGTGGTTAGCATCCAGCTAGGTAGGCCAAAAGGTGGGCTATATCCAAAATGAAAGTGGTAACTAGAAACAAAAGCTAGCAATAAGATCTAGTGTGCTAGTCAGTAGATTCAAAGGGTTGGTCTCTCTGAATGACTTCCTTTTCCCTCCCTTCCTCAAGGCTCTTTCATTTATAATGTGGCCCCTAAATTCACTTGGTAGTCCTCAGCAAGAGAAGTGACTTCTATGTTTTACATGGGGACATTCTGCTAACTTAACAGGTTTTTTCCCTTGAACTTTGAAGTTGTTTAAAAAGAGGCAGCAAGGATGAATGGTTAGAGACTTAGCCAGAGAATCAGGAAAGCTGAGTTCAGTCCTGCCTCTGCTCCACAATGGCTGTGTCACCTTGGACAACTCAGTATCCTCTAAGTGGCCACACAGCTGTCTAGGAGTAGAAGTTGTAGAGTGAAGTACCAAGCTGCTGTGATAAGACAAAATGTCATCACTCAGGATTTTCTAACACCTATGAAATCCCGAGTCCAGATGAAGTTGTTTAAATGTCACAATGATTTGCCCACTGGGGGGAAAAAAAGCTGCTTTCGTATAACAGCTGGTCTTTATTATAGAGTTAGCTATTTCCAAATTCCCTTAATCTTTTGCCCCACTCGTGAAAGCAAGAAAAATAAAAACCATTACGAATATATATAGACATGTAAAACAAAGTAGAATTGCTTTCTACAAGACAGTTGTTTATGTAAAATAAAATGGAGAAAAGCAGATCTTCATAAGCCTACAGACTTCAAAAGAGCAGATGGATTTATCTCTAAACTTTTCCATATGTGGAAACTTACTTTGCTAATCTCTTTTCCAGACTTAAAAGGAAAAAAAAAATTAGTCTTCGATCTGTCCTGTCTTCAATTTTTAATAGTTACATATAGTGTCAGTTTTAGGACCATGAAATCCAAAATAAATGTAGGAAGTTCATATGACTAGATAGTGTTGGAGGAGACTAGTCTAACACCTTTGCACAAAGTCACACAGCTTTTAAGTGGTACAACCGGGATTTAAACCTCTGGTACCAAGCCCAGCACTCATAGGAGCAGAGAGTTATAGCTAAGAATAACTCTAGGGGCCATATAATGTAACACCTTTTTACAGAGAAGGAAACTGAGGCCCCAAAAGGAAGAATGGCAACCTAAAAATCACTGGCAGTAAGTGACACAGTTAAGATTTGAACTCAGGCCTTCAGATGTCAAAGTCAGCAGTCTTTCCCCAGTACCATTGCTATTCGTTTTAACCAATGTGTTACCGAGCCTACTGTGTGCGAGCCACTGGGCATCCAAAGACAAGAAAGGAACAGTCCCCTTCGGGCAGCTTGTATGCCAATGGGGGATACAGCATGAACAGAGATAAATAAATGCCAGGTAAATTGGGGAAGGATAATGCTGGGACATCCAGAGGCTTCGTGGAGGAGGCAAAGTGAGGAAAGAATATATACCGATGGCGGGGGCTCGGGCCAGAACCTCAGTGAAGGCACGGAGCCAGAGATGGATGTTGGCTTTGGGGCAGAGCTAGCAGACAACTTCGTCTGGGACACAAAGTACAAGAGAGGGAAGAAGAAGAAACGAGTCTGGAAAGAGGGGGGCGCCAGCCCTGGGAGGGCTTCAAATGCCTGGCTGAGGAGCTGTTGATTGAATCTAGAAACCTGCAGCTTTGGGGGCAGGGGGCTCACCTGGCTGGATCCAGACCTTTGGAAGAGAACTTTGACAGACTGGGCTGGAGAGGGGAGGAAGAAAGAGACAGGAAGACCGGGGGAGTTGAAATAGCCCAGGAGAGAGGGGACGAGGGCCTGAAACGGGGATTTGGCCCCGTGGGGTGGAGATGAGGGGAACGTTGAGTTTGAATGTTTTTCTTTCTGAGGGAGCAGCAGATAAGTTCCTTTTCCCACTCCTCAGGAAATACTAAGGGAATTGTTGATGGATGGGGGAAGATGGGGATACGGGGGAGAGCTGAAGCTCTGAGAGGAGGAGCTGACCTTGGCTCCAGATGCAGATGCCGGCTTCTGCTCAGGTCTGGCTGGCCTTTAAACAGCCACAGGGAAAGGTGACCAGGACAAAGATAACCTGGCCTTCCCCTTTCCAGCTGGGGGGAATTGGACGCGACTGCCATTTCTCAGCAGCAGAAAGAATTCTTTTTTTTTTAAATTAAAACTTTTTATTTGCAAAACATATGCATGGGTAATTCTTCAACATTAACCCTTACAAAGCTTTCTGTTACAAATTTTTCCCCCCTAGTCCCCACCCCTCCCCTAGATGGCAGGATATCCACTACATGTTAATTATGTTAAAATACTTGACCAATCGAATATATGTATACATATTTTCACACTTATCTTGTTGTGCAAGAAATATCGTGTCTAAAAGAAAGAAAAATCAGAGAAAGGAAACACAATGCAAGTAAACCTCAATAGAGAGCATGAAAATGTTAAGTTGTGGTCCATATTTCATATCCCTCTCTCTGGGTGTATATGGCTTTCTTCATTGAACAACTGGAATTGGTTTGAAGCATTTCATTGTTGAAGAGAGCCATGTCCATCAGAATTGATCATCATATAGTCTTGTTGCTGCCGTGTATAATGATCTCCTGGTTCTGCTGATTTCACTCAGCATCAGTTCATGTAAGTCTCTCCAGGCCTCTCTGAAATCATCCTGCTGGTCGTTTCTCACAGAACAATGATATTCCATAACATTCATATACCATAATTTATTCAGCCATTCTCCAATTGATGGGCATCCTTTCAATTTCCAGTTTCTAGCCACTACAAAAAGGGCTGCCACAAACATTCTTGCACATGTGGGGCCCTTTCCTTCCTTTAAGATCTCTTTGGGATATAGGCCCAATAGAAACACTGCTGGGTCAAAGGGTATTCACAGTTTGATAATTTTTTGAGCATAGCTCCAAATTGCTCTCCAGAATGGTTGGATTTGTTCACAAGTCCACCAATGCATCAGTGTCCCAGCCTTCCCACATCCCCTGCAACATTTGTCATTATCATTTCCTGTCATTTTAGCCAATGTGACAGGTGTGTAGTGGTACCTCAGAGTTGTCTTAATTTGCATTTCTCTGATCAATAGTGATTTGGAGCACCTTTTCATATGACTAGAAATAGTTTTAATTTCATCATCTGAAAATTGTTCATATCCTTTGACCATTTATCAATTGGAGAATGGCTTGAATTCTTATAAATATGAGACAATTCTCTATATATTTTAGAGACGAGACTTTTATCAGAACCCTTAAATGTAAAGATGATTTCCCAATTTATTGCTTCCTTCCTAATCTTAACTGCATTGGTTTCGTTTGTACAAAAACTTTTTAACTTAATATAGTCAAAGTTATCTGTCACCAGAAAGAATTCTTACAAAAAATAACATTGTGTTAGGGCAACTAGGTGATACTGTGTTGGATACAGTGCTGAGCCTGGAGTCAGGAAGTCTCATCTTCTTGAGTTCAAATCTGATCTCAACCACTAGCTGTGTGACCCTGGACAAATATTCTACCCTGTTTGCCTCAGTTTCCTCATCGATAAAAGGAGCCTGGAAGAAAATGGCAAACCACTTCAGCATATCTACCAATAAAAGCCCCAAGGAGGTTACAAAGTGTCAGATATGACTGAAACAATTAAACAACCACAAATAAGGGCAGAGAGGTATTGTAAATAAATGTTAAAAAGGCAACAATAATAAACAAATCCTTACAGAGCATAATGCAATAAAAATCATAATCTGTTCTGAGAGCACAAAAAAGAAACATATACTCAAATGGAGGCTTAACAATGAAATCCTAAATGATGAATAGATCAAAGAACAAATCATAGAAACAATGAATGTGAAAGAAAACGATAATGAAAAAACAACATTCCTGGGATACAAAATTTCTAAGCAGCCAAAGCAGTTCTCAGGGGAAAAATTATATGCCTATAAGTATACATAAACAAAATAAAAAAGGTGAGATAATAAACTAAATATGCATTTTAAGTTCAAAATCCAACAAAAAGCCTAAAATAAGTACAAAAGAGAAAATATTAAGAATTATTGAAGAAATAGATCAACTGGAAACCAAAAATTCATGGTAATAATAAACAAAACCAAAAATTGGTTCCTTAAAAGGGCTCATAAAACTATAAATCTTTAGCCAATCTTACAATTTTACAAAGAAGAAGCTGGAAAATTGAATAAACAAAATAGCAAAGAAACAAGGTGAAATCACAACTGAATTAAAAAGGAGAAAACTGAGAACACATTAAAAATGGAAGAATATCTTTAAAAATATAAAACTCTCAAACTGACAAATAGTGGTCTGGAGTAATCAAATCTGAGAAAAAAGTATTAGAACTAGTTGTAAAAGAAATACCAAAATAAAAACCCTTAGTCTTGATGGATTTGTCGAAGAATTCTATCAAACTTAAAACAAACAAAACAATTAGTTTCTCTACAACACAAATTATTCTAAAAAATTGAGAAAGAAAACACATTACTAGATTCCTTTTATGGGACCAATACAAGCCTAATACTTAAATCAGGGAAAAATATAGCACAGACATATGAAAAGGTGCTCTAAATCACTACTGATCAGAGAAATGCAAATTAAGACAACTCTGAGGTACCACTACACACCTGTCAGATTGGCTAAAATGACAGGAAAAGATAATGATGAATGTTGGAGGGGATGTGGGAAGGCTGGGACACTGATGCATTGTTGGTGGAACTGTGAACGGATCCAACCATTCTGGAGAGCAATCTGGAACTATGCTCAAAAAGTTATCAAACTGTGCATACCGTTTGACCCAGCAGTGTTTCTACTGGGCCTATATCCCAAAGAGATCTTAGAGGAGGGAAAGGGCCCCACATGTGCAAGAATGTTTGTGGCAGCCCTTTATGTAGTGGCTAGAAACCAGAAACTGAATGGATGCCCATCAATTGGAGAGCGGCTGAATAAATTATGGTATATGAATGTTATGGAATATTATTGTTCTGTGAGAAACGACCAGCAGGATGGTGTCAGAGAGGCCTGGAGAGATTTGCATGAACTGATGCTGAGAGAAATGAGCAGAACCAGGAGATCATCATACATGGCAACAACAAGATGATACGATGATCAATTCTGATGGACATGGCTCTCTTCAACAATGAGATGATTCAGAGCAGTTCCTATGCTCTTGTGATGAAGAGAGCCATCTACCCAGAGAGAGGCCTGTGGGAAATGAGTATAGATCACAACATAGCATTTTCACTCTTTTTGTTGTTGTTTGCATTTTTTTCCCTTTTTTATCTCATTTTTCTTGTGCAGCATGATAAATGTGGAAATATGTATAGAAGAACTGCACATGTTTAACATATATTGGATTACTTGTCCTCTAGGGGTGGGGGGGGAGGAAGGGAGGGAAAAATTTTGAAAACAAGGTTTTGCAAGGGTGAATGCTGAAAATTATCAATGCATATATTTTGAAAATAAAAAAGTTTTAATTAAAAAGAGATATGGCACAGAATATAGACCAATATTGTTGTTGTTATTATTCAGCCATTTTAGCTGTGTCTGACTCCTTGTGACCCCATTTCTTTTTGGTTTTGTCTTTTTGTTTTATTTTGATTTTTGGCAAAGATATTGGGAGTGATTTGCCATTTCCTTTTTCAGCTCATATTACAGATTAGGAACTAAGGCAAACAGGGTTAAGCAATTTGCCCAAGGTCATAAAGCTAGTAAGTGACTGAGACTAGATTTGAAATTAGGAAGATGAGTCTTTCTGACTTTAGGCCTGGTACTCTAGCCACTGTAGCACCTTGTTGCCTACAATATTATTAATAACAATTAAAAGTTTAAAAAATAAAATCCTATCGAATAGACTTGTGATTCATTAAAGAAATCATGTATTATAAAATAATAACATTTATTTGGAAAAAAAATCTCCCTATCAAGAGAACCAATTAGAAAAAGTAAAGATGGAGGAATAGCATTTTCAGAACCTCAAACTATATTATAAAGCACAAGCTATGAAAGCCATCTGTTATGTTAAAAAGAAACAAAAATAATAACAGTTAAATCAGTGGAACAGACTAGAAAATGGAGAATCAGAAATAGTGGTACTCAATAACTCAACGTTCAATAACCTGAAGAATATAAATTACTTAGGAAAGAATTCCTTATTTGATAAAAACTGCTGAGAAAACTGGAAAGAATTCTGGCTGAAATTAGCCTGAGAGCAACACCTTACAACATATTCTACAATACTTTCTCAATGAGTACATGCCCTTCAAAACTGTCCTTGTATGTATGTGGATATATATATAACATATAAATATATGAACATAAATATATTTTCACTTATTTATTTTTGCTGAGGCAATTGGGGTTTAGTGACTTGCTCAGGGTCACACAGCTAGGAAGTATTAAGTGTCTGAGACCAAATTTGAACTCAGGTCCTCCTGACTTCAGGGTTGGTGCTCTATCCACTGCACCACCTAGCTGCCCCTATGAACATAAATATAAACATCATGTTTACTGAAAAGGGGAAATGTATGTCAGAACAATGATTATCTGGCATTAGGCTTTTGCCTAAGTACCCAGGTTGTCTAGGCTCCAGGCCTTCCCCTGAAGTTCCAGGCCACGTCTTCCCACATGAGCTCCCCTTCCTTCTTCTCCCTTTTATTCCTCCTTCTCAGCTAAACACTCCTTGGGGAGCACCCCCAACTAATGGTCAGCAGCGGCCCTTCACTGGAAGAACTCTAATCTCGGCCCCACTCGCGTGTCCCATTCCACTTTTTGAAGGCTCTGCTCACGTTCTCCCTTGCATGGAGCTGTAACCCGACTGTACAACTTCCATCCGTGTTCCTTACGGTTCCCACGAGAACTCAGCAGAAGTCCAGTCTCTCTTCTCTGTGGCGGCCAGCACGTCCCCCCAAGTCTTCTCTTCTCTAGGCTCCATGTCCCCAGTCCCTTCAGCCCCCGCTAGTCCAGCCCGGTTCCCTTCCCAGCCTGGCTGCCTTCCTCTGGGAATCCTCTGATTGAAGGGCAGAAGCAGGAGATGCCATGGAAGGAGGGGCCCAGCACGGCAGCTGCTCCTTTCCCACCGCTGCTCTGCCTTGGGATGTCTCCAGACCTCTCCATCATGCCCCAAGAGAGTCATTTCTCCTTCTGCCCCCACCCCACCCCTTTCCGGCTTCCCTTTGTGTCCCATTAGATTGTCAGCTTCTTGAGGGCAGGGGCTGCCTGCCTTTTCCTCTGTATTTGTGTCCTCAGTGCTTAGCACAGTGCCTGGCCCCTAGCAGGTGCTTCATGAATGGCCATTGCCAATGCCCTTTCTAATATGAGCCTCCCCAACTCAGATAAAATGTTCCAGCCGTGAGCTGAGCAGGACAGAGTAAGGAGGGATTATCTATCACCTGCCATGGGCTCTGTCCTCCAGATACAGGCCGAGACCCCAGGAGCCATTTGGATTACGAGGAGACCCGGTCAGTTCCTTGTTTCCCCCCTCCGCCCCCCACTCTAAGCTTCCCCTGCTTGTGCTGGTTTCTTGAATCCAAATGTAGGCCTTCATATGAATTTCCCTTAAATTTCACCTCCTTTGCCTTTCTTTGTATTCCCAGTGCTTCCCACCTTTCCTGGCAGAGGGTAAGTGCTCAATAAATGCTGGGGGATTGCTCCATTGTCCATTTCCTTTTAGCCTCCCAGAGGCCTTTTGGATCCTGAGGGTCACCCAGCAGTCCCTCTCAGCTCCATGGCATGACAAACTGGAAAAGTGGGCCAACTCTAGGGTTAGCGCTTCTAATCCGTTCCTTGGATGAAGAGCCCAGATCCCAGAGGGGCTCCAGTAGAGCTGGCCTTGAGCCAGGAAGGACTCTCGGTGTCCAGTCTTTCAAGCTGTTCCAAATTCACCAAAGTGTGCCTTCATCTAGCCCCTAAATCCTCATCTCTGACACAAGGACACCACAAGAGACTTGGTCAAGGCCCTGCAAACATCCAGATAAATGATTATTCCTGACAACCACAGCTCGTGTTTAAATAGTGTTTTAAGGCCGGCAAGGCACTTGGCATATATTATCTAGTTTGAGCCTGGAGACAAGTCTGGGAGGGAGGTGCTAGCATTGGTGTCCTTTGACAAAGGAGCAAATGGAGCCGGGGCAAATGGCTTGCCCGGGGTCCCGCAGCCAGTAAGCATGTGAGGGAGGTCTTCCTGAGTCCAGGTCCCTAGCTCTGCTGACTGGGCAGCCTGGCTACTGGGATGACGGGGATAAAGCCAAGCTTACCGTGATGATCCCTGCTTCCTTTCTCGAGGTTCACAGGCCATCTCTCTAAAAGGGAGCTCAGCCATGTGCATCCACCAGTCTCTTGAGGCATCTTCCTCCCCTTTTAGGCCTCATGGGAATCATGGCTTGATGAGGTCTGAAGAATTTCACTCTTGCAGGCTTCCCAAGTCTCTTGGGCTAACTTGCCCTGCAGAATTTTAGATTGTTGGAAAGTGGACGCCAAGAACCAGGGCTGCTCTAGGATTCACATCCAGAACAGCTCCCAGGTAAATCCAGAATCGTACCACAGTCCCAAACACAGGGCAGAAGCCAGAGGGCCCGGATTCAAGGCCCAGTCCTACTGAGAGGAAGCTCTGGGTGAATGGCTGGCTGCTCATTTCTTCAGTTCTAAAAAGGACTGGGATAACAGGACATAGGCTGCTGGCCTCCAAAGACTTGTTGGGATTGCACATGGGACTGCACCCAAGCTAGCTGTCACAGGGGGTGGAGCCTTTGGACTCATCGCCAGCAGGAGGACAAGCGTTTGGGCTGGAGTTTTGGATCTCTTGCCGTCTGTGTCATTCTGGGCAAGCCCCTTACCAGCTCTCAGCAGCCACTTGCTCACCTGTCAAATAACAGCACCCACCTCCCAGAGCCATGGTGAGGAACAAGTGAGCTAATATGGTTAAGCGCTTTGCAAACCCTAAAATACTTCACACACGTTAGCAATTATTATTATTAGTAGTAGTAGTACTATTATTCCACAAAAGCACAATACAAGTAGAAGAGATCCTTTTAAATGTTTGACTGGAAGCACCAGGAGTCTCAACTCAAGTGCCTTTATCAGTTGGCCGGAGCAGATACAATCTCAAGAGGAATTCTTTGCACCTCTCAGCAGAGCTACTGTTTTTGAGCAGTTGAACTTGAGAAGTTGCTATTCTCTCTTGCTTCTTGTTCCTGCTTCCTCTCTGCTCCTCTTCCTCTTCTTCTTTTCCTTCTCTTTCCCCTCCTTCCTCTGCTTGGCAAACATGTCCTGCCCTTCTCCCTGCCACCTCCCACTGGCGTCCTCTGCCTTTTCTCACCCACAGAGGAGGAAGTTTGCCTCATTAATACGATCAATTGTGGAAATGGTTTTCCATTTGTATTTTCTAGCAATGTATTCCGTCCTGTTCTCAGTGGGAGTAGTGGGGAATAAGTAGTCACCTGCTTTCAGAAATAATGCCCGTTACCTCTGCGTCTCAACAGGCTGAGGAGGAAGCCAGAAGACATTGTTGACGAACAAGGCTGCCTATAAAGCCGGGAGATTGCTTTTTAAACAATATGCCACAATTGCTCAGCCAAATGAGGGCCGTTGTTCAAAAGAACCAGAGAAAACCAGCCTCTTGCCTTTAAAGTTGCATCTTGTGTTTTGCCCCAAACCAGTATTCTCCAGCCTGCTTATTGACCACACTCGGCTGCAGATGAATTGTGGCTTATTAAACTGAATAGAAGTGGATGTTTCTAAAAAGCAAATGCATGGTCAGAGGAAGATGGCTTACTACTGGTAAGATTTAGTGAGAGGTGGTGTTGTGTAGTGGAGAGAGAGCCAGCTCAGAGGTCAGGAAGACTTGGCTTCATGGCCTGCTTCTGACATCCTGGCTGTGTGACCCTGGACAGAGCCCTTAACCTCTCTGTGTTCCAGGCAGTTATCTAGGACTTTCTAAGTGGCAGAGAAGATGCGGATCAACATCTGTAGATGGTCTTCCCTACACAAGGGGGAAAGGAAACAAGCATTTATTAGCTATCTACCACATGCTAGTCACAGTATGAAGCACTCAACCCAAAAGAAAAATGATTTAAAAGAATATGTCATAAAGTTGGAAGGTAATTTCAAAAGAAGTGTTTTAGTGTTTTGTGAGAAATCATGATTATTCCATCTACAGAATCAATACGTAGCTACTTAAAGTGAGAATTTTGAAAGGGAAAACAATAGTGAGGCAGATGAGTTGTGGTATATTTGTTAAAAATTGTATCTCCTAGTTTGGTGGAGTTGGAAAGAACTTTTAGGATGATCCAATCTGGCACTCTCACTTTATATATAGAAAACAAGCTCAGGGAAGGAGAGAGTGAGAAGTAATCTATCCACAGCCATACATCTAGCAAGTGGCAAAGCTGGGACTTGAACTCAAGTCTCTGTACTTTCAATCCATTGTTCTTTCTGCTACTACATGTGAATTTCTCCTTTACTTTATTGTTATACCATGTGGCAATAAGGCAATAAGCCTTTATTAAAGTCCTATTGCACTCCACATATTCTGCCAAATGGTTGGGATATAAATAGGCACATAATGAAAAATAGTCCCTGTCCTTAATGGACGAATTCAACAAACAAAACAGAACTGAAAATGTTGGGGCAAGGGAGAAGAAAAGTACCATGTATGGACACGATTTTGAATTCCAAAAAGTCAGGAACAAAGTTGGGGGATAGAGGGAGGTGTCTGGGAAGACATGAGTAGGAGTGGAGGGGTGAAAGTTGGCTGGCTGAGGGCCCGGGAATAACTCACCAAAAGTGGGGCAGCAAGGCATAGAGTAGAAAGATGTTCCAAAGCTCCAGGTAATTAGTTCCTGGATGAGATGGCATCTAAAGTATGCTTTTGAAGTCCAGAAAGTCAGAAGCAGAGTTAGGAGGGTAAAGAAAGTTGGTCAATTTGACCCTTCCAAACTTCCACCGGGTTGCAGGAGGAACTTACCAATGGGAGGAAGGAGCCAACCTGGTGGAGGAATATTTCAGGGTTAGAAGGGATTAGGTACTTGGCTGTTTGAGAGCAGGGATACTCCAGGGACTCGGTGAATGTCCAGGTTAAAGCAGCAGCTAAGGCATGATTTGAAAGTCTCCAAATTCAAGAACAGAGCCAGGAGGGAATTCTACATGGGTAGAATTTGTCATAATGGTGGGATGTAAGCATGCTGTGTTTCTCTGTGTTCTTTGAAATCTAACTAGTAAAACAGTAGGACTGGGACCTCTTTGGGCCTAAAAGAAATAATTGGATAATAATTTATAATAATTTTCTTCTTTACATAAATTATTATCCAAATTGCAAATGATACAAAGTTGGGAGGGAGAGAATGAGTCAGGATCCAAATAGATCTGTAAATATGAACATTGAAACAAATCCAATGAGGTAATATTAAATGAAAATTAATTACTAAGCCAGCATATAATATAAAACAAAACCAAGTGGACAAACATATGAGGTGGGAAGACATGGCTAGACTGAAGTTATGTGAAAAATAGGGGTTCTATTGACTGCATGCTTTGTATGAGTCAACAATATGATCTATTTGCCCGAAAGCTAATGCACATTTCTTCTATGTAAATGTCTGAAACAAGAGAGAAAATGGTCCCACTGGATAATTTGTTTTCTAAACCATACCTGGAAGACAATATTCTAATCTAGCTACTACTTTTTCTTTTCTTTTGTTTAAAAAAAATTACAAAAAACAATTCTGCACTTGACAAACATCAAAACAATATGATTATTTCCATTTGCAAAGTAGGAATAGGGAAAGATGATTGTACCTGAAACCATGAGTTTCAAATTACATGGAGCTGGCTTTTCCTTTTAAGTATATGATAAATTCAACATGAAACTCTGCTTGTCCATGTTTTCTTCTAGATTCCATCTTTGAAGAGGCATTAAGAAACTGAAGCATATAGAGAGATGAGAGTGTTGAGGATGGCAATAGGATTCAAAGCCATGTCATATGAGGATCTGTTGAAAGAATGATGATAGATGATGATGTGATGATGATGATGATGATGATGATGATGATGATGATGATGGCAAACATGTATAGAGCACTTTAAAATTTGCAAACGTTCAGCCTGGAGAAGATTATTGGAAAGAGGGGAGAGGATGAATGATAATTCTTTTCCTGCAAGTTGTTATTTTGTTTTTCTTCCCTTTCACAGTCAAAAACTTCTTCTCATTTTGTTTCTCAGTTCTTTTTAATCTATCAGGAAATGTCACTATTCAATTGAAACTTTCCGTTTTCAGTCTCTTTTGCTGATTGATCATCCATGTTACACTCACTGCTTCTGGGTATTCCTCAAGGTTCTGTCCCAGATTTTCTATTTCCCTTCCACTTTCTTTCTTCATAACACCACCATA
The DNA here is from genome assembly GCA_023553655.1 of Myrmecobius fasciatus. Taxonomy (NCBI): domain Eukaryota; kingdom Metazoa; phylum Chordata; class Mammalia; order Dasyuromorphia; family Myrmecobiidae; genus Myrmecobius; species Myrmecobius fasciatus. The sequence continues at coordinate 168,111 of JAJPUD010001854.1, read as the reverse complement.
TTTCACAGACATAAATATCATCTTTATAAGGATATCATCCATATCTATAAATCCAGTCCTAGTCCCTCTTCTGATTTCCATCTCACACCACTAAATGCTTATTTGACACTTCTATTTGAATGTCCCATATGCATCTCAAATTCAAAATGTCTATAACAGAATTCCTTATTTTTCCTTTCAAATGCTCCCCATTTCTTAATGTCCCTATTCCTGGTGAGGACAGAGGTCCTAGTCAATGTAGTTTCCAATTTTAGAATCATCTTGTGTGTTTCGCGGAGGACAGAGCCAAGATGGCAGAGAGAAGCCAGGAAGTTGCCTGAGCTCTTTCCAGCTGCTCTCAAAAACAACATTTAATCAAACCTCTAAATAGAATATGGAGTGACAGAATCTATAAAAAGGCAAGAGTGCAAGAATTTTCCAGCTTTAAGATAACTTAGAAGTTTGGAAGGACTTCAAGAAAAGTCTGACTCATTTGAATAAGAGGAGCACAGCCCAGTGCAGATGGTATTAGGACAAGCCAGTGGGAAGCTCTTAGCCACAGCACAGATCAGGAACTGAAACCCCTCAGTCCTGTCTCAACAAGTCAGTGGCATAGCAGGCCAGTCCTGAGGCCTCCAGGCCCAGCCCAGCCAGCAAATTGGAACCCTGGAAACCAGACAACAACAGGCTTGATTGGACTGGGACCACTTAGCACAGTGAGCAAGATGCCAGAACTTCAGGCCCCAGTGCACACAGGCAGTGACCAGGTTCCTGCCCCAGAGCTCAACTTTAAAAGCCGTAAAATAGGCCATAGAAAGCTACTATGATGACAGGAAAAATCAAAACACAAACTCAAAAGACAACATTGTCAAATTACATTCAAGGGGGAATATGAAGCGGTCTCAGACTCAAAAAGCGTTCTTGGAAGAGCTCAAAAGAAATTTTAAAAGTCAAATAAGGGAGATAGAAGAAAAATTGGAAAAAGCAAGGAGAGGCATGCAAAAGAGAGCCAACAACTTGGAAAACGAAGGGCAAAAATTTATTGATAATTCTTTAAGAAACACAATTGGCCAAATGGAAAAGGAGGTACAAAAGAAACTGAAGAAGATAATTCCTTAAAAATTAGAATTAGATTCAAGCCATTCTCCAATCAATAAATGGTCAAAGGATATGAACAGACAATTTTCAGAGGATGAAATTAAAACTATTTATAGTCATATGAAAAGGTGCTCTAAATCACTACTGATCAGAGAAATGCAAATCAAGACAACCCTGAGGTACCACTTCACACCTGTCAGATTGGCTAAAATGACAGGAAAAGTTAATGATGAATGTTGGAGGGGTTGTGGGAGGGCTGGGACACTGATGCATTGTTGGTGGAGCTGTGAACGGATACAGCCATTCTGGAGAACAATTTGGAGCTATGCTCAAAAAGTTATCAAACTGTGCATACCCTTTGACCCAGCAGCATTTCTATTGGGCTTATATCCCAAAGAAATCATAAAGGAAGGAAAAGGCCCCACATGTGCAAGAATGTTTGTGGCAGCCCTTTTTGTAGTGGCTAGAAACTGGAAATTGAATAGATGCCCTTCCATTGGAGAATGGCTGAATAAATTATGGTATATGAATGTTATGGAATATTATTGTTCTGTAAGAAATGACCAGCAAGATGATTTCAGAGAGGCCTGGAGAGACTTACATGAACTGATGCTGAGTGAAATGAGCAGAACCAGGAGATCATTATACACGGCAACAACAGTACTATATGACGATTAATTCTGATGGACATGGCTCTCTTCAACAATGAAATGTTTCAAACCACCTCCAATTGTTCACTGAAGAAAGCCATATACACCCAGAGAGAGGGATGCAAAATGTGGACCACAACATAACATTCTCATACTCCTTGATTGATGTTTGCTTACATTGTGTTTCCTTTATCTGATATATCGTTTGTGTAGATAAGATTTTTCTTGCACAACAATGATAAGTTTGGAAATATGTATACATATATTCGATCTGCCAATATTTTAACATAATTAACATATAGTGGATATCCTGCCATCTAGGGGAGGGGTGGGGAGTTGGGGGGAAAAATTTGTAACGGAAAGCTATGTAAGGGTTATTGTTGAAAAATTACCCATACATATGTTACGCAAATAAAATAAAATTAAAAAAAATTAAAAAAAATTAGAATTAGACAAGTGGAAGCTGATGATTCCATGAGATATAAAGAATCAAACAAGATCAAAAGAATGAAAAAATAGAAGAAAATGTAAATATTTTGTTGGAAAAATGACTGACCTCGAAAATATTTCCAGGAAAGATAATTTAAGAATTACTAGAATACCTGAAAGCCATGATCAAAAAAAAAAAAAAAAGAACCGGGACAGCAACTTTCTTTTTTTTTATTAAAGCTTTTTATTTGCAAAACTTATATATGGGTAATTTTTCAACATTAACCCTTACAAAGCTTTCTGTTACAAATTCCCCCCTCCCCTAGTCCCACCCATCCCCTAGATGGCAGGAAGTCTACTACATGTTAATTATGTTAAAATGCTTGATAAATCGAATATGTGTATACATATTTTTACAGTTATCTTGCTATGCAAGAAAAGTCGGATCTACAAGAAAAATAAATCTGAGAAGGGAAACATAATGCAAGCAAACATCAAATAGAGAGCATGAAAATGTTATGTTGTGGTCCACATTTCATATCCCTCTCTCTGGGTGTATATGGCTTTCTTCACTGAACAATTGGAATTGGTTTGAAACATTTCATTGTTGAAGAGAGCCATGTCCATCAGAATTGATCATCATATAGTCTTGTTGTTGCCGTGTATAATGATCTCCTGGTTCTGCTTATTTCACTCAGCATCAGCCCATGCAAGTCTCTCCAGGTCTCTCTGAAATCATCCTGCTGGTCCTTTCTTATAGAACAATAATATTCCATGACATTCATATACCATAATTTATTCAGCCATTTTCCAACTGATGGGCATCCATTCAATTTCCAGTTTCTAGCCACTACAAAAAGGGCTGCCACAAACATTCTTGCACATGTGGGGCCCTTTCCTTCTTTTAAGATCTCTTTGGGATATAAGCCCAATAAAAACACTGTTGGGTCAAAGGATATGCACAGTTTGATCATTTTTTGAGCATAGTTCCAAATTGCTCCTGGATAGCAACTTTCAAGAAATTATAAAAGAAAACTTCCCTGATATCCTAGAACCAGAGGGGGAAATAGGGCCAGATGAATTTACAAGTGAATTCTAACAAATATTTAAAGAATGATTAATTCCAATAGAATATAAACTTAAAAAAGTACGTGAAGAAGGAGTTCTACCAAATTCTTTTTATAATGTAAATATACTTAAATCAGGAAGAGACAAATCAGAGAAAGTTGTAGACCACTATCCCTAATGAATATTGAAGCAAAAAATTGAAATAAAATATTAGCAAAGAGGTTACAGCAATTTATCATCGGAATAATAGTTGGATTTATGACCAGGTGGGATTTATACCAGGAATGCAGGACTGGTTCAATATTAATAAACTGTCAGCCTAGGGGCAGCTAAGTGGCACAAAAGCAAAAAAAAAAAAGCTGTCAGCATAGACCGTATCAATAACAAAGCTAACCAAAATCATTTGATTGTCTCAATAGAAGCAGAAAAAGCTTTTGACAAAATACAGTACTCCACTCTAGTGTTTTATTAAAAAAACACTAAAATAAATTATGGTATATGAATGTTATGGAATATTATTGCTCTGTAAGAAATGACCAGCAGGACGATTTCAGAGAGGCCTGGAGAGACTTGCATGAACTGATGCTGAGTGAAACGAGCAGAACCAGGAGATCATCATACACAGCAACAACAGCATTACATGATGATCAATTCTGATGGACATGGCTCTCTGCAACGAAGAATTGTCTCAAACCAGTCCCAGTTGTTCACTGAAGAAAACCATATACACCCAGAGAGAGGGAAATGAAATATGGACTACAACATAACATTTTCATGATCTCTACTGACATTTGTTTGCATTGTGTTGCCTTTCTCTGATTCTTTTTTTTTTCTTGTAGATAGGATTTTTCTTGCATAACTTCTCAAGCATTTCAACATTATTAGCATGTAGTGGACTTCCTGCCATCTAGGGGAGGGGAGGGGACTGGGGGTAAAATTTGTAATGGAAAGCTTTGTAAAGATCAATGTTGGGGAACTACCCATACATATGTTATACAAATAAAAAGCTTTAACAAAAAAAAAATAAAATAAAAAAAAAATAAAAAAAATAAAAAAAACACTAAAGAACATAAGAATAAAGGGCTTTTTTTTCTTTTTTTTTCTGAAGCAATTGGGGTTAAGTGACTTGCCCAGGATCACACAGCCAGGAAGTGTTAAGTGACTGAGACCAGATTTGAGTCCTTCTGACTTCAGAGCTGGTGCTCTATCCAAGGAGTTTTTCTTAAAGTGATAAGTAGTGTCTATTTAAAACTATGAAGAAGCATTATCTGTAATGGGCATGAGCTAGAAGCTTTCCCAATAAGATCAGGAGTGAAACAAGAATGGCCATTATAACCAATATTATTCAATATTATACTAGAAATGTTAGTGTTAGCAATAAGAGAAGAAAAATAAATTCAAGGAGTTAGAGTAGGCAATGAGGAAACAAAACTATTACTGTTTGCAGATGATATATGATGACATACTTAAAGAATTCCAGAGAATCAACTAAAAACTACTTGAAATAATTAACAACTTAAGCAATTTTACAGAACATAAAAGAAACCCATATAAATCATTGGCATTTCCATATATTACTAACAAAACTGAGTAGCAAGAGATGGAAAGAGAAATTTCATTTAAAATAAATGTAGACAATATAAAATATTTGGGAGTCTACCTGTCTAAACAAACCTAGGAACTATATGCACAAAATTAGACAACACTTTTCTCACAGATGCATAATTACAAAACACATTTTACAGAAATAAAATCAGGTTCAAATAATTGGAAAAATATCAATTCCTTATTCATAGGCAGAGCTAATATAATAAAAATGAAAATTCTACTTAAATTAACTTATTTATTTAGTGACATACCAATTAAACTATCAAAATGATTTTATAGAGCTAGAAAAAAAATAAGAAAATTCATCTGGAAGAAAAAAAGGCCAAGGATATCAAGGGAATTATGAAAAAAGAAAGGTGGCCTGGCTATATCATATCTGAAGCTATATTATAAAATTGCAATCATCAAAACTATTTGGTGCTAGCTAAGAAATAGAGTAATGGATCAGTGGAATAGTTTTAGGTACACAAGACACAACAGTCAGTGACTATAGTAATCTTCTGTTTGATAAACTCAAAGATTCCAACTTCTAAGATAAGAATTCACTGTTTGACAAAAACTGCTAAGAAACCTGGAAAATAACAAGGTAGAAACTAAGCATAGATCAACATCTTATACCAAATGCCACAATAAGGTTGAAATGGGCATGATTTTAGACATAAAGGGTGATACCATAAGCAAAGTAGGAGAGCTTGGAATATTTTACCTGTCAGATATATGGAGAAAGAAAGAATTTAGGACCAAACAAGAGATAAAAAGCATTATGAAATATAAAATGAGTCATTTTGATTACATTAAATTAAAAAGTTTTTCACAAACAAAGCCAATGCTTCCAAGATTAAAAGGGAAGCAGAAAGCTGGGAAACAATTTTTACAGCTAGTGTTTCTGATAAAGGCCTCATTTCTAAAATATATAGAGAACTGTTTAAATTTATGAGAACACAAGTTATTCTTGAACTGATAAATGGTCTAAGGATATGAACAAGCAGTTTTCAGATGAAGAAATTAAAACTACCTATAATCATATGAAAAAAATGCTCTACTCATTAGAGAAATGCAAATTAAAATAACTTTGAGGTATCATCTCACACCTGTCATATTGGCTAATGTGATAGATAAGGAAAATTATAAATGTTGGCGAAGGTGTGGGAAAATTGGAACACTAATGCATTGCTGGTGGCATTGTGAATTGATCTAACCATTCTGGAGAGCAATTTGGAACTATGCCCAAAGGGTTATAAAACTGTTACCCTTTGATTCAGCAATACCACTACTAGGTTTGTATCCCAAAGAGATCATAAAAAATGGAAAAGGATTCACATGTATAAAAGTATTTATAGTAGCTCTTTTTGTGATGACAAAGAATTAGAAATTGAGGAAATACCCATTAATTGGGGAATAGCTGAGCAAGGTGCAGTATATGAATGTTAATGGAATTCTATTGTATTATAAGAAATGATGAGCAGGCAGATTTCAGAAAAAAACATGAAAAGACTTAAATGAACTGATGCTGAGTGAAGTGACCAGAACCAGGAGAACATTTGTACACAGTAACAGCAACATGGTGGGATGATAAGCTTTGGTAGACTTTGGTAGCTCTTCTCAGTAATACAATGATCTAAGACAGTTCCCAAAAATTTATGGTAGAAAATGCTCTCCACATCCAGAGAAAAGAACTATGGAGTCTAAATGCAGATTGAAGCATACTATTTTTAACTTTTTTTTTCTTTCTCCCGATTTTTCCCTTTTGTTTAGATTCTTCTTTCCCAACATGACTAATATGGAATATGTTTAATATGATTGCACATGTAATATATTACATATATTACAATTATTACAATATATTACTCTACTCTTCATTTCCCTGAATGTTTCTAGTTTCCTAATTTTGCCTCAAACATAATGAGCCAGGGGTTAGCTATAAATACACAAAATTTTAAGTTACTGCTTGAATGTGAGGAATTTTTCTAATTGGCGGCTCTAAACTATTATAAAAATACTAATAACTTTACATCTGATATAAATTCCATAAAAAAGCAGGGGAAGGAGCTATGTGGACCTGAGGATGATTATATTGTCCATAGGCTAAAAGTGAATTAGCTCTTATAACAAGATGTGCTAATTAAATCTTCAGTCTCTGATATGAGAAAAGAAAAGATCAAGGAAGAAGCAGGTGAGACTGGGGTGAGATAGACATGTCCAAACTCTAGGTGGATTCAGCTCTGCTGCTTCTAAGAGAAAACAGGAAGGACTGAGTACCTTCTACCCACTAGAAAAGCAAATCAGTCAGCAATACCCCTTAGACTCAAATAAATCTTTTCCTTTGTAGATAAGAGGAAATGCACAAGCTGAAAAGGTAGTAGAGGTGGACTGGCCACTGGCCAATGAGCAGCTTCAGTGCTGTAGTTGTGCCCATGGAACATGGCCTCCAGCCTATTGGGGGAGGAGATGTAGGAGATCATGCACAAGAACCACAGAGGATGGGAAAATGGGGCTGGGCTATGATCTATGCCCCATATCCATGAGTTACTGAAAAAAAAAAAACTATAGGCTTTCTTTAAATTAGGTGTTAAAATAAAACTTGAATTAAAAGAAATGGATATTGGTTCACTTTGAGTCCTTATAGCTATCAAAATTGTCAGTTGCATAACTACTATTTCTTTTTCATAACTTTCATTGCAACTTAGTAAGAAATTCCTGCAGAAGAAGAAAGAAGTGGATTTGATACATCAGACATTTCCAGTGGTTTGTTGAAGTCTCTGTTTCATTTAATTTATTCCTTTCCTGTCAGACCTGCCATTGGAAAAAATTACTTTGAAATAGAGTATTGAAATAGTTATTTTGCATTTGTTTCAGCTTAGAACATAGTCATAAGATTTCAGAGCTAAGTTAACTTAGAGATTCTCTAGTCCAATATCCCCTTTTTAGGGGTGGAGAACTTTAGATCCAGGGAAAGGGAGTGACTTGGCTAAGGTCAGACAATAAGTGGCCAAGTCAAAATTCAAAATCAGGCCTTCTTATTCAAAATCCAATAATCTTTTTTTCCTGTCCCTCATCAGGAACACTAATGCTAAGCTTTAAAGTACGCAGATAACCATAAGAATGTGTTGACAAAATTGTGGTACATGAATGTGATGGAATTCTATTGTTCTATAAGAAATGATGAGCAGGTAGATTTCAGAAAAGTCTGGAAAGATTTGCATGAACTGATGCTGAGTGAAGTGAACAGAACAAGATCATTGTACACAGTGAGAGCAACACTGTGCACTGATCAACTTTGACAGACTTTTCTCTTCTCAGTAATACACTGATATGAGACAATTCCAAAAGACTCATGATGGAAAATGCCTTTCACATTCAGAAAAAGAACTGTGGAGTCTGAATGCAGATCAAAGCAGACTATCCCCCCCCCACCTTTTTTTTTCTTGAGGTTTCTCCCTTTTGTTCTAATTATTCTTTCACAACATGACTAATATGGAAATGTATTTAACATGACTGCATATGTGTAACATATATCAGATTTCTGGCTATCTTGGGGAGGGGAAAGAGAAGGGAGGGAGGGACAAAGAAATTGGAACTCAAAATCTTACAAAAATGAATGTTAAAATTATCTTTACATGTAACTGGAAAAATAAAATACTACTAAATGGAAAAAAGTATGTTGACATTATTGATTTATATCTATTTTTGAATATATTTGTCCCTTATTCCCCTACCCAGAGTACCATTTCTTGTAACAAGTTTCTTCAACAAAAAAGAAAAATAACATCAACTCAGCAAAATCAATCAACACATCAACTGAGTCTGCTAGTATATACACCAGTATTCTTCCAGGGTCCCACAGCCTATTAAAGAAAGTCTAGGATCAATTTTCTTTATAGAGAAAACTTCATTTAATTTCATTTTTCAACAAGAAAAATGTTAATACATATATATATACACATAATATATACAAACACCTAATTAACAAGTATTTACCTTTTCTCCTTCCCACCATTTTCCTCCCCTCTAACTACTCCCCCCCACACCCCGAATGGGGTGACCTCTGTAACAAAAGTCAAGCAAGACAAATTCCCATATTGGGCATTTAAAAAAATGTGTTCTACTCTGTATATTGTGTCTATCACTTCTCTGTTAGGAAGGAGTATCACTGGTATTTTGGGGATCATGTTTGATTTGAATTGATCAAAGTTCTTCAATCTTCAAAATTGCTAATTTTTATGTTATTATTCTATAAATTGTTCTCTCTGTTCTACTCCCTTAACTCTGCATCAGTTCAAAGTAAGGTTTAAGTGATGCCTGATCTACCCTTTCCTCATTTGTATAGTCTATTTGAGCTCTACTCCAGGTTTTGTGAGATAATACATTCCTCCTCTTACTTCCTCTCTTTTTCTTCTCTAGTATAATCATCTATTATTCTCTTTCCTTTCTTCTGTTAATACCATCAGAATATAACCGAACTATTCCCAGCCTCTCTTTTTTATTTGAATCCCTTTATGACCCACTGCTGACATTATAGTTCTCAGGGGATGGTTGTATCATTCAGTGGAGTCCTGTGTTTATATTTCAAATTTTCTGCTCAACTTTGGCTTTTTCATGAGGAAAACTTCAAGAAACTTTTTCTTAATTCGGTGTCATCACAGTTCAAGTCAGGTTTTAAACAACAGCAAAATATTTGCTGCATAAAAGAAAAATGTAATGCTATCATTTGAGAATACAAGTGATACTTCTTGGTAATTCCAGGATCTGTGATTTTGTTTGTGGGTGAATCCCTCTTCCTGATGCAAATGACAATTCAGCTGCAACTTAGACTTTGAGAGAACTGCCTGAGGCTCAGAAAGGTTAAACAACATTGCCATGGTTACACAGCTAAGGAATAGGAGAGAAGAAATTGGAAAACATATCTTCCTGGCTCTAATTCCAAAATTCTATCCCCTCTGCCACAAAATTTTAGGGTTTTTTTGGTTCTTGATTTGATTTCTGGACCCTTGACTTAATTAGCATAGAGCCTTTCACCATCATGATTGAGGCACTTCTGTCATTTAGTGGGATGAAGGACTGAGGAAAACCCAGGTATAAATCCTGCCTCAGATACTTACTAGTTGTGCTATCCTTGGCAAGTCACTTCCCCTTCATCTACTTCAGTTTCCTTATCTGTAAAATAGGATCATAATGACACCTACCTCCCAGGGTTGTTGTGAGGATCAAATTTGGAAAAGCACTTGGCACAGTGCCTGCCACCTAGTAGGTACATAATAAATATTGTTCCCTTTCCTTTTGCACCCTAGAACCCACAGCTATTATTTTGCTGAGGCAATTGGGATTAAGTGACTTGCCCAGGGTCACACAGCTAGGAAGTGTCTGAGATCACATTTGAACTCAGGTCCTCCTGACTTCAGGGCTGGTGCTCTATGCACTACGCCACCTAGCTGCCCCTACCCACAGAGAAGAGAAACTACTGCTTTCATCACAATCATCAACGCTAACTACTAACCAACTTCAACAAATGAACAGCTAAGTCCAAGAGTCCTGCGAGTGGTAGTACCCTCCTGACCATAGACCCTTCTTCTAGTCCAGCCCTCATTGCTATCATTTTAGAAAGCAAGGCTTGCGAAGATGGGGCCTGGCAACTGCTTCTGTAGGTGCTGAAGCCCATCACTCCTGAAGACTGAGAAAAAAATCCTTGCTTCCAAAGTCCTTGGCCCTGTGAAACTGTTTAACATCAATGAGGGGTGTTATTTTATCAGTAGAAATGACATTAAAGATAATGCATTATCATGTTGTTCTACTGCTGCACACAAGATCCTAGATCTAGAGTTGGAAAAGACTTCAAAGACTAGCCACTCCAGCCTTCTTATTTTACAAATGAGGAAACTGAGGCCCAGGGAGTGAAAGGTAGTTGCTCATTTTTTTGTTTGCAGTTCAACTTTTTATTTTAATAAAATTAGAATATGCACAGCACATTCTACAAGCAATTACTGAACTTAAGTGACTTGAAGTGATTCAGTCTTTTCAGTAAGAAAGTTTAGATCCATTCTTGCATATGACTTTTGAATTCTTATTTATGAATTGAAAATATTACTGGCTGACAAAGTATGCTAAAATGTTACCAAGAATGTGCAAGTCACTGATTCTGCCAATACAACAAAGATAATCACATCTTTGAAGATTGCTATGTTCTAGACATTCATGAAAAACAAACCAAAATGAAATAAGACCCCAAATCCACACTTAACTCAACAAAACTCAGCTGAGTTTTGGGACACTTCACATTAGTGAAGTGGGACCTTTCCATCTAATTGGCAGCTGAACCCTCATTTATGTGGTCTCTAAAGAGTGTGATCTCTTTTATCCCCAGAGCTTTGCACATAGTAATATTGAATGCTTATTCATTCATTTTCATTTTCATTCACTTTTAGTTCACTGATTCCTTCATAAATGGTGATTTTATTAGATGCCAATGGTTTGGTAAAATTGTTCTATTTCAATAGCACTTAGCATTACTCAATTCCTCCAAGTAAGGGAGATAATAATGCTGAATGTACCCTGATGAGACAATACTTAGAATCTTGTGTTCAGCACTGACAAGCTAGAGAGCAGATAGAGTGCAGCCAGAATGGGGAAGGACCTTGAGTTGATATCTTAGGAGGACCTCATGGAAGAGCTGGGCATGTTTAACCTGAAGAAGAGAAAACTGAGGTAAGGGAAGAGCATCATCTTCCAATACTAGAAGGATTGTCAGGAAGAAAGATTAAACTTGACCTCCAAGAGCAGAACTAGAAACAATGGATGAAAGCTAGTGATAGAAGAAACAGATTCTGGTTCAATGGACAGAATAACTTTCTTATAATTGGAACGGTCCCAAAGTGGAATGAGCAGCTTTGAGAGGTAATGAGTTTCTTGTCACTGGTGATCTGCAAGCTATATCTAGTTGACCACTTGTTGGGGGTGTGGTACATAAGCTTCTCATTTAGGTATGGATTGTATTAGGTGGGCTCAGAAATCCTTTTCAGCTCTAAAATTCTGTGAAACAAACATAAAATCCATTACTCAGTTTTACCAATTTATCTTCCTTGCCTAGCTCTTCAATGGAGTTGGTGCCGAATCTCGTAGAATCATGCTATTTTGAACTGAGTAGATCTAACTTCAACCTGCTTATGTTGCAGATAGAGAAAATGAGGCCCAGAGACACGAATAACAAATTAACACAGGTAGCAAATAATTGAAGTGGGATTGGAACCCAAATCCTCCATACCAGAGAACTCTCTCTTTCCATAATTAACAACTCAGATTAATAGAGAAGTTAACAGTTTACAAAAAACTATTTCACAACACTCTTGTGATATGGAAATTTTCTAGGAAAGCTAATATGGAATAACACTATGTATTTATTTTCATATAATATTGTAATGCTAGTTTCTATATATCATAGGAACCTAGATCTACAGCTGGAAGGAACCCAAGAGACCATCAAATCCAAACCCTTCATTTTACAGATATGGGAACAAAAGCTCAGAAGTTTTAAGGGACTTGCTGGGAATCATAGAGGTCATCAGTGATAGAGGCAGGATTTGAACATGGGCCTCTGACTCCAAATCCAAGCTCCTTTCATTCTACCAATGAATGGCCCCATTGGCAGTCCCCACTTCTCTTTCTAAAGCCCCAAAATCTATGTCTAGGAATGGAGTATTGTTATCAAAAAGCAATATTTAATTTGATGAATTGATCTACATTGATTCAAAGGTGAGGGGAAGAAGGGAGTGACCTCATCTAATTCTGGGAGTCAAGTTGTGTGAACATTTCCTAGGGAGTGCTGTTCCCCTAATCTTTACCTTTCCTTTCTTGAATTCCCTATTCATATCCCTCCATAGAACCTAGCCCTGTAATAGATAGGCAATAGTGGCTCAACAAATAGTGGGGGGGGTTCCTACTCTGAATTGATTTAAAATTTAATAAATATGGAAATTTTAACTTAGATTTTGTCTTTCCTAATTGTCCCAATTCTTCCACATATACAAAGGTCTTTTTTTTCTTCTCTGATTCTTTTATATAGTCAATTGTTGGACCCAGCAAGCCTTCAACCCATGTGAGGCTTTCTTTAGCCAGTGTCAATCAATTTAGAAGTCTCTGAACATCTGTTCCCAGCCAGGTCTTGGATCACGTTAGAACAAGGTAACTTGGTAAAATTCACATGAATTCTTTTGTAAGTAGAACAGATTTGCCGTCAATGTTTTCATGGGGTTTTGTGATTGGAAAACTGGAAGGAAAGGGTATAATCTTCTATAAGCTGTTAATTGAATCAAAGGCAATTGAATTTTAATTGTTTAATTTTCTGTTATATTCTGATTCTTTTAATTTGGTACTAATTCTAAACCTTTAAACAAAATGTCTCCCAAATACATCCAAGACCATCTCTTAAGCTGAACTAGAACTTTTTATACATAGGTTCAACAGGACAAAAACACTCCTTATAAATTATTTCCATGATAGGATACCCTCAAGAACTTTCTATCATCTTTGGTACTGAAGTGATGATTGTTTTTCCAGTTGATAATTACAGACTAAGTTGTTGTGTAAATCTGTTAGGTGTTTATAAGATGAGAGCTGACATTCTTTAGAAATTATTTTTCTTTTAAAATAAATAAAGAAGGGGATCCCTTATACTTTTAGTTAGAGAATCCAGAGAGGAAAGTACCTGAAGTGAGAAGGGATTATAGGAAGCAGCATGCTCTAGTAGATCTGAATCCACTGACCTTTTTTTTTTTTAAAACAACTTCTTTTGAGTTAGGAAGACCTGAGTTCAAATCATGCCCCAGACCCTTACCATCTGTATGATCTCAAGCAAGTCACTTCACTTTGGGAAATGAAGACATTGAACCTGATGGCCTCTGAGATCCCTTTCTGCTTTAAATCTGTGCCTAACCATTTAGGATCTGAAGGAATGACTGGGTGTCGAGGTAACTGAGACAAAAGATATAGACCATACATTTGAGAAGATTGGCAGTGACCGAAAGATGAGAGATATGTTTTTGTTTAGAATGGAACACAAGAGTTGGAGAGGAATGAAAAACATGGTACAAACACAGGAACACTGGATTTGGGAGTCAGAGGAGTGATTTTGTAGGGTTATTATTATTTGTACTAGCTCTGGGCACTTGACAAATATTCTCTTGCATGTCTAATTTAACATTTTAAAGCCTTAGTACAACTTTTTGTATTTATCTCATAAATTTCATTAAAAACCAAGAATTATTATTAAAAATTATCAGCCATTTTTCCTGCATTTCTTTCCTTCAAATTATGAGAAACATTAGTATTTTACGCACAAAATATGTGTAGCATAGGGTGAAAACAATTCAATACTGTCTCCATTTCTATTAAATCTTATGCTGTCATATAACTTTTTACAGGATTGAGAAAAACAAGTAATTTTAATACTGATAACTTAATCTGAATTCTTATTTATATTGAAGAAATTTATTATTTACAAATCTATTATTTCATTTGACTATGTTCTGCCTCTTAAAAGGAGCAAATTGTCACATTTAGTTAAAGTCCAATAAAAGTGGGGTTTAGAAGAATCAGAATATAAGAGCAGGAATTGGACACAGAATGACTAATTAAAAATGCAGTAATCTAAGGTAGACACTGGGTGGTGCTCTCCTGGAGCTATTACTAAATAGCTTTGTTCTGAAAGAGTACCAATGACTTCAGGATGATGTCTTCATTTGCAAGTGAATTGGATTTAAGTGAGGCAGGGCGGTGCAAAGTCATCAGAATCCAGTGGCAAGACATAAGACAAGATGATGGGCCGTGGTCCAGAATGTAGTGGGGCAACTTGGCCTTTTTAAGTGAAAGTCTTTCCCAGGTCTCAGTCTATCTGAGGTAACACTGATTCAGAAGTTAAAGGCCAGGTAAGAATGGAGACAGAAGATGGCCTAAATCTGGGAGAGGAAAATACTGGCCAGAACAGAAAACAATTTCTATTTGTACTCACTCTGAGCCATCAAAACCCAAACAATGACCAAGTGAGGGTTAGGCTGGGACCCTTTTTCTGCAGTCTTTAAGCTTTGACATCTCGTCCTTAGATGTCATTGAAAGTCTGTGTTATGTTCTTAAATTGCAATTAATTGGTTAATACTTGTGCTAGACCCAATGCTAGGTTTTGAGTATATGAATACCAAAAAATTAAACAGCTCCTGCCCTCAAGGAATTCACAAAATTCAATGTAATTTGTTGTCTGGAAAAGAAGCTCTTACTGCTGGGGAGAATTATGCAGGGACTCATGTAGGACACAGTATTTGAGCTGAACTTTGAAAGAAATTGGGGATTTGAAGAGACAGAGTTGAATTACAATGCATTCCAGGACTGTGGGAGAATCTTTACAAAGGCGAACCAGAGAGGAAAAGAAGTGAAGAACAGCAGGAAAGCCAATTTACATTGTAGAGTAAGGGAAGGAAATAACATAACACAAGATTGTAGGTTGGAGCCAGATTATGACTACCCTTCAGTGCCAAATAGATGAGTTTGTATTTGATTCTGGATTTAATAGGGAGCCACTGAAGTTTATCAAGTAGGGGAATGATGTGGTCAGAACTGTACTCTAGAAAAACTCCTTTGGTAGCCAAATGAAGGACAGATTGGAGAAGGGAGAGACTTGAGGCAAGGAGATCAATTAGATGGATATTGAAATAGTCCAGGTGAGAACTGTGGAAACAGAGAGATGAGGTTAAGGGAATAGAGAGGAGATGGATATATGAATTGTAGAGGTATTAAGGAAAATCCCCCATTGGATATGGGGGCTTAGACTGAGGATCATGAGATAGATCAGATAAGTCAACAAACATATTAAATCTCTTTCAAATATTTTAAATTCTCACTCAGTTTACTCAATTTCCATGACCTATGCCTGCTCTCTACCTCAGAAACACACATCGATGTTCATATCCTTGATCTTCATCCTCCTGGTCCATAAGTCTTCTATTTCTATGTTTCCCAAACTCTTTTATGTGGATCTAATCTTTTATCATTCCATTTTTTCCTGTACCTTACTAGCCTTAACCTTGTTCTTGGTCCCCACCATAACCTCCATTCCCTTCACCCATTAGCTCTTGCCCAGACCATTATCCCTGTACTGACTATAAGTAGACTCCTCGGTGATGGAAATGAACTCTACAAGAGCAATCTTTAAAAAAAAGTCTTGTCTGAGTTTACCATCCCACTAGATACTAACCTATATCTCTTTGAGGACAAACTCCTTAAGAAAGTCATCAAGGTTATTATACTTTCTCTTCTCCACTCTCTTCTAAATCCTATGTAATCTGGTTTATAGCTTCATCATTCAACTGAAATTGATCTTTTCAAAGTTACTAACCATCTCTTCATTGCCCAATCTAATGGTCTCTTCTTAATCCTGACATTCCTTTACCTTTTTTTCTTTTTCTTTTCAGAATACACTTTCCTCTTTGGATTTTCATTACAAAGAAGGCTTATACAAACAACTGGGAGCAGGATGGGAGTTTGATACCTTTTTGAGTAGAAGAACCAGTTAAAGGTGGTCAGTCTACCTTTGTTAACTATATCTATTATAACCTCACTAAAAGAAAGATGTAGTATCAAGGAAAGCAGCATCAGTTGGTCCAATTCACTGGTTGCCATGGTGACTGGTCCATCTCCAAGGATACCCCCAATTCTGAATTGCTAGCTCTCATGCAAATTCATTATCAAGCCTGTGTCATGATCCCTAGATAAAGGGCTGGGGAGGGATAGTACTTTTTCTCCCACTTTGCTCTGGACTGCCAGATGGGTATACACATAAATCACTCAGTTGCACTATATATATATATAGACACAGACACAGACACAGACACAGACACAGACACAGACACACACACACACACTCTGAAAGCTAGAGCCAGAGCCAGGGAAGAGATAATGTAGAACCTAATTGTAGAACAATATGTATAAGAATATACATACCCCAACTGTGGTTACAAGACAAGTCAGAAGAAGGAACCAATATGCTGTTCATCTTACCAAAAATTCACTATCATCTTCTGACAGATGACAATACTGCCTTGTTTGTTTAAATTGCTACAAAATGACAGCTAAATAGCCTTTGAGTTAGCAGTGCCACTACCAGGTCTGTATCCAAAAAGAGATTAAAAAAACAAAAGGGAAAAGGACTTCTATATATGGAAATATTTATAGCAGCTCTTTTCTAGTGGCAGGGAGTTGGAAATTGGGAGGATGTCCATCAATTGGGGAATGGCTGAATAAACTGTGGTATGTAATTATGATTCACTACTATTGTGCTATAAGAAATGATGAGCGGGATAGTCTGAGAAAAACATGGAAAGACTTACATGAACTGACACAAAGTGAAATATTCTGTGTACAAAGGAATAGCAATATTGTAAGATGATCAGTTACGAATGATAGTTATTCTAAGCAATACTATGATCCAAGACAACTGAAGGACTTACGATGAAAAATGATATCTATCCCCAGAGAAAGTACTGATGGTGTCTGAATGCAGATTGAAACATATTTTTTAAAATTTGTTTTTAATTTCATAGTATCTCTTTCCAATTACATGTAAAGATAGTTTTCAACATTCATTTTTTGTAAGATTTTAAATTCCAAATTTTTTTCCCTTCCTTATCTCCCCCTTCCCAAGACAGCAAGCATACAATCATTTTTTTTAAAATTTTTTTTAAATTTTTTTTAAGCTTTTTATTTGTATAACATATGTATGGGTAGTTCCCCAACCTTAAGCATACAATCATTTAAAACATATTTCCATATTAGTTATTTTGTGAAAGAAAAATCAGAACAAAAAAAAACATGAGAAAGAAAAGGCAAAGAAAAAGATGAAAATAGTTTGCTTTGATCTGCATTCAGTCGCTATAGTTCTCCCTCTGGATCTAGTTGGCATTTTCCATCCCAAGTCTACTAGAATTGTCTTGGATCAATGTATTACTGACAAGAGCCAAATCCATCATAGATGATCATCACATAGTCTTCTTGTTACTGTGTATAATGTTCTCTTGGTTCTGCTTGCTTCACTCAGCATCAGTTCCTGTAAGTTTCTCCAGGCCTCTCTGAAATCATCCTGCTGACTATTTCTTACAGAACAATAATATTCCATAATATTCATATACCATAATTTATTCAGCCATTCTCCAATTGATGGGCATCCATTCAGTTTCCAGTTCCTTGCCACTACAAAAAGGGCTGCCATAAACATTTTTGCACCTGGGGGTCCTTTCCCCTCTTTTAAGATCTCTTTGGGATACAGACCCAATAGTGACACTGCTGGATCCTTTGGGCATAGTTCCAAATGAAGCACACTTTTTAAAACTTTTTTTTGAGGGGTTCTTTTTTAGGGCTATGTTTTCTTTTACAACATGACTTAAGATATTTTTTACATGACTACACATGTATAACCTTTATCAAATTGCTTGCCTTTTCAATTAGGATGAAATGGGAAGGAATGAAGGGAGAGAATTTGGAACTCAAACTTTTAAAAATGAATGTTAAAAATTGTTTTTAACATGAAATTTTCGGAAAATAAAATACTATTTTTTTAAAATGACAGCTGATAAGCATGTACATATATCAATATATCAAAAAAGCCAGAGAAAAAGAAATTTAGAAACTGAGCAAAAGAGTATGTAAATTGGCCGTGGCTGATGAGGTAGAAGAAGGAACAAGCTTGCCATCTACACTGATCACCTCTTAGCCAGGTACCAATAAATCTATCTCTATCCCAAATACTGGGGCAGCTAGATAGTGCTTCTGGACCTGCAGTTAGGAAGATCTGAGTTCTGATCCAGCCTCAGACACTTACTAGATGGGTGACCCTGAGCAAGTCACTTCCCCCAGTTTGACTCAGTTTTCCCATCTGTAAAATGAGTGGGGGAAGAAAATGGCAAACCACTTTAGTATCTCTGTCAAGAAAACCTTAGATGGCAAAGATGGCAAAGAACTGGCAATTGAGGAAATGCCCATCAATTGGGGAATGGCTGAATAAACTGTCATGTGATTATGATGAAATATTATTGTTCTATGGAAATGATGAGCAGGATGCTCTTAGAAAAGTCTAGAAAGTCGTCCATGAACTCAAGCAAAGTGAAATGTACTGTGTACAAAGTAAAATGGATGGTCAGCTGTAAATGACTTTGCTATTCTCAGCAAAACAATGATCCATGACTACTCTGAAGAATTTATGATGAAAAACGCTAGCCATACCCAGAGAAAGAACTGATTGTGTCTGAATATAGATTGAAACATATTCTTTTAAAAATTTTTCTTGAGGGTTTTTTGGTGGGGAGTGGAGAGGTAGATTTATGTTTTCTTTCACAACATGACTTTTATGGAAATGCTTTGTACAACTTTACATGTACCTTCTTAATGGGAGTGGGGGTAGGGAGAAAGGGAGAGAATCTGGAACTCAAAGTTTTAAAAACAAATGTAAAAATATGTTTTATGTGTGACTGAGGAAAATAAAAATATAAAAAGAGGAAAACCCCAGATGAGATCACAAAGAGTTGGACAAGACTGAACAAATCCAAATAAATGATTGAACTCTTAATTTTCTCAAGGACATTCTCTGATCTTTAGGCATACCATGCAGACAGCCACAAGTGCTTTAAGGGTTACAAGGCACCTTTAACAAGCCTTGTTTGATCCTTACAAGACCCCTTTGAGGGAGGGGGTAAAGATTTATTATCCTCATTTTCCTGATAGAGGAATTAAGACCCAGAGAAGGGGAATAATTTGCCTGCAAGGAGGAGGGAGGGGGAAATCACAAATCTAGGAAGTGCTCCATTCCATCCTCATCTTCTTTGACAGTCTCTAGACCTTCAAGAGATCATGTCTTAGGGGATGTAATCCACTCGTTTCTGGAATTCCAGTTAATCCAAAAGTCCAAAAAGTTGGAAACACAGCCACAAGTGGAATGAAGATTGAATGTAGAATGAAACTGGCCTTGACCCCTCTCCAAACTTGAGGCCTCTGGGAGAAAGTGGGAGAAGGGGGCTAGCCTGGGGGATTCCAGAGTAAGGATGCCCACAAGTGAGATACTTGCATGTTTCTCTGCCACTTCAGTACTGTACGAGTTCATCTCTTTGAACCTCAGTCTTTTCTTTTTTTTTCTTTTTTTTAAAAGCTTTTTATTTGTATAACATATGTATGGGTAGTTCCCCAACATTGATCTTTACAAAGCTTTCCATTACAAATTTTACCCCCAGTCCCCTCCCCTCCCCTAGATGGCAGGAAGTCCACTACATGTTAATAATGTTGAAATGCTTGAGAAGTTATGCAAGAAAAATCCTATCTACAAGAAAAAAAAAAGAATCAGAGAAAGGCAACACAATGCAAGCAAATGTCAATAGAGATCATGAAAATGTTACGTTGTGGTCCATATTTCATTTCCCTCTCTCTGGGTGTATATGATTTTCTTCCGTGAACAATTGGAACTGGTTTGAGACAATTCTTTGTTGCAGAGAGCCATGTCCATCAGAATTGATCATCATGTAATACTGTTGTTGCTGTGTATGACGATCTCCTGATTCTGCTCGTTTCACTCAGCATCAGTTCATGCAAGTCTCTCCAGGCCTCTCTGAAATCGTCCTGCTGGTCGTTTCTTACAGAGCAATAATATTCCATAACATTCATATACCATAATTTATTCAGCCACTCTCCAATTGATGGGCATCCCTTCAGTTTCCAGTTTCTAGCCACTACAAAAAGGGCTGCCACAAACATTCTTGCACAGGTGGGGCCCTTTCCCTCCTCTAAGATCTCTTTGGGATATAGGCCCAGTAGAAACACTGCTGGGTCAAAGGGTATGCACAGTTTGACAACTTTTTGAGCATAGCTCCAAATTGCTCTCCAGAATGGTTGGAT